>PJEN01002204.1:0-212958 GCA_004024605.1 Pteronura brasiliensis | reverse complement strand
CCAGGCGTCCAGAAATTGCGATCTTTAAAAAAAAAAAAGGGGGGGGGTTCTCAAGCGGCACCTGGATGGCGCAGTTGGTTAAGGGTCCGACTCTTGGTTTTGGCTCAGGTCATGATCTCAGGGTCGTGAGATCGAGGCCTGCATCCGGCTCTGCACTCAACATGGAGTCTGCTTGGGAGTCTCTCTCTCCCTCAGCCCCTTCCCCTTGCCCTCTCTCTATCTCCCTCTCTCTCCCAAATAAATAAATCTTAAAAGAAGAAGAAGAAAGTCTCACGTCAGTCTGTGTCTTGAGCACCTACCACATTCGCATAAACGCACACGGACGGGCGAGAAAGACGACCGGAATCCCGTCTGCCCTTGGGACGTGGGACTGTGGTTTCCATTTTCTTCCCTGTGATGTTTGTCGTCTCCCCAAGTGGCCTACAACATGAGTTCGTTTTGTGACCAGAAAACCGTGAGTCACCGTTACCCGTCCCCGTGGGGCACAGCGAGAGCGGTCGCCAGGACGGTCAGTGCGCCGGGTCCGCTCAGACGGCGCGGACATCCGGCCACTCCCCTTCCCAGAGCTGCTACTACAACCACGGATCCCTTCGCTTTCCCTCTGCTTTTCCTCGGTGAACGATGTGCCACAACAGGCCCCTCAGGGGTCTGACATGCACGGCTGTTGGCCCAGATTTGGGTTCTTTTCTGACCTGAAGTTTCACTAAGGAGAAAGAAGAAACATGTCCTGTAAAGCCTGGCCAGAAAGAACGGGGGACACTCCAGGCTCTTTCTTTGGGTCAGGAGCCATGAGTGATAGCCCCTCTCGGGCTAAGGGTGACTTTTTTTTTTAAGGTTTTATTTATTTATTTGACAGAGAGCACAAGCAGGCAGAGAGGCAGGCAGAGAGAGAGGAGGAAGCAGGCTCCCCGCGGAGCAGAGAGCCCGATGCGGGAATCGATCCCAGGACCCTGAGACCATGACCTGAGCTGAAGGCAGACACTTAACAACTGAGCCACCCAGGCGCCCCTAAAGGTGACTTATTACACATTTTTCTGGAACTTTTGGGAGAAAACTCTCCAGATGGCCTGGAGCAGTGTCAGGGACAGCCCGGAAGTTGTCACGGTGACCAGCTCATTGGGCCAGCACGGCAAGGTGAGTCTCAAACCCGACCAGCATGTTTGAGGCTTAAAAAGCAGAGCCACACCCACACAGGTCAGGAAAGAATCAAGGGGATTCTTCGCGTGTTCCTGAAGACTCTGACCCAAAGTGCTCTCTCAAGGTTCAAAAAAGTCGGGGCTCTTCCCACAAGGAAAGCAAAAGAGATAATCCGTCAGAATAAGGGACACCCCGGAGCCCAGGCCTGGGCTTCTGCTGTTGCCTTTTTGGTTTTTGTTTTGTTTTTTTCCAAGGAAACTCTGCACCAAGTAAAGTCCTACATGTGGGACTCGAACTCATGACCCTGAGATCAAGAGTCCCACGTTCTTCCAACGGAGCCAGCCAGGTCCCCACCCCAGTCGTTGATTCTCAAGAAGGACATTCTGGGGGTAGCTAGTGGGTTAGTCTCCTGATCATCAGACTCTCCTCCTTCTTCTTTTTCTTCTTCTTCTTTTTGAAGATTTTACTTATTTATTTGAAAGAGAGAGAGCAGGGTGTGGAGCAGAGGGAGAAGGAGAGAGAGAATCCCAAGTAGATTCCTGGCTAAGCCCGGAGCCTGACACGTGGCTCAACAGCAGGGGTCCAGAGGGTCTGACTCTCGATCTCAGCTCAGGTCTCCATCTCAGGGGCGTGAGTTCAAGCCCCATGTTGGGCTCCAAGATGGTCATGGTACTTAGTTTAAAAATTATGATAATAAAAAAAAAAAACATTCTGGGGGCACCTGGGTGGCTCAGTGGGTTTAGCCTCTGCCTTCGGCTCAGGTCATGGTCTCAGGGTCCTGGGATCGAGCCCCCCATCGGGCTCTCTGCTCAGTGGGGGGAGCCTGCTTCCTCCTCTCTCTCTCTCTCTCTCTGCCTGCCTCTCCACCTACTTGAGATTGAAATAAATAATATCTTTAAAAAAATAAATAAAATAAAATAATTAAAAAAAGAACATTCTGGAACTGAGTAACGTCCAGAAGCCTGTTCTCAGAGGATGGATGGAGCCGCTTGTAAATACAGGAGGATTTCAAGCTAGAGTCTTCATCCCATGAAAATGGCGGCTTGAAGTCCAGCGGTCATCAGAGACTGAACCTTTCCACGACCTCGGTTCCCGCAGACCAGGGAATCCTGATAAATGATGAGGAGGAGACTCCCAGGAACGCTCGCCGGTGCCCCACCCGGGTGTCGTCTCCACATCCAGCCGTCTCCTGGGTCCCCTCATCCCTGCTGTGATACACTCTTCTTACTTCTACACTGGAAGAAAAGGGGGACACTGAGTCCAAGAGTTGGCTTGATTTGTCACTCCAAGATGCCCACGGCCATGAGGGGCTGGAATCCGCTGGGCCAGTGTGACCCCAGTGTCCAGAGCTCACCCTGCTACATGACCTGCGTTGCCCTATTTTCTGTATTCCCCGAACCCCGGCATCTGGGCCTGGCTGGCTGGGGAGAGATTGTCCCTCTCGGGGCCAGCCAATCCTCCGAGACAGCAAATGGGCCTTCCCCATGCAAAGGAAGCAGCCCAGACCCACATTCCACGCCCCTTCTCCTGCCATCGCTCTGCCCAGGGACCAGACAACCAGAGACAGCCCTGGACCCCAGAGCCTGCCAAAGGTATTCAAACCAATCGATGTCCATCCCGCTTGCCTTGCCTTGCCTCTCTCCTTGAAACCCCAATAAAGTCTCCTGCCTGTGCACCCCCCTTTCCAACCCACCTGGTGCTCGCCCACGTGGCCCTGTGTGGTGTGGGCACCCTGACCTCTTGGAAACCTCAAGTGGCAGGCTATCTTTTCAAATAGCAGCATCTCCCAACCTGTTGACCTCACCGTGTGAGTAAGAACGAAATCCTACCTTGGACCACCTCTCAGCCTAGAACAAAACCCACCCGCAGGACAGAGAGCGCCTAGTGCAATGACGTTTTAGAAAGCACCACGGAGTCTCTCTCGTCAAGCAGGGGCGTGCATCAAGCCATGAGGTGAGCTCTGGGGGGTCCTGCGGTAGCCCAGCACCAGCCGACCACAGCCCGGAACCGACAAGCAGCAGAAGCGAAGGAGGTCCGCAGGGCCCAGGACTGATGCCAGCCCTTTACAAAGGGAGGATTTCACAGCAAACCGTCAGACTTCTCAGACCCTGACCCCTGCGTGTGTGACCACTTCAGACGGGACCACTTCAGACGGCAGCTGCTGCACGGGGCTCTGCCCGACTGATCTCCAGGAGGAACCGAGACCCCTCCCTGCTGGGACAGAAGCAGCAGTAAGCGCCGGAGCTGACCCGGACCGACGGAGACCTTATCTCCACGGTGCACTCACAGACTGACGTCGTGTGGGAGTTGTTCGCTTCTACGTCCTGTCCTGCCTAAAGTGCCATGTGGCCCGTCTCGTGCTGTGCTCCGTGTGACCTGTAAGAAGCCAAGGTCAACAGGTGGGGAGATGTCACTGAGTTTGGAATCCTGACCCTGCCTCATCAGCACGTTAACCTTGAGGAACGAATAAAGCCAGCGTTGGGGAAGACACACTGTTGGTGTGCAGGCCTTGGTCGCATGCTCCGGACACGGTGGTCCGCGAGGTGCCGTGGTCTGACCGTAGAGGCAGGGCCATCGAAGAACCGCCTGGCCCACCAGGGAGAAGGAGGTTTGATTATCTTAGCTTGGGACAAAACTCCCACGGGCCGGGCTGCTCCAACAACAGATGCTTAATTCTCCCAGTTCCGCGCGCTGGAAGTCGAAGATTCCCCTTGGACTTGGCCTGATTTGGCCCCAGTGAGAGCTCGCTTCCCAGGGTACAGGTGTCCCCTCCTGCTCATGGTGTGCTCGCGTGCCTGTCCTCAGCTTGCACGCAGGGACCCCGCTCTGCTGCTGCCACTTCTAAGGACCCAAACCTCCCAAGTCAGGCGCCGCCCCTTACGTCCCTCAACCTTCATGACCTCGCAGAGCCCAGCTCCAGAAACCATCACTCTGGCGGGTATGGCTTCAACATATGATTCTGGGGGATACAATAGACAATATAATAGTGATTATAGCGGTTAAGTCTCTGGAGACCCCCATCCCTTGTAGCTGACATCAGAGGCAGCACCCTGGCCAGGAGGAGCCTGGGGACGGTGATGACTTTTCCTGGGGCTGAAGTCCGTATTCACGGTCTGCTGGTAGGACACGACATTGGACACTGGGAAGGCCGCAGGAAATCTGGGACACACGATGTGAGCTGAGCCCAGCCAGCTTGTCCTTCCATGGCTGTCTGCTTCTTCGGGACCAGTGCCCACGCCTGGGACCATTAGGGGGCCGAGCTTGATGGCCAAGGTACCCGGGCGACTTCAGCAGCAGAAACGGATTCTCTCCCAGCTCTGGAGGCCAGAGGCCCAAGACCAGGGAGTGAACAGGGCTGGTTCCTTCTGGGGGCTGTGGAGGAGAGTGTGCTCCCCACTTCATAAGGACACCAGTCGTGCTGGACTTAGGGCCCACCGTAAGGACTGCACTGTAACTTGATTACATCTGCAGAAGGCCCTGTTTCTTTCTTTCTTTTTTTTTTTTTTAATTATTTATTTATTTATTTGAGAGAGAGAGAGAGAGAGAGACAGTGAGAGAGAGCATGAACGAGGAGGTCAGAGGGAGAAGCAGACTCCCCGTGGAGCTGGGAGCCTGATGCGGGACTCGATCCTGGGACTCCAGGATCATGACCTGAGCTGAAGGCAGTCGCTTAACCAACTGAGCCACCCAGGCGCCCGAAGGCCCTGTTTCTAAATAAGGTCACACCCCGCGGGGACTGGGGTTCGGGACTAGGACATGTGAATTGGGGGAATACAGTCAACCTGTAACCGGCAGCCTGTCCGTGAGGGTTACCTCCAGTGGAGGGTGATATGCTCTGGGGATGGGCTCAGCCAGCCTTTTCCCAGGTCATAGTCCCCTGTGGCGCTGGCGGGGGGTGGGGGGGATGGACCCCGGCCCAAGTGCAGTTCCAGCCCCAGGGGTCCTCTTCTGAAAGGGTGATAATCAGGGCACAGAGGTGCGCACACCTGGGTCTGGGGGGCCCCAAACACACCAGGCTCAGCCGCAGATTCTTTCTGTTCTTTCTCGGTGAACCACTTTCTGGGGACCTCCTGGAGCCCACCCACTTGCCTCTCCGGCCACCCTCTCCCCAAGGGCCCTGGCAATCAGCTGCCTCCTCCTAATCAGCTCAAAGCAAGCCTCCAGGACAGCACTCTGTGTCCTCTCCCAGGAAGGGCAGGTCTGTCTTGGAAGGACGGGGTGGGAGTGGGGGTGGGGCTCACCCCTCCCCCACCCCGACACAGGGGCGAGGCGCCCCACCCATCACCTGGCTGGCCTGGACGCTGAGGATCTTTTCAGCAGACTGGTGATTTCGCAAGGTCTTCACTATCTGTCCCCAGGAAAGAGGTTGGTTTGAGGACAGTTCATTAGCAGGAACGGTCCTCACGAAATACCGACGTTCCCTTATCTGCCCCACCTGAGTGATCTCCAGAGCACCTGCAGCTAAAAAGGTGCCCCCGGGGCCAGACTCAGTTTACCAGCTTCTCCAGGGGACTCTGCCGTGACTAGCCTGATGTCCATGGGTGCCCTGGGAGTGAGGACCTTTCCAAAGCCCAGTGAGAAGCGAACTCACCAAAATGTCATGCCCAGGGTTTTGACCTCAACCTGGGCCCTCTGTCAAGGAGGAAGGTACTAGAGCCTGGGGTCCCGGAGGCCTGTCAGCCTCTTCCCCCCCTAAGTGCTCTGGGTTTACCTGGGCTGAAGGTGGGAGGGGGGTAGGGATGAAGAAGGGGCCTGGTGCGCAGGAGATTTGTCCAGGAAAGCAGAGGGGTGGGAGGTGAGAGATCAAGGTGGGGAGAGGTGAGGTCCATGGCAGAGTCACGAGGCCTCCTGAGAGCCAAGGGTCACTGAACTCAGGGAGGAGGACGGAAAGCAGGCAGTGAGGACAGCCGCTAGCTAGCGTGTCTGGCCCCCGCAGGCCCCAGGGCTCTGGCCCAGCAGCACCTGTCCCCATGTCTGTAAGGCTGGGTTTCTCTTCCTGCTTCCTCCTCTGGGAAGCTGGATGAGAGTCGGCCCCATGGGGCCTTGGGGAGCTTAAACACGTTCATGGGGCCGTGGGCTTAGCACACAGTAGGCGCTCCGTGTCGCCGTTAGCATTAATCAGGATGTCCCTGCTCTCGAAAAGCTGGACCGCTGAGGCCCTGCCCTGGACCGCTGAGGCCCTGCCCTCCTTCCCGCCTGGGCCAGCGCCTGCCGCCCGCATCGGCCTTGCCCCCAGGACAGACGGGTTCCAACACGAGCCGCCCAGGGACCCGCATCACCCAGTCCTATAGCGTGAAGCCCCCGGGGGGCAGCGCGGGAACCTCACGGGATGGGGCGCAGGAACTCACGCCTAACGGCGGGCTCTGAAGGCAGAGACCGGGCGCGCGGGGGTGTGTGCGTGGCCTGCAGGGGCGTCCTGCAACGGGAGGGTCGGCCACGTGCCCGCGGCTGGGGGTCCCCAAGGGTGACCTGGCACCGCGGAGAGGTCCGCCGCCAGGCCGCTGCGGGGGTGGGGAGGCGCGCCCCCAGACAGGCGCCCCGGGACGGCAGGGCGGGCGCCGGCCGGCCGGGGCTTCCCCGCGGGGCGGCGTGGTGGCCGGAAAGACTGCGCCCGGGCGCAGCGGAGGGGTGTAGGGGGCGGGCGCGCGGAGGGGGGGGCGGGGCCCCGCGGAAGCCCCGCCCCCGCGCCGCCCCGCCCGCCCCCGCGCCGAGCGGGACCCGCGTTTCCCGGCCGCGTTGAGGTCACAGGGAGGCGGCCCGCCCAGAGCCGAGCGACTGCCCCGAGCCGAGCGCCTGCGCCGCGCCGAGCCGAGCCGAGTCGAGCCCCGCGGGCGGCGGACACGCGCGCGGCCGCGGCGGGCCCGGCATGGAGGCGGAGTGCCGGGTGCTCTCCATCCAGAGCCACGTCGTCCGCGGCTACGTGGGCAACCGGGCGGCCACGTTCCCGCTGCAGGTAGGCGCCGCCGGACCCCGAGCCCCCGACCTTGGCCCGGCAGTCCGGCCCGCGCTCCAACGCCGAGCGTCAGGCCCCGCGGGAGCCGTGGCGCACTGGCCGCCAGCGCCCCTGCCTGCTGCGGCTCCCGGGGACGGGGCGGACGGGGCAGGGGGGGCGGCCTCCTGACCCTGCCCCGGGCGGGGGGCGCAGGACGCGGGGAGGGCGGGTGCTGGCCGCGCACCTGCCGGGGACGCCGAGCCAGCTGGTGGAGTCCGGCGCCCGCCGGCCGCGGTGGGTCCCACCTACGGGGACTTTTCCGGGACGGGACGTGGTCCGGGGCGGCGGGCGGGGCTGCCAAGGCCTCCCGGCAGGTGTCGACGCCGGAGGAGACCTGGAGACAGAACTGGGCTCCTGCCCTTGGGCTTCAGAAGCCGCTTTTCAAATGTTGTAGAGCCTCGACTTCTGTAGGGCTTGCTCCCGCCTCTCGGGCTTGTCCTTTGCGGGGTCTCCCAGGCCAGGAGCCCACTGCTTCGTGCTGCAGCCCCAAGGTTATGGCCGGGTGGCCCAGCGAGGGGCAGGAGGAGGCCTGGATGCCATGGGGTTTCATGCCAGCCCAGAAGCAATACCAGGGTAGGGGCACACCCCTGCCGTGTTTGCCCGGCAGGAGTGCTGGGTGGTCACAGCAAGGTGGTGGCTCTCCTGGACTGCCCGTCTTGGCCTCTTGTCCCTGGCGGGCACCCCCAGGGCAAGAAGCAAGTGTGGCTGGGCCCCTGCGTACCCCTAGCTCCTTGGAGAAGGGGGAGCTCTGCTTCTGGTGGATTGTGTGGACATGCTCCCTGGGGTGGTCCTGTGCTTGGGGACAAAGGTGCAGGGTCTGTGCAGCAGGGGCCCACCCAAAAGGCAGGACCAGGAAGGGCTCTTGAGAACAGCATCAGTCTGCTGTCCCCGTCAGAGGAGCAGCCCTCGCCCTTCTTGGCCAAGGAGTTGTGGGAGCTGCCCTTGGCAGAGGTGTGCGGGGCCCCTGCTGGCTTCCCTGTGTCCTGTGCCCAGTCCCTCCTCACTGTCCAGCCGCACACACTCCCTTGTTTCTCCCTGCACTGGGCAAACCGTTCCCCTCCTCGGCTCACCTGGGTCGCCCCGTAATGGCACCCTTGTTCCTTCCAGGCGTGTGTTCTGAACTTCCACACTGAGGTGCCTCTGACCAGAGCTGTGGTTCTTACCTGGCGTTTCTCTACTGCCCGGCATCCTCACCCGTGTGCCGGGGCTGTGGGACATAGGCTGGGGCGAGGGTGGTGGTCCTGTCATCTCCTTCCCACTTGTCGTGGGGCTGGAGGGGCTCTGCCTCTGATGCGACCCATCCCAGCACTTCCTTCTAGGCTGGTGAGGCCTGGATGGGAGGCGTATGGCAGGGGTCTCCAAAGGCAGGAGGCTCTCTTCCACTCTGAGCTCAGTTGCTTCATCTGTAGAATGGGCATGATGCCTGCACCTGGGTGGTTTTAAGGCCAGGAGAGTTGGGGCATGTGAACACCCCTTGGAGGTGCTGGCTACTGAGTGAGGTGGGCCAGCATGCCCGGGGCA
Source organism: Pteronura brasiliensis (assembly GCA_004024605.1). Classification (NCBI taxonomy): domain Eukaryota; kingdom Metazoa; phylum Chordata; class Mammalia; order Carnivora; family Mustelidae; genus Pteronura; species Pteronura brasiliensis. The sequence continues at coordinate 204,308 of PJEN01002204.1, read as the reverse complement.
CCGTGCTCACCCCCCAGCGTGCAGGAGGACTGGACGGGTTGGCATCTCGCGGAGGCCGGGACCTCTGCCAGGAGGGGATGTGGGTTGGCTTTTCAGTTCTTACCTGTGTGTGTCTTTTGCCCTAATTTCTTCCTCTTCCTGCTGATTACCGAAATAAGGCACAGTATCGGGGGACGGAGAGGGCCGAGCAGGGGAGAGAGCCAGGGGTGGTGGTCCTCCGAACGCGCTCGCCGCCGAGCCGGACCCCGGACAGGGCAGCGTCAGTGTGTTCTGGCGGCTCGAGCTGCAGCGTCTGCGGCCGCGGTTGGGAGGCGGGAAGTCCAAGACCGGGGTGTCGGAACGGCTGCCTCCCCGCCCCCCACAGCGGCAGCTGCGTGGCGAGTGGATGGCGGGGTCACCTGGTTCCTCTGTGCACGTCTGTCTCCTCACCTCTTTTCTCGTGGGGACATGGGTCGGAGTGCGTCGCCGCGACCCCGGTGACCCCGTTCTACCTTAAGTACCGCTTTAAAGATGCTGTCTCCAAATCCAGTCACGTTCGGAGTTGCTGAAGGCCAGGGTTTCAGCGTAGGAGTTTGGGGAACACAGTTCGGCCCATAAAAAGAACAATTTCCAGAAGTTCCCTAGTTCACTGCACACACGCTGCTTCCTCGAGCAGTCTCCATTTCCTATCAGCCTCAAGTGCTTGCTTTGGCCTGTGTTCCTTAGCTCTGGGAGGATCAGACCCTTAACACCGCGGGGCGGTCTCTGCGGGCGTTTTGCTACCTCCCCACGGCGCCCCCCAGTCTGGTTACAGCTGGAGCAGAGCCAAGCAGGGAGAGGGTGGGGATGGCCACCGACTGACCTCAGACTCGCCTCAGCACAGGACGGGCTGGGTTGGACAGAGCCTGGGATAGGCTTGGGGCCCCCGCACTTGCACTTTCCAGCAGGGGGTCGGAGGGGAAGCGTCCCTGAGCACCCAGAGTTGTGCTCAGTGGGGGGGTACGTTCTCAGGGTGATCGATCCCGTAGAGCTAGACAAAGGCACACTTGTGCACGCAGCTGAGTGTGGGAAGAGAACTTAGGAGGGGCAGCAGAAGCCAGGCTCTGAAGAAGCCCCTGTGGGGACTGGCCCGCTGTCCCTTTGTCTCAGGATCTCAGGCTCAGGGACTGGGCACCGCGGGCTGAGCCTTTCCAACCCTGGCGTGTACAGGGAGAGAGATGCTCCCGGGGCTCCTGGCACACAGACGGGGCCGGACTCCCCGGTGAGTGTGACGCAGACATGTACTGGCTGGTGGGAGGCCTGCGAGGCTCGGCTTCAGGGCCCTGGTTCCCAGACTGCCTCGTGCCAGGTCCCCAAAGCACACAGTTCGCCGCCGCAGGCACGCGGCCCGTGAGCAGCCGCCCTCCCTGGGCAGAGAAAGGGGTCAGGCCAAAGAGAGAGGAGCAGAACCTTAACCCTGGTTTTGAGTTTGGCTTTCAGGCTGAGTCCAAAGTATGTTCTAATGACCAGCGACAGAGAAATGAGAGGGTCGGGCGGGATGATCCCATGTTTGCAGAGCGAGGACAGTAAGGGCTGGCTCGCGGCCCGCATGGCCCTGTCGGTGGAGGGACGGCTGACAAGTCTAGGGCGGACAGGCCAGCGATGCATCGGGGACGCCTCTCTGTGCACGGCTCGGCCTTCCTGCTGCTCCGGCCTTCGATTCTGGGGCCCGGAGAGAGCGGGGGAGGATGGGGGGGCGGGAGATGAAGCGAGCCTCTAGCACCAGAGGCCAATGGAACAGCCTGCTCTCGGGAATTGGACACTGGAAGTTCCCCCGAGCCGGGAGGTGCAGTCCCTCTGAGCCGGCTTGCCTGTGTGTCAGCAGCACCCCCCAGGTAGCCACACCACCTGCTCCTGGGCTATAGCGGTGAGGGTACAGCAGACCTGCGAGGCTTGGGGTGGTGTCAGTGTCCTGGGGCCGCTCTGCCCAGTGCTGCAGATGGCGGCATTAAAACCACAGAGATTCTCTCGCCCTGCTGCGGGCCAGAAGCTGAAGTCTGGGTGTTGGTGGGGCTGCACGCCCTCCCAGGGCTCCAGGGGCTCTGGGGCCTTCCTTGCCTTGGACAGGTATGACCTCTGTGCTGGGGTGGGGATGTCGCTGCAGGCTCACAGCGGAGAGGCGCAGCCTTGGAGGGTCCACTCCAGTAGCCCGGAGTATCTGATGTGGGCCTTTGCCTCACGCCCATTTAATCCCGTGTCTGGGTCTTTTGTGACTCCCTAAGCGGGAGTCGTTTATTTCCAGCTTTTCACCTTCACGAACCCCCGGAGCCTCAAGGTGACCTTGTTCAGAGGCAGATCTTCCCGTTTTTTTGCGGAGCATGCCTAGGCTAGAAGGGCCTTCTGTGGCAGAACTGCACTTGGAAGATTCCGGAAGAAGGTCATCCTTAAAAGACGGGGTTTTCGCCCTGTCCCCAGTGATGCGTGTCCTGGCAAACAGTGCCAGACCGCTGGCATGAGGGAGTGCGGCGGCCTCCTGCCCGACATGGACATCCACTTCCTTGGAGGCGGTGTGCTGGGTCTGGAGCAGGTCCAGGCATGTTCTGGAATGTTCCCTCGTGCCCCAGGACATGTAGCCCTGCTTGCTTCACACCCTGCCTCCTGTGGTGATTCCCGTTTCCCAGCCTTCGCAAGTCCCGGCTGATGGGGAAGTGTGTGTGTCTTGCAGCCTGTGTGTCACTTTGCGGTTTCTCCGGGAAGGTCCAGAATTGCTCAATTTCTTCATTTCCCAACCTAACTGGCTTTCTTGGTTTGAGACTGAGGTTTCTGTTACTCCTCTTTGTCATGGAGGAAGCCAGAATGTAACTGGTCCCGTTTTCTGATCTTTTCCTCACCATGTCTGTGTGCGCGTGCGATGAGTGTGAGTGTGCGTGTGTGAAGAGTGCGTGTGTCCGTGTGTGTGATGAGTGTGAGTGCGCGTGTGAGTGTGTGAAGAGTGTGTGTGTGAAGAGTACGTGTGTCCGTGTGTGTGATGAGTGTGAGTGCGCGTGTCCGTGAGTGCGTGTGTGTGTCCGTGTGTGTGATGGGTGTGAGTGCGCGTGTGTGTCCGTGTGTGTGATGAGTGTGAGTGCGCGTGTGAGTGTGTGAAGAGTGCGTGTGTCCGCGTGTGAGATGAGTGCGTGTGTGCGCGTGCCTGCATGTGATGAGTTGTGGGTGGGTGCGTGTGCGTGTGTGTGCGCGTGTGATGAGTATGTGGGTGTGGGTGTGTGCTGTGCTCCGAGTGAGGCTCTGGCTTCTGTTTGAGTGACTGGGCCTCACGGGGTCTGGGGTGGTGTGGTCTGTGCGGTCTGGGCGGGGAGAGTACGTCTGTACACAGGGGCTCCCATGACGCAGGGGCCGTCGGCTTTGTGGCTCGTGGGCTTGGTCGTCCCCAGGGCACGCCGATGTGGGACCCTGACCTAGAACCGGCCGGTTCTGAGCACACAGCGGTGTGGGCGAGTGACACCGAGGAAGAGAATCAGTGATGGGGTTTCAGGAAGCAAGGAGGCAGACGCGGGGTCCCAGCCCCATGATAGCATCCCGTGGCTGGCCAGGGGGGCAGTGCCTCTCTTCCTGCCCACCCAGAGCAGCCGCCCTATTCCCCATCCAGACCCAGGGTGCTGCTGGGAGCTCAGGGTGAGGCCCCCCACTTGGGATTTTGTAGCACAGCTGGGACCCCAAGAAAAGCCGACCCCAGGCACACAGACCGTGTGCGGGGCCTGACGGGGCCGTGGTCCTGGCCACGAGAACTGGGAGCCAAGAAGTCGGGGCACGGGGTGTGCTGGGAGCAGGGCAGGGGTCTCGGGGGTCCAGGGCTGTGATGGCCGAGGCGGAGGGGTGCACGCATTGGGCAGGGATGGCCATGGGACTGAAGGCCGGCTGCAGGGCTGTTTCCAGCAGGAGCGCCCTTCAGAGGTCGGAGGACATTGTTCAGGGTCGAGCCAAGCCGCTGGGCCAAGTGGTCCCAGGGTGTGGGCCCGACCCGGGCTCTCAGCCCCGAGGCCAACCTGGAGGCCAGCCTGGAGGCCAGCGGTCCCGTGACGCTCCGGCATCCCCTTTTTCTTATTTCTGATTTCCTGCAGCAGTGGCTATAGATCTTGCAAAACAGGCGGTAGAGAGGATTTTTGAAGACAGTGACCCCCTCCCACAGAGGGACCGGGGTGGTCTGGGCACGGTGGGGGAGCCGCAGTGGAATTTTCCAGAGCCTCCCGTCTTCCGCGGCTGGGAGTGCTCTGCACCCCCGCCCGTGAGCTGCTGCGTTAATGACCGTGTCTTGTTGGCTGTCAGCAGAGTGGGTTGAAGCTGCGGCAGTGAGGGGGCTCTGGCCGCAGAGAGCGTGCGTCACCCGCCCAGGGCCCCCCCTAATGTGCAGCCGCCCTCAGGAAAGGCTCCGGCTCTGCATCGGGGTACAGGGTGGCCCCTGTGCAGGTCAGGACGTAGGGCTTGGTGGCCTGCCGGCGTCCTGGCTGTCCTCGCTCGCTGCTGGTGGGTGCACAGCCGCAACGGAGCATTTGAAAGCCCCCCTCCCCCGAGGAGTCACTGCAGATGTCCCCCCCACCCCTGCACACGGAGAGCTCACTGGAGGCATGGGAGGGGGGAGCCCCTCGGCCTTCTCTTGGCAGGACACGGGCTGCTTCTGCGCACACGGCCGCACCCCCAGCCTCTGGCAGGTGGAGGGGCTCTTCTGCGGGTGCCCAGCCCTGTTGCCTCCAGTTGGGGCCAGCCTGGAATCTCAGCGGCTTGCTCGAGCCTGAGATGCTGGCCACCGCAGCGTGGCCGTGGCTCCGTGGCCCAGGAGCCGCCAGCTTTCCAGCAGCTGCGCGATGAGGGAGCGGGCGTTATTGTGGGGGCTGCTTGGCCGAGGCCCGGGGTGTTTTCTGAGATGGAAGCGGGTTTGCTGGTGGAGCCCGAGCTCCGGGCTTTGGCCACGCCGGCCCTCGTCCCGAGGCACACAGGATGGTGGACGCGGGAAGGCCGGGGCTCCTGGCCTCCCACGGGGACTGGTGGCCACGGGCTGGACAGTGCTGGGAGGAGGGGACTCTGCGGGGGGGGGGGTCCCTCTCCTGTAGCCAGGCTTTCTCTTTTTCTTTCTCAAAGGGCCTTTTGCGTCTTCTCACGGCGTGCTGCTCGTGTGCTGGTAGATGTTACAAAAAGTGGGGGGTGGCGGAGGCTGGTTCCAGTGTGTGTGCCCGTTGCCGTGGTGACCGCACACGATCTGTGTGGGTGGAAGAGGTATGGCCGCTGTGGCCTCCGTTATGTGGGATCCCGCCCTAGTCCAGCCGCTGGGGAGTGGCGCTCGCAGTGAGAGGCGGTGAAGTCATTAGGGAGGGCTGAGGCTGGGCGGGTGTTACATGGGTTCTTCATGTAACTCGTGTGGGTTCTGTGACTCCGCCTTCGTAAGTCCCACACCAGACGGTTTTGCACAGCTGCTCTGCTCAGCACCTGCCCCGAGGCGGCCGGCGCTGGGACCCCTTATCCCGTCCGGAGGCCAATGGCCCTTCTGCGCCTCCACCTGGACACCTGCTTCTGCCTCGCGCCTGCAAGGAGAGTGGCCTCACCTGGGTGACCTCCCTGGGGCCACAGACCCCCGTCCGAGGTGCCACCCGCACTCAGATGCGGCTGTGCGGGGTGTCCCCAGGGGCTGTGGGCTCTCAGGCTCACCGTGGAACCATGTGACTCGCACAGAACATGCACACAGGCAGGGCTGTCCCAGACCATTGGGGGGGTTGGTCCTGTCCCTCCGCAGAGCCCATGGGGCACAAGGGGACTCCTCCCACCAAACGGGACTCACGTGAAATCTGTCCGGGGCAGGAATTTGGGTGTGGACCGCACACGGAGCAGGTGGGGAGCGTGGCCAGAGGGTGGGGGGACCCAGGGGCTCCCAGGGCGTCCAGACACAGCCCGGACTCCTGGACCAAGTACCGACCTATGTCTGGCTCCGCAGGGGCTGCAGGAGAGGTGGCAGGTGCAGTGAGGTCCAGCCCAGGAGTGGGGACCTGAATGAGAGGATTTACTAGGTGTTAACCGGGGACCACCGTCCCCTGTTGTCCTGGACGTCACGGTCGCCGCTTCCCTTTCACAGACGGCTTCCATGGGGGCCCATTTCCGCTAACTCGGGAAACCCGCAGAGGATGCTTTCCCAGAAAAACTGCTGGCACTCGTGCAGGCCACTTGTCTGAGCCTCGTGGAGCTGTGCGAGCTTGTGGGAAGCGCGGGGTGCCCCTCGCTTTTGGCCGTGCCAGCTTCCACCGAGTGTCCAAGGGCCGCCTGCTCTCAAAGTGCGGGAAACCTGCCTTCTAAGTGCAGCCACACCTGCCACCTTCCCTAAGCGGCTGCGCGGGAAGTCAAGAGGGGCGCCGGCATTCAGGAGCATGTGGGGACAGGCTCTGCATGGGTGCACGCCCCCTGGACTGGCCTTGCTCTGTGGTGGGTCCACGCCTGCGCGGTGGCATGCCTGCAGTGGTACATGCCCTGCATGCAGCATGTGCACTGAGTAAGAAGCTGTGTCTGGTGCCACTCTTGAAGTGGAAAAGCAGGCCCTGGTCCTGAAGCACAAAGTAGGGACTTCGTTCTCCGATCAGTGTTTTGGCTTCAGGGGATTAATTATCTGCACAGCCAGCAGCAGTGGGCGGGTAGTTGGCATGGTTCTCAGGGTTTGTGTCCAGTGGCCAGTTCAGAGCCGTGTCTGTCGCCTTGATGAGAATTCTGCGGGATCTGAAGCCGCGCCGGCAGGCCGGGAGGCTGCTTGTCAGGCAGGCACTCTGGCCGAGGGCCAGTTTCAACTGTGGAGTTTCACGGGGCCGCTGATTCGTATTTTCTTTCTTTGAGTTCAGGTAACACCCGCTCAAATGCTTAAATATTTCAGAGAGGTGTGGTAGACCCAGGTCACAGGTGTGTGGCTCAGTGAGCGACCACAGAGGGAGCTCGACCGTGGATCCTCCGCGGGCAGCGGGACTGGGAGCAGCACCCAGACGTCCACTCGCCTCCCCCAGCTGCCCGAGGCCACTCCAGAGCACCAGAGCAGTGGGGCCGGTCTCTGAAGGTTCGGGGGAGACCTGGAGGGGGGTGGGCGGTGTTGGGTGAGTAGGGGAAGAGGCTGGGAGGTCCCTGGTGTGCAGGAGAGGGAGGGGATGGCCAGAGACCGGCCACCCACAGCCCTTGGTGTCTCCTCTCCCTGTGTCTCCCCCAGACCCTCCAGTCTCTCTCCTTCATCTCTGCACCCCTCCCGCTGTCTCCTCCACCGTATCCCACGGGACGCCGACCCACCCCATGCGGCCCCTCTGCGGGAGCTGAGGTCTCAGTGTCCCTGTGCCCTATGGAGTATCTGTGTGTCTCCAGAGTTTGTCGAAATCTCTGACCCACTGGGTCCCCCGTCCTGTCCTTGTGGACCAATGTCATAAAAGGCTCCTTTGTTCTTGTTTTCCTGGGGTTGGAGAGGGAGAAAGTCCAAAGGTCAGGGGGCCGGTGAACCCACGCACTCAGTTCATGGGGGTGTTAACGTTCCCAGGCCTCCTTCCCTTGGGGTTACCTCCGCCCCCACCATCAGCCGCTGGGGTCAGGGGGCTTGGATGTCACATACTCCCTCAGGGTGGCTGTCTCGGCCCTTCTCTTGGTGCCTCCCCGGGGTCCCACTGCCTGTGTGTGGCTTGTGTGGTTGGGGACTCCCAGCAGCCTGTGGGCGCCCTCGGCCGTAGACGTGAACTGAGACCAGCCAGAGTGGGAGGGGACAGAGGGGAGATGCTGTACCCAGTGGGTTCTGGAGGGCTGGGGGACAGCTTGGCGGAGGAGCCCTGGGGCCGCAGGGGGTGGTTGTGATGTGACCGGGAGCACTGCTGGCGGGGAGGAGACCGGATCCTTCCAGGCTGACAGGCCCCGCCCCTCGGTGGCCTCACGCAGGCAGGGGCTGGCTGCTGGCTCAGGCCTTGTGCCAACCCCGGAGGGAGCTGTGCGCAGGGACAGAGAGGGTCAAGGAGAGCTGTGCTTCCCCAGGAAAGGGTGACACAGAGACTTGGAGAGGTCACGTTGGTGGCCCGGGCAGGACCCGGCGGGGGTGACGGGAAGCAGGCAGAGACGGGGAGACAGGGGCTGCTGCTGGGTAAGCGCGTGCCTCTGGGTTTCCAGGCAAGACTGTGGGTCGTGCCACACTCGTCCCCGTGGGGGGATGTGGTTTTCCTGCTCTGGCCTGGTGAGGTGCGTCCCTGTCCCGGCTGTGGGTCCTCCCACAGTGCTGGTGCCAGGGCCCAGGCCCACTCTGAACAGAGCAGAATCCGAATTAAACAGCTGTCCTGACGTGGGGTCACGTGGCTCCAAGGTCAGGGCTGGTCGTGAGCCTGTTTGGGCTTGAAGTGGCCCCCAGACAGGTTGTGGTTGGAGCCCGAGTGTGAGCCTGACAAGCCCCCCGGCCGCCTCATTCACACAGGGGTGGGGGGAGAAGGAAGACCCGAGTGAGGCCCCCCCTTGCCGATGGACCCGGGGCCCCACCCCAGCTCCCGCTGAGGGCCTGCCTGGTTCCCACGGGTCCGGAGGTCACGGCCAGGCCCTGGTTCGCTGCTCACGCTCATTAGGCTTCAGTTCGGTCCTGGGTGTCTGGGCCTCACTCATGGCTTTACCCTCACCACGAGCCCCAGAGGCCTTTGTGCCACGCCGGGCAGACTTCCTCAAGCAGCCGGCTCTGCGGAGGGACGAGGAGGGACAGAGGGGCTGCCCCGAGAGCAGTCGGGGTCCGTGCAGCAGGGCCCTGGGCCTGTCAGCAGCAATGCCAGCCACGGTCAGCCAGAAGGTCAGGCGCAGGAGGCCGGGGGGGCCGGCATAGGACGCGACGGCCGAGGGCTGGGCCTGGCCGTGTCCCAACAGCAATCCCCTCTGACGGCCGAGGGTTGCGGGAAGGACCCCACAGAGGACGTGGCTCGTGACCCAGGGGCTCTGCGGTGTGCCTGCGTCTTGTTCCCTGAGGGAGTCCGTGCCTGCCTGTTGCACGTGCAGAAACAGGAAGGGTGAGCCGAAGGGAAGATCGCTGTGGCCTGGCTGCCTCGCCAGCCCCACAGTGGCTTGGGGATGCATCTAGACCGTTTGGACGTAACCTTTCTTCCCTTGGTTGAAGAAGGAGCTTTTACTTTTTACAAACTTCTTTCTCACTCCGTGGCACCTGGAGCCTCTGTGCGGTCACCTGCCCCCTGTGCCGTGGGCGCGCGCCCAGCCCCAGGCCCCGAGGTGCCCCCTTGGAGTGGGTGGTCCTGCCCGTGAGAGCCAGGCTCCCGGGGACGGAGCAGCCAGCCGTGCTGTGCAGTGGGGAGCCCTGGGCACTGCCCCCCCCCCCCGAGAGGCGGTGGCCTCAAATCCACATCCCTGAAACAAAGAGGACCTCATAGTCCTCCCTCCGTGTCTGGAGACGGACGCCTCACTGTCGCGCACTTTTGGGCATTTTCACTCAGCAGGATTTCCAGAGGCTAAGCGCTCCAGGTAGTGGTGCCCCCGCGTACTCCCAGCTGCGGCCCCTCGCCAGCAAGGGCCCCCAAAGTCCACGCCTTGAGCCCAGCTCCAGGGAGCCTCCTGCCTGCCCCCAGTGCCCTGGCTCTCTCACAGCCGGTCCTTTTTTGTCTTGCAGGTTTTGGGATTTGAGGTTGATGCGCTGAACTCCGTCCAGTTTTCCAACCACACAGGTAAGGTGCTGTTGGCCTGAGAGTCACTGAAAGCGGGGAGAGGGGGGCACGAGAAAGGGCCATGAGAAATCTGGGGACCCCACCCTTCGCCTGACGGCCAGGAGCTGGAGTCGGGGGGCCACCCAGCACATGCAGGGTGCAGGGGGCTGGGGTGTAGCCTGGCCTTGGGTGCAGACACCGCATTTGAGTCTTGGCCTGGCTGCTTGAAGCTGAGTGCCCCAGGGCAGGTTGGGGGAGCCTCCCGGCACCCCGGTCTCCTCTATGAGATGGGGACCTGTTCCTAGGACCTGCTGCCTGGCCGAACCCTCTTCTGGGTGCCTCCGCGGGCCCTGAGCAGGACCCCGTGTATGCACATGCCCCTGGGGGGCATGGAGCAAATCCAGATTTTCTCTGTTTGAAACCAGCACCTTGGGAACTCGCGTGGTGTCGCCTGTCTGAGCACAGGGGACACAGCGATTCCTGTGCACAGAGGCTTTGAAACAGAACTGCTGACTCAAGGACATGTGAGGGACACCGCCCTCAGAGAGGCCCCGGGTCATGGGGACAAGTTTCCTGAGCCCACGGCCCCAGGGGCCACCTGCCATGTGACCGCACGGTGCAGTAGAGGCAGGGGCGTGAGGCCACTGCCCTCCTGGAAACATCCCAGCATCGCCCCTCCTGCAGTGACTCTGAACCCAAATGGAACCAGCAGCAAGAACATTCTAGATTCAGGCTGGCAGAGTGCCTACCGGTGTGCAGGTGGGTGCCTGGGCCCCAGCCCACACGCCAGGAAAGATAGGCTGTGCCACTCCTGGTGTAGTTTTTCTCAGAAGGGACGGGGTGCCGTGAGCCATGGACCAGGGGGAAGACGTTTGGGATTCAGAAGAAAGTTCTCACCGAAAGCCCTTCCCTAACTTGCTTTGCCGCGCATTCCGGGTGCTGTGAAATTTGGAGAAGCCCCAAGAAGTTTAAGTTGATTCAGCGAACTTCCCCGAGTCCCACAGGTTCTCCTGACTGTTCTAACCACCACCTGCCTTTCTGTCTAACTAAATGAGCCAGACTGGCTGAGCCACTCAGTGCTGGAATTAAATTCGTTGCAAACATCACATGGCGCCATCATTCGCCTCAGTTCGGTAGAAGCCAAGACTCCGCCGCTTCTGCCCAGATCCCCGGGTGCAGGAGGGGCTTCTGGGGCCTTCAGTAGCGCACTGCCTCCTGGGCTCCCAGAACCTCCTCGGTGCTGGACTGACTATCACGAGGGGCCTCTGACCCACCCCAGAAGAGGGGGTTGAAGACAGACCCCGAGTGCATGGATCCGCAGGTGCAGGGGCTCGTGGCAGGGCCCCCACTCCGGCCTCCAGGTGCCGGGCGGACCCGCCTGGTGAGGGGACCTGTCGGGCAGCTCCCGGGCGGCAGGGACCCCAAGCACCCCCAGCTTGGACTCGACAGGGTGGTCTGTGCAGCTGGATCCCGAGTCCCAGGGGTTCAGCCCAAGGCTTTGGACCCGGAAATATTTAGGGTCCTTTGTTCCCCTCCCCCTTTCTCTGTCTCTTCTTTTTAAAAGATGAAAAGTGTGTGTGCAAAGTCAGGGAGCGGGCAGGAGGAGAGGAGAGAGAATCTTGTTGTTTTTTAAGATTTGATTTACTTACTTGACAGAGATCACAGGCAGGCAGAGAGAGAGGAGAAAGCAGAGTCCCCGCTGAGCAGAGAGCCCGATGCGGGACTTGATCCCAGGACCCTGGGATCATGACCTAGCTGAAGGCAGAGGCTTTAACCCATAGAGCGACCCAGGTGCCCCTTATTTTTTTTTAAAGATTTTACGTATGTATTTGAGAGAGAGCACAAGCAGGGGGAAGGGCAGAGAGAGAGACAAGCAGACTCCCTGCTGCTCACAGAGCCCGGCCCGGAGTTCAACCTCCCAGCCCAGAGACCATGACCTGAGCTGAAGTCAAGAGTCATATTCAACTGACCGAACCCCCTGGGTGCCCCCATTTTTACCTAAATTTTTTTAAAGAAGATTTTATTTATTTATTTGAGAGTGAGCAGAGGCAGAGGGAGGGAGAGAATCCCAAGTAGACTCCCCACTGAGCACAGAGCCCAACGCGGGACTCAATCTCCCGACCCTGAGATCACGATCTGAGCCCCAAGCACGAGTCTGACGCTTCACCGACCGCGCCCTGCAGGCGCCCCGCTGCCTCTCTGTAAGGAGAACCGAGGCACTCATGGTGAACAAGTGCCGTGTACATGGGGAGAAAGTCACACCACCTGTCCCCATCCGTGAGCGTCGTCGCCCAGCACCATGCTGTCCCGCTGTCCCGGCGGGCCTCGCTGTGGTGCCCTCTCTTCCGTTGGTCCTACCGTGCACTCGGTGCTCGGCTCACACCGTGCGTGACCGGCCGGGACATTTCCACGGACCTCGACGAGCAGGTCCGTGGCTCACACGCGGGGCCCCTGAGCAGCTCCTGGTCACTGCCGAGGCCTGTGAACACGACCGCCCACACTGCTTGTGTCCCGGGGTCGGGCCGGTGGAGGGGCGCTGCCAGCGGCTCTGTCCCCACGTACGCTGCACCGCGAGCTGCCACCTGCCCACTCTGCCGGGCACAAAGCCCTTCTGTTTGTAAACAGCCTCTTCCTTAGCATGTTTATGTGCCGTCGAGCAGGTTCACATGGTGAAGCGTGGGATTGCAGGTTGCCCGCACACCCACAGGGGGAGTGCCTTCCCTGCCCCGCTGGGACACGCAGCACAGCAGCTCCCCGACCTCATCCTGGCCCTCCTCCTGGGTGCTGGACCGCTCACCTCTGTCTCTGCGGTTTTCCCGTTCTGAAGATTGCGGATAAACGATCACATGACCGCCAACCTTAAAGGGCGTCTTCTGCTGAGCTGCATGTCGTCCAGGCTCGCCCTCGTGGTCGCGTTTGCCCGTGCGTCACTCCTGTGCGTGGCTGGTGACAGTCCATCCCGGTGTGGGTGGACTGCACTTGCCTCCCGTGTCCGTTCGTTGATGGGCATGGATTTACGGGGCACGGCTGTAACGAGTTGTGCTCCCGGGGCATCGGTGAAGTGTCTGCCTTCAGCTCAGGTCATGATCTTGGGGTCCTGGGGTCCAGCCCCGAACTGGGCTCCCTGCTCAGCAGGGAGCCTGCTTCTCCCTCTGCCTCTGCCCCTCCCCCTGCTTGTGTGCTTGCTCGCTCTCTGTCAAATACATAAAATCTTAAAAAAAAAAAAAAGAAAAGAACTGGCCATGGCCTGAGGCCAGGGAGGCTCGGTCCTGGGTGAGCAGGTTTTGGGGAGTAGGGCTGGCACGGGGGTGAATAACCAGGCTTGGCCCCTTCTGTGCCCGTGCCCTGTGAAAGCAGCCAGAGACTCAACGGAGGTCCAGCAGAACTGGAGGTTTACGAACAGACACTGAAAGTGGAATTTCACGGAATTCTCACAAGTCTAAATTACTTTTTTTCCCCCCAACCATGTTAAAACACAAAAACTGACTCAGCCTGGAGGCCAGATGGGGCTCCTGGGGCCTGCTTTGGTGGCTCCTCCTCTGGGTCCGGGTTTCTCACGTTTGCTGTGGCTAAGGTTCGGCTGGGGCCTTGCTAAACCGAGTGCCAGCCTTCCCGAAAACCTGGGCTCACTGGCGGGGCCGGGCCTGAGAATCTGCATTTCAGATGACACACGCCTCCCCCCCAACCCCGGTTGCTGGTGCTGCCAGTCTCAGAGACCCCGCTGGAGAGAGGGAGGGTGATGTGCTTTGGTGGAGGGAGGCTTTGGGAGCTCAAGGGTTGGAGGGACATTCCTAGGGGTTAAGGGTAGCCACAGTGTGCTGGGGGCCCCCGGGACCACCCCCAGACCTGGCAGTTTGCTAGGGGACCTCCCGGGACTCCGTAAAAGGGCTGAATGTCGCGCTCTCCCCACAGGCTACGCACACTGGAAGGGTCAGGTGCTGAACTCCAACGAGCTCCACGAGCTCTACGAGGGTCTGCGGCTGAACCGTGTGAACGAGTATGACTACGTGCTCACAGGTGAGTCCCGGGCCGCCTCCCTCCAGGACAGGTGCCCCGGCCGTCCTGGCGACCGCCGGTCCCCCGCAGCAGGGCCGCAGGGTGTGGGGGAGGGGTGGGGTGCAAACACCAGGTCTGTCGCGTCCTGCCTCCCACCCGCTTTGGTTCCTTAGTCAAGTTTACGGTGAAGGACCTGTTTGCGTTTACCTGCGTCGTCAGACGTGACGCGCTTATGCTCGCGCTCGGGAAACGCGACAGGAGGGACGTGTTCTGTCCACCTCTCGCTCGAGGCCTCTTCCATTCACGTAGCCCTTGGTGTTTCTTCTGGGAAATGCCCGGTGTCCCCTTAGGGACCGCAGACGTTGGGACGCTTGGTCTGAGCCCCGCCCACTGTTCCGGGAAGCACAACGGTTCTAGGGCGTTCTGTTGCCTTGGGCCCGGGCGGTTGACGTGACCCTTCTGTGCGGCCCGGATTTTTTTCCCAAAGGTTACACGAGGGACAAGTCCTTCCTGGCCTCGGTGGTGGACATTGTGCGGGAGCTGAAGAAGCAGAACTCTAAGCTGGTGTACGGTGCGTGCTGGGCCATCCCCTCCTCTAACCTGCGGGTCGCACCTGCGGCCCTTGGACGGGGCTCGGCCTCCCTGCTGGCGCCCCTCCTTCCCTGTCCACCTCCCCCGGCCTGTAAGCTCGGAACATGCTGGGCGTGAAGGGGCGCGTGCCTTCAGGGCTCTCGGGAAAGGGTTCAGAACGTCTTCGTCTATGTGGGGACAGTTGTGGGAGGCGGGTGACCGACGGACGGTAATCTGTGTCCGCACGTGAGGGCTGGAGCGGCCGGTCATGGTTGGGGTGCGTGTGGCCACTGTTGGGCCTAGAGAGGATGGCGGAGGGTATGGGTGTCCCGGTGGGTCTGTCTGGTGAGGGTGGACACGGGGCGAGGCTGAGGCGCATGCCGGCCGGCCTGTCCCTAGCCGCAGGCCACCACACCAGCTCCTAGGGTGTCTGCCAACCAGAGACCTCTCCTGCCAAGGGACATGGACGGTCTGGGCTGCTCTCCCGCCCTGGCATTCAGACAAGCCCAGCCCGGGCTCTGTAGAGCCCTGCCACGCGTGGGACACTTCCTGCATCTAGGAGGGGACGCCGGTGCCCTGATGTGGGGCCCCCTCCAGGGGAGCAGGAGCCGGGTTTCGGGGGCCCACATTGTGCAACACCTGTGTCTTGTCAGTTCCGTCATGGAGGCGGGGCCTTCCCCAGGTGTGGGTGTAGACGAACGGGGTGCCGTTCCACGTTGCCTCTCAAAAAAGGCGCGGTGAGGGTCAAATAGAAATCCGAGCACTCCGTCGTCTGGGACGACAAAACACACAGTGCCAAGGTGAGCGAAGGAAGGAGGCCGTGTGTTTCCAGGCTGTTGGCTGCATACGTGAAATTTAACACTGAAAGGAACGTGAGGGGCTCTCATCCTCCTAGTAAGGTGTTTTGCTGACTGATGCCCTCTGTGTCTCCACAGTGTGTGACCCGGTGATGGGCGACGAATGGAACGGCCAAGGCTCCATGGTTAGTCCTCTCACGCGTGGGAGCCCACACACAGGACCCTGCACGCGGCCTGTGTCGTCCTGCCCGGAAGCAAGGGCTGGCGGATGGGGTTTCCCGTGAGGGACTGGAGAGCAGATCTCTGCGGCCCTATGTCCCCACCGTATGAGAAAGCCACTGGCCTCCAGCGGGTACAGCTGGGGGAGTGTATGGCCCTTGATCTTGGGGTCGTGAGTTCGAGTCCCATGTTGGGTGTAGAAATGACTTAATAGTAAAATTTTCAAGAAAAAGCCACATTTTGCAAAGGAACAGACATGGCCATCTCCCAGTAGAAGTTCACGCATGGACACTGAGATTTGAATTTCCTATAACTTCCGTGTGTCATACGTGTTCTCAGCACTACTTTGTATACCTTCCCCTCAGCCCGTAACAGCAGACCAGCCGTGGCTTCCCGACCCTCGATGTCATGTAGAGCAGTGGCGGGGGTGGGGGCGGGGGCGGGGGTGCCATCCAGGGAGGGAGGTGGGTTCCCGCGGGCGAGCCGAGACACCTGGGCTGGGAGGGACGGCAGGGGTCAGCCCGTAGTGCAGTGCCCCTGTTGTGGGCCCCCACCAGGACCCGGGGCCCCTCTGCAAACACGCTCTGGTCCCGCTCCCTCCTCCTGGGTGCATCAGCCTGTGTCTTGTCGCCCTCCCTTCAGTACGTGCCCGAGGACCTCCTTCCGGTTTACAAAGAGAAGGTCGTGCCGCTTGCAGACATCATAACCCCCAACCAGTTCGAGGCTGAGTGAGTAACCTGGAGCCACTGCGGCTTTCACACCGCCCCGTGGGGCTGGCCGGGCCGGACGCCGAGCCTCCCTCACTCCTCGGACGGCCCGGCCTCAGAGCGGAGCAGAGATCTGGCCAGGGCGGGGGACGGGCCGTTCACCCCCAGGGCGCCGCAGCCCGACAATGGCAGTGGGCGGTCATTTCACCGCTTGTGCTGGGATCTGGGATCGTGCTGACCCCCAGCCGAGTTCCTGAGCAGCAGGAGAGAGGGGAGGAGCTGAGGGCCCGTGGGGGTGACACAGGCTCCGGGCGGAGACCCCCCTCACCTGCTGATGCAGGGGACCGCCCGGGTGCTCCGAAGCCCACATCCCAGTCTCTGGGTGGGATTAAAAGGAGCTGGTTGGGCCCTCGCGGTAGCGAGCTTCCCGACCGTCTCTTGGATCGTGGGGCCCACCCGATGAAGAGCCAGTCTGGGGGGCAGTGCGTGGGGCCTGGGGCCGCGGGGTGTCCGCGTGTGCTCATCGGTGCCACGGTGCAGCGTGGTGGGTTCCCCCGTCTCTGCGGCTGCCTTTTGAAGGAGTGGTGGGTGGGGGCCCAGGGGCTGGGGTGCCTGACCTGGCCCAACCATCCCGGTGAGAGTGCCGTAGCAGTCACCTGCCGTTTGCATTGTGCGTTTTGATTTTCCGTGGGCGTTGGTCAGTCACGGGCCTCGGAGGAGCCTGTGCAGCTGTCCCTTGCTGGGTTAAATTTTACTCTCGGTGGGTCCTTGGCCACATGGCCGCGGCAGCCGGGTCTGTGATGGCCAGCAGGCGCGAGCTGCTGCGGGATGGGAGACGTTACCCAGCCCCCGCAGCTCCAGGGGCGTTTCCCGCAGGACCCAGAGAAGCAGGGTGTCACCTGTGCCCACCTGTTCACAGGTTACTGAGTGGCAGAAAGATCCACAGTCAAGAAGAAGCCTTGTTGGTAAGACCTCCGGAGGCTGGCTTGGGACGGGGGCATGGGGCGTGGCGGGGAGGGGACAGCCGAGTGCCCTGGGGACGAGAGCGATGGGCACCCGGGGGGCCGGCAGGGGCTGCGGGACGTGTTGTGAAATCCCCGCGGGCCCTTGTGTTGGGCACGGCCGTTGCAGTGTGGGTCTGGGCCTGGGCGACCCCGTGGCCGGCTCTGCTCACAGCGGCAGTGCCTAGGGGGTTCTGCAGGGGTCCTGGGGCGGCCGGAACAGAGCCACAGACCCAGGGGCCGAGATCACAGCCACCCTCTGTGGGGTCCTGAGAGGTCAGGGCGATGGGGCGCTCTGGGTGTGACTGTGTGGGGGGTGCGTCCCTTGCGGGTATCCAGCATCTCGTGGCCCCGTCTCGGCCTCTGTCTCGGTGGCCCCGGTCCCCACCGAAGATAACTGCATGCTGCAGCCAGTGCATGCCGGCAGCCTTGTGCTCGCTGAGTGC
This sequence comes from Pteronura brasiliensis, assembly GCA_004024605.1. Taxonomy (NCBI): domain Eukaryota; kingdom Metazoa; phylum Chordata; class Mammalia; order Carnivora; family Mustelidae; genus Pteronura; species Pteronura brasiliensis. Next base: position 186,940 of record PJEN01002204.1, on the reverse strand, counting down.
ACACCGACGCGGTTTCCAGAGCAGGAGACTGGGACCTGCCAAGGCCAAGGCCAGAGGTCCACACGTCTGCCCGGAGAGACAGTGCGGCGCACGGCAGCCCCAGCGTCTCCTGTGGGCCCGCTGTGCACCCTGAGCCGGGACCCGTGTGCGCCCGGCGGGGTCAGCAGAGGCCAGCAGGAGGGTGCACGTGGCCGGACGTGGGGAGTCCGTGTGCGCTTGTGCATGTGGCGTGGTCACGTCTGAGTGCACGGGGGTCTGCGTGTGCACCGGGAGACTCCTCACAGGGTGTTGGCTCACACATCCGGGGCCCGCTGATGCGGGGGGGCGGGGGGCGGCACTTCCGGGGCGTTGGCTCACACATCCGGGGCCCGCTGATGCGGGGGGGCGGGGGGCGGCACATCCGGGGCCTGCAACAGAGCCCAGCCCGCCCAGGTCTCCACTGACCCGTAGCAGGTGGGCGTCCCCGCGGCTCATCATGCTGCCCCCGCCCCCGGGGACGAGCCCCCTTCCCTGAGATGAGCGCGACCCGCCGGTTCACCCACTGGGTGTTTCGTCCCGAGATGTGTGCTCAGACACCCCGTGCCCCGGCAGGTCATGGACGAGCTGCACGCCATGGGTCCGGACACGGTGGTCATCACCAGCTCCAACCTGCCGTCCCCGAGGGGCAGTGACTACCTGATCGCGCTGGGGAGCCAGAGGATTCGTGAGTCCTGGGGGGGCCTGTGGGGCCTCATGGGTCCCTCACTGAAGGTGTGAATGCCGCCCGGGTTTGCGTTCCCTGCACGTTGTCAACGCCACACACCGGGGCGGGTCACACTCGCCGATGCTCCCTCTGTGTCTGTGGGAGAGCGTACCCCTGCACCCCCACACACCCCCATTTCAGTAAGTTCACGTCTCCATGGCCGTAGACAACCTCCTTACTCCCTGGCCGCGGGCTCTGCCCATGTGTCATCGCAGGGGCCGTGCTCCCCCCGCACCCGCCATGCTGCTGGGGGTTCCCGTAACCACCACCTTCCTTGGGACAGGGCGTCTGCCCCAGTGAGCCCCTGAGAGGGGACGCTGGCAGGGGAGGAGTGGGCAGGGGGGACGGCCAGTTCCCAGACCCGAGGGGCTGGTCCTTTGCTGACCCAGGGTCTGCGAGCCCATGGGCCGTGCTCTTCTCCTCCAGGGAACCCCGACGGCTCCGTGGTGACAGAGCGCATCCGCATGGAGATGCACAGGGTCGACGCGGTCTTTGTGGGCACCGGGGACCTCTTTGCCGCCATGCTCCTGGCGTGGACACACAAACACCCCAGCAACCTCAAGGTCAGCCGGCCAGCTCCCTCCCTGCCCCCAGCAGGGACTGTCTGAGCGCCGCCGGGGCTTCGACAGCGGGACCGCGTACACCATGCTGCGGTGGGCTGGTGTGGCTCCGGGGCCGTCCCGAGCCAGACGGGGTCCGGAGGGTGAGCCGGGGCTGGGAGGGGTCAGTGTGGCCTCAGTTAAGGTGTAACTAGGAGCCTCTCGCAGGAGAGCAGCCCGTCAGTGCTCGCACTGAGATATCATGGTCCAGCCACTCGATAGACTCAGGCGGGGAGCCCCCTCGGAGGGCCGGGGACAGGGCTGCAAAGCCAGACTTGCAAAGAGGCTCTTTCTCGCTAGGAGTTGTCTGTGTGTCCGTCTCGCCCTTGCTCCCCACACTGCGTGTGAATGTCCACAGGTGCGAGCGTGTAGGGGTGAAGCCGCCTGGCGCAGGCCCCGCTGGGCAGGGGGGCGGTTGCTGCTCGCCTGGTAGGACGGGGGCCCCAGTGTGCACGAGGCCGTCCCGGCTGCTGGGGCCCCGTTGCCTACTGTGGCGCAGTGGCGGGGCCCCCACCCCCGGAGCGGGCACAGGAGGGCAGCAGCGAGGGGTGCTTGAGAGAGAGGAAGCGCCTCGTCTGTGCGGGGGCCGCCGGACGATGGGGAAGCTTCAGGTCGGGATCTGGACATGGGTTCCCCAGAGCCGTCTGTACTGGGCGCTGGGAGGGGCCTGTCTCCCCTGGGGGGGGGGGGCGCACACCCTCCCGGTCAGTCCCAGTCCTGAAACGTGGGGCTGAGGCGGAGCCCAGCCCCTCTTGCCGACAAGGCGCAGGGACGATGCTGTGATGTGAAGCCCTCTTGTGCTGTGTCTGACCGGTGCCCCTGCCCACGCGCCCAGGGACGAGGGTGAGCACAGATGCGCTGTTTTAGTTGGCCCCGTGGGCGTTCCATCTGGTATGCGTACCTTGGCCAGCTGGTGCCCAGTGGAGGCCTTGCTGCTGGGCCCCCTGAGGCCAAATCCACCCTGGGTCCTGGAATTGGGCAGGAGGGCGTCCACTCACGTTCCCAGCTCCCGCTAAGCCCTGTCTTTGACTTTGAAATGCCAGCAAGCGACGGACTTATTAGCAGCTTCGGGGGGGAGCTTCTTTCCATGTGGGTTCTTCACACCTACTTCATTCTGGAAACACGGGTATTAAGCCCTTACTGCACGCCAGACAGTATCGACAGGTCTAAGGCTCTGCCCTTGCCCAGAGCACAGGAGCCAGAGGGAGGCCGTTAATTGCGGTGCGGAGGCATTTGCCCAGCTCTCCTGGGATCTTTGTCCCAGGGACCACCCGTCCCAGGGTGGGGAGCATGTGATGGTAAAGCTGGTGCCCTGGGGACTCGGGGTGGAGACAGCACTTGTGGACATGGAAGACCCCATCGGGGCTCGGGCATCACGGGAGTGGGGGAGCCGTGGGCTGTGTGTGTGTCCCACACCCCCCTCGCCCACAGGTGGCCTGTGAGAAGACCGTGTCTGCCATGCACCACGTCCTGCAGCGAACCATCAGATGTGCAAAAGGTATGTCTTGGCCAGGCCCGTGGGTGCGCGAGGCGGCTGGCACTGAGAGCGGAGGGAGGGAGCGGGAAGGACAGCAGCTGCGCCCCTCTGGTGCTGGCAGCGGGTCCCCAGGCTCCTGCCGCCACCGCCACCGCTGGCCTTTGCTCGGGCAGGGACCTGCCTGCGGGGTGCGAGCTCGGGATGGGAGCTCCAGGGGGCGATGTGGGCTGTCAGGGCTCAGTGGGGTGTGGGGGGACATCAGGGTAGCTTGTGCTCTGTCCCCGTCACTGACACTTTGTCCTGCAGCCCAGGCAGTGGGAGGGCTGAAGCCCAGCCCGGCGCAGCTGGAGCTGAGGATGGTCCAGAGCAAAAAGGACATCGAGAACCCGGAGATCGTGGTCCAGGCCACGGTGCTGTGAGGCCCCTGGGCCGCCCCCCCACCCTGACGCTCAGCGTGTGGTGTCTCCCTTGTCGTCCTGTGAACACGTAGCGTCTGCCTCAGAGCTGTGACTGAAACTTGGTCTTCTTTTTCTTTCACGAGTGTCCAGTATCCACCGGTCTTAATTGTGAAAACGTGCTGGTCGTGCTTTTCAGGAGTGACGAAGCAATCACAGAAATCTGTAATTTGGGGAACGTAGCTCCCCACGGCTCTCCTGGCTCAGGGCGCCATGTGTCCCGACCCCAGTAGCCTAGGGCTGCGGAAGCCCAGGCTGTATGTGTCCGCGAGGAACCCTTGGGTTTTAACCATTTGCGCCTGGAAGGGTCTTGCCAGATCTCTGTGTTGTCTTTCTGACCGACCCTCTCTGCTCCCACTTCAGGCGTCTTGGTGGTCACTTAGTGTTGGGGAGGTCGCCGGGGAAGGTTGTCCCATGGGGACCGTTTAACACCAGCTGGCCCGGCACACACGGGCACTGTGCATTCACGCTGGGGGGGCACCTTTCCAGGACCCGAACATTCAGGTGGTGTGCATGTGTCGTGCCCATCCATGGGACCAGGGACCTGCTGGTTGACATGACGGAGACGAGGAAAGGTCCTGTGGGTTGGGGACAGCTCTAGCACGCTGTGTTCCCTAGTCAGTGACACGGCAGGTTGCGTGTACACTGTGTTTGCCCCCTGTTGCGGGGAACGGGTGTGTTGCACACGGAGCCAGGGCAGAGATGGGTGCAGGAAGGCAGAGGGGGACACCTGCCCCTCCCCGCTTGCCTCTGCCTTCTGTGCCACCTGGAAGCTGGGAAGCAAGAGGCGGGTGAAAAGCCAGCTGCAGCAGTGCCCAGCCCTCGCAGGGGAGGGTGTCGGACCCCAGGGAGGGACTGGGCACAGTGCCAGAGGAGCGGCTCCCAGTAGCCGCTGACAGAGGCCACAGCCTAGGCCTGGGCACCAGGCTGGTTGTCTGCTGCCGGGGTGGCCTGTCTGGCCCCACTTGGCCCAGAATTTTGAGGACTCCCAGGTGTAGCTGTGAGGGAGGCGTGCCCATCCCGTAGACTCGGCCTGCCTCGGTCGCAGCTCCCAGCCCCCGAGCCCCCGTCCCTATGTGTGTGGGGGTGCAGAGGTCCTCCTCTCCCGGGAGCCCCATTGTCCACGTCCCACAGGCAGGTCCTGTCCTGCGGCCCATACCCCCGCCGCAGCAGTTCCCCGTGACCTCCAGAACCGCTGCCACCCCCTCGGCACGGTGTTTCCACTCTGGTGAGGACGCCCCAAAACGAAAGCCGGCCTCCATGTTCTATCCGCTTTTCTTTTCCCTGTCCTTCCACGTCCTGAGTGTCCTCACTTGCGCACCAGTGCCTGGTGGCTGTGCAAAGGCCCGGTGGTTCGCAGCTCCCATGGCAGGGGCGGGTCAGGGCATGTGTCCCTGTCCTGTGTCCTGGTTCTGAGGACCGGGCTCTGCTTAGCCCTGGGGCAGAGCCTGGCCGCCTGTCACTGCCAAGCAGAGCTGGGGAGACGGCCACGCCACCAGCCAGCAAAGGAAGGTTTTTTCCCCTCTTTTTTAATACCGAGAGCGAGGGTAAGATCGGAAGGATCCTGAGTGTGTGTGTGCCTGCAGTGCAATGGCAGAAAAGCCTCCGCGCTGCTACGGTGGGGGCTGGAGGGGCTCGCTAGGTCTGTTCGGTGGCCTTGGGGAGCCCCCTGCAAACACTGTCCATCTGCCTGTTCACCTCTTATTTCAGAGGCTCAGCCTTTGTGCCCCCTTGACTTCCTTCACTGGTACTATATGTACAAAGCCTCCTGCCCCCTCATCAGCTTTCTGGCGGGGTCCCGGGCGTGTTCCTCTGTCCCTCTGACTCTGAAGCCCCGAGCACTGGGAGAGGTGGTGTCTTGTGCCCTCAGCACCCAGCAGCAGGAACCAGGTGTCCTGAGAGCCTCTGCAGAGCGCAGGGCTCCTGTAGAAACGGTGTCCGGTTCTGTCAGCTTCCGTGGGAGACGGTCCAACCCTCCAGCTCCCAGCAAGATGTGCGTGTCCCGTGCTGCCGCCAAGCCCGTGTGATTCTGGGCTCCGTCCTCCGTGCACCCGGAGCCCCCGGCTTGTCGTGCTTACGATTTCCCATCCGGAAGTGCACGTGGTCGTTAGTGGTGTTTTTATACTGGTTGGGTCCAGATTAGAATTAATCTTTGTTTCTACTTTCCATAGTTTAGTAACACGCAAAGTAATAATTGTATATTTTAAGATGAGAGATGTATTGGTCTTAAATCACCTGCTTATGACCAGATTACAGATTTCAGTAGTTCTTCCAAGCTTCTGTAGACCTTAAAAATCAATTACAAAATACCCTTTTTTTTAAAAACATTTTCAGATCATTGCCAAGTCCTGCTGAGGTGATCGTGTTAATCTGCATTATTTTTGTAATACATGTCAGCGCTGGTAAAAGTGCTTCGTTGTCGTCGTCTTAAACTTGTTGAAACCTGTTTTTTTAAAATGTTGCCCGGCTTTACGATGGACTGAGCGTGGTTTGCCAAAACCACCCGGACGACTAAGCAGAGGGTGATTTCCACGTTCAGCCAGAGGCCAGAGTGCGCTGCCCACCCCGTGATGCCCGTCCCCAGTGCAGGTGTACGATCCCCTCCCATCTCAGTCATCCAGGAAGAGTAATGCTGCATCCTGGCGGCGGGGAGCAGGGCCAGGTGGGTGGGCCCTGGCGTCACTGGGTGTCTCGAGGCCACTCCCGACTCTGTCCTTGCCTCCTTGCTTGACCTGATGGCCACTCCCAGCTGGAATGTGCGGCAAAGGAGGTGACAGCATTCCGGCTGCTGGGCCGGGGCCTTGAGTTCCCTCGTCCTTCCTGCCTTTGATGGGGCCGCCAGTCCGGGGCTTGGGGCCACACCTGCCTGCATCAGAAGCCGCCTGCAAGCGCTCTGTGCCCGCACCAGAACAGCTGGCAGTCCCTGTCCTCCTCCTCTGTTCTGCCCGCTGGTTGCTCCGCATCCTTCAAGCACAGCTCCCGGTGGGTCGGCGTTTTGACAGGAGCCCCCCGCCCCCAGCACCTGCCTGGGCGGGAAATCAGGGAAGGAGGCTGAGTGGGCGGAGGGGTCCGGGGCAGAGTGTGGCCTCTGCCTCAGGGTGGGATCCATGCGGCCCCCAGACTCTGCCCGCCCGGGGCCGCGGCTGCTGAGCCCCGTGTTCACCGCCCGCCGCCAGGCTGCAGGTCCCGCCCTCCTCGTCCCGTCACCGCAGCTCGGCGCTCCCCCTTCCCTGCGGAGCCGGTGCAGCCCTGGGATGCCGGGTCCGCTGCGCCAGGCCAGGAAGCCTCGCGCTTGGGTCTGGAGGGTCTGGAGGGACGACCCTCCCACAGGACACCTCCTTCCTTTCTGCCCCAGGACGCGGGTGGGCTGGACGCCTGCCGCTCAGGAGCACAGCGGCCGTGTGTCCGCGCTGCGGTCGCTGGAGCGGCGCGGGCGGCCGGGCGGTCGGAGCGTCTGCGGCGAGAAGCGGCCCGAACCCCCGCGCGTGTCCAGAGCCCGCGGCGGCTGCGGAAGCCGGCCCTGCACCTGCAGCCTCCGCCGGCAGGGGGCGGGTGGGCGGGGCCCGGGGCCGCTCCGCGCTTGCGCACCTCACCCGCTCTCTAGGGGGCGCTTCTCCCGCGGCCTGCGCCGGACTTGGCTCCCTCGGGGGCCGGGCTGCTCGTGCGCATGCGTCCCGGGCTCGCGGCGGATGGGACGCGAGGGCCGACCTCAGGCCCCACCGGAGCGCGGCCGGCTCCGGCCCGACGGCTTCTTCCCGGGGCGGACGGGCGGCCCCGAAGCTGCGGGGCCCGGAGCCCCGGCGGCCTGAGAGCCCCGGGGTGGGGGCGGGCCAGGGCCGGGGCAGCCCCCCCGCCGCGGCCCACACCGGCACGGGGCAGGGCCCGCTTCCGCGTCCCTCCGCGTCCCGCAGGCCCGCCCGTCCCCCGGCCCGGCTGAGGAGCAGAGGGCGCCGGCCGCCCGGAACCCCTGGGCTCCTGCTCCGCAGAGCCGGCGGTCTCGGGGGACCCGGACCCCCCCACTGACCACACTGTCACCAGCTGTGGGGCGAGGTCCTGGCTTTAGAGCCGCCGCAGTCACTGTCTCCGCGGCCCCAGCTCGCGCGGGGAGGGAGAGGCCGAGGTCCGGTCCCGCGGCCGGGGAGGGAGAGGCGGTGGGGCCAGCCGCAGCCCTCGGCGGCTCTCGAAGAACAGAGGGAAGCGAAACGCGCGACACCGCGGCCTCGTGCGCCCCAGAGTCCCGGGACCGTCGCGCTGCCGGGCGGCGCTGGACAGCACCTGGGCCCCGAGGACAGCAGTGTGTGCGCGTGCTCTCGGCGGCTCGGCCGCGTCCTTTCCAAGTTAGACGTTTAGCCCGGATTTTGGCCGACTGCAGGACTGGGTGGGCAGGAGGACGGGGGTGCTGAGTCCGAGCCTGACCGCGGCTGGCCTGGGCTTTCCGGGGCATTAGCTGGGATGGATGCGGTCGCCGTGCGGGAGAGGGAGGGAGGGTCCCTGAGGTCCAGGTGGTGGCGGGGGCAGCCCCGGGGTGTCCAGCCCGCCCTCTGTGCGTGTGTGGGTTTATAAAGTCCCCACCGGCATTGTAAAGTCCATGCCTGTGCGCTGTAGACTCACGATCACCCACAAATAAATCTTTCTGGTGATGGTCGTGCTGTTCAGTGATCTCTGTTCCCGTCAGGAACTCCCTGAAGCTGCTCCCCGGGTACAGCCCGCCAGCTGAACACGACCCAAGGCCAAGAAATGAGCCTGCCCGACCTGACCCGCCAGCCGAGGCCCAGGTCCCCTCTCCCATCTGTGCTGTGCCCTGGGGGCTGGCCTGTGAGTTCTGCCGGAGGGCAAGGGTGCCAGGGAGGGTGGGGTTTCCTTTCCCCAGTCCCTCCAGGCCAGAGTCTGAGAACAGGCTTCAGCCACTGATCCCTGTCACTGCCTCTCCTGGGCCCTTCAGCCCTGCGTCGGGCCGGCACTGGTCACACTGGCCGGGCTCCCGCTGTGATTCACCCACACCTTCATGAGTAAGTCCGCAGGCAGTCTGGCAGGCAGGAGCCCCAGGCTCCTCCCCTGCCAGAGAGGCACAGGAGGGTGGGACCGAACGGGGGACTCACTTTGTGTCCGAAAGGCCTCACGCTTCATGTCAGACCCACTGCGGACTCTCCCAGGCCCCTTTGTCGGACCCCAAGGCCCTCCTGGTGGACGACTGTGTGTGGCTGCCGTGGTTTAGAGCGACTCGGGCGCATGCACCGTGCTGGGGGCAGGGAGGGGACAGGTCAAGCTAGGTGGGCCCAGCTGCTTCCTACTGGAGGCTCCGGGGAGAACCTACCCTCTGCCATTTCCAGCTTCCAGACAGGCCTGCACTCCTGGCACGTGCCCCACACATCACAGCCGGCAGTACGGCCCCCCTAGTCTGACTCGGACCCCTGCCTCCTCTTCTAAGGACCCCAAGGTGACATTGGGCCCCCCAGAGAGCCCGGGGTCACCGCTTCAACTCAACACCCTTAGCTTAATCACACCTGGAACGTCCCCTTGCCAAGTAAGTTAACATCCACAGGTTCGGGCCCATCCTTGGCGGGACCCAGGTCAGCCCTCCACGTCCTATGAAAGAGACAGGGGCGAGGTTACCTGGGTCTTCACCCAGTCACCCGTCTCTCTGAGGCTCTGCACAGAAGGTCTAGCAGAAGACCGCTCACAGATGGGAAACCTCAGCCATCGAGAGGGTTCCTGGTTCTGGCTACCCCTGGGGGGTGGGAAGACTGGCCTCAAGTCCAGGCCCCACCCTGGAGCTTTCCAGACCGGATTCCTGGAGAAGAGCCTAGGCCCCACCCTTGAGCTACAGTAGTATGAAAGGGGTGCCATCCCGGGCTGGCAGGTGAGACAGAAAAAGGGACAAGGCAGGGAGAGGGAGAGAAGATGCATGGGGGGTGTGGCCCGGCTGCCCACTGGGCTTCCAAGTCTCCCATCTCTCCCATCTGCTCCAACTGGTCAAAGTCCACCTCCCAGGGGGGTGGACACCCTGGGCTCTGGAGGCGCGGGTCCCATGGGTTTGGACGTTGCTGCCAGAGCTGCCACAGCAGAGGCCAGAGTGGGTCAGGATGGACAGGAGGGAGGCCCGGGGCCTGCAGAGGTGAGCGGGATATGGTACAGTGACAGGAAGCCCTGAACCAGGTGAGGGTCCCCCTCCTCCATCTTCTGGTCACTTGTCAACCACCTCCCAGGTGTCAACCACTGTAGACTCTGCTCGTGGTCACCGTGCAGCGGGAGCGCCAGCTGCAAGGACGTGTGCCTGTGTAGTCCCGAGAGGTCACCAGTCCCCGCACAGGGGACTGCTGTCTTTCCCTCTCCTTTTGTGGGCTCGCTCTCTCGCTCTCTCTCAAATAAATATTTAAAAAAAAAAAAAAAACTGCTACATGGACATTCTAATTGTTGTGATTATGTTCCAGTCTTTGATTATTTTACAATAGGATTTTTCATCCTTTTCTCCACTTTTTTTTTTTTTTTTAATTTATTTGACAGAGAGAGATCACAAGTAGGCAGAGAGGCAGGCGGAGGTGGGGGGGGGGGAAGCAGGCTCCCCGCTGAGCAGAGAGCCCGATGCGGGGCTCAATCCCAGGACCCTGAGATCATGACCTGAGCCAAAGGCAGAGGCTTAACCCACTGAGCCACGCAGGCGCCCCCTTTCCTCCCCACTTTTAAGAGTTCTTTATGCATTAGCAGTATTAACCCTTAATAGGTTACAAATCTGTTCTCCAAGTTTGTAATTGGAGTCCTAGATTAAAAGCCTGTGTCCAGACCCGACTGTAGAGGAATTCACACATTCCTCTAGAATTCTCCTTGTCTAGCCCTTGTCTGCTGGAGCCACATGCCTGCTTTTGCAAGGACAGAAAACATGTGAATTCCACTTCCAAGCAGCTCAGGGAGAGTCTCCTAGACACCCCACCTGGTGGTGACAGGCAAGCGGCACAGAGGACTGTGTCCAGTGCCCAAGTGACATCCGTTACTGGCTCCTCTATCTCTAGGCCAGCGTGCACCTGCTCTAAGTCAGCTGACTCTGGTTTCCGCCGGCACCGTGTGCCAGGAGCAGTTAGGGACCTCTGAGCTAGTGAGGAATCCAGGGGGCCCTGGAGGGGCAGAACCAGGCCTGGCTGAGTGTGCTGACCTGTGCAGCCCGGGGGGGTGCAGGGTCAGGCTTTGGGAAAAGTGACATTTGGCAAGAATTCTGGGCGGAGGAGAGGAAGTTCCTGGGCAGCTGGGAAGGCAGCCCACCTGCTGGCCCAGGGGACTCGTTCCCACCTGGGGAAACGGAGCGCGGGGTCTGTGACGATCAGCCGTGGGCCAAGTCCCTTTCGTGGGCTTCTTGGTCCTGGAGCACTCCCAGGGGTGATGTAGGAGAGCTCAGTGAGGGGCCATGGTTGGGGGGCATCACCAGCCTGGCACGAAGGGCTACCTGATGGGTGAGTGGCACAACTGGAAGAAAATCCTGTCGTAGGGAGACACGGACAGGAGCCCCATGCGGGTCCCCACATTGAGGGGCAGTGGGGCAGGTGGAGGAGCTCCAGCCCAACATGTCCCCCAAACCAGCTCCCGAGTACCACCCCAGGCAGAGTTACGAAATACGCTCAATCTTCATTTCAGGGCAAAATGGCTTGACCGCCGAGAGTAAGAGCCTGTTACGGAAGCTTCCCATTCTTCCAGATCCAGGACAGAGACTAGGACGCACGCGGCTCATTTTAGGGCTTTCTTCTTCAAACCGTTGGAACTGTCTGCCCACTGTGCAACCCTCCCGTGCTTTGCTCTTCCCTCCAAGATCCAGACCCCAGAGGCCCCCTCACACCACAGACCCAAAGAGGTTTGGGAATCCGAGACCAAGCTGAACCCTCAAGGATGATTTTCTGCCACGACATGAGCCACACAAGACACCACAACCCTCCCTCCTTCTCCCAGACATAGTCATGCTGTGGCCTTTATTTACGAAATGCGGACAGAGAGGCAACCGAGCACAGGACCGACGTCCCCGATGGCAGGGACCCTCTGGAGAACCCAAGACGTGCGGCGGCCCACGGCTCGGCACACTGAGCTCAGAGCAGGAGCTCGAGAGACCCTGCAGGTGGCCCGGGGCGCAGCAAGGCCGACCGACAGTCCTGCACGCCCACCTGCGTTACCCGGAAGGTTACGGCCTCTTGCACACACATCTGTGTTTCTGCGAGAGCGGAAGGCAGCGTGTGAATGTGTCCAGGTGCCCTAGAGCTAATGCTCTGGAACCAGATCTACCCAAATCCTTTCATTTTATGGGGGAGACTGCATGGAGTCGAGGCATGAGTGCGGGGAGCTGTGGTTCGAACACGGTCTCCCAGAATCCTGGGTCCTCTGGCCACTTGCTGTGACCTTGGACAACCACCCTTGGGCTCAGCTCTGCAGTGGGAAGGGGCGTCCAGCGAGCTCCAGCTGGCGTGTGACCCAGGAGGGCTCCCTGTGCCACAGCAGGCTTGGGGCTTGCGAACGACCACAGAAACACATCCCTTCACTGCTCGATGCTCCTATATAGGATTATGGTTTCAGTTCCAAGAAAACACCCCAATAAAGGAATAGGTTCATGAAGATTTAAAAATATGTATTTAAAGAGAATACAAGCCGTCTTTGAAAGTAATTAAGATCAGTGACAGTGCTTTGTCTCTCCCGCCAAAAGGCAGGAAGACAAAGGCAGGGACGAAAGGCAGGGACGCAAGAGAGGTACGTGATACTCCCCCCGCCCCCCAAGTGGCCCCATGGAGAAACGACATTTGCTTTTGATCCCAGATGTGTTCACAGTGGACAGAAACACATGGACGGGCCCCACTCAGTATGGGAGCTAGAAATACGCCAGCTCGTCATGCTTGGCCTTGTTGGTCTGATAGCTGGACAAGGCCAAGGGCTTGTTTTCATGCGGGAGACTTTGAAATACTCGAAGGTGCACAAACTCATCATCGTCAACTTGAACCTGGAGAGACGGAAGTCAGGGGGCGGCAAGTGAGGGGCAGCCAGGACCTGTGGCCCCATGTGTCCCTGCTGGGCCAGCCTGCCTAAGGCTCTGGACAGGGTAGGGGGACAGATCCCTTCGGGTCATCAGCTTCCTGCTTCCCAGCCTCCAGGCCATGGGCCCCCCCATGGTGACACTCACCTTGATGAAGTAGTTCCTTCCAGCGACCACTTGGCTCCTGAACTCCACGGCCTTAAAGGTAGCAAACTTCTTGTTTTCCCGCTCTTCCAGCTGGGCCTTCACCTTGGGGAGGGCACAGAACGGGGAACCTTAGTGGCTTCCCCCCTGCAAGAGGGGCTCACCCCGCTTACTTCTCATATGAGACGCTACACACTGATTCCTGTGCCGCCCGTCACAGACATTCTGTAACCTGATGTTCCTTACAGCGGGGGGACACATTCAACTCTTAGCTCCCCCCTAAGGGGCAGAAAACAATTCCCGGAGCCCCCTTCTTCCTGCAAGTGCCATGCCCGGTCTGCACGGAATGGACTCTGCGGACAGCTCACAAAACTGGGGGGGGGGGTTAGCGATACCCATAGAAGGGCCCACCTCTCCTTCATCTGCTTGGGGATTGGAAGCAGGAGAGCCCTGGGCTGCTGGCAAGGGTGGTAACAGGTGATGCCACTACCTGGCTGGCCAGGCCCGCCCCTGCCTGTAGAAGGGCGGCTCCCGACACCCGTGCCCAAGGGGAGAAAGAGCCCCCAGGTCAGGTAGCAGCCTTCCGGGGACCAGGGGAGGCCCCAGGACAGGACCGGCGGGCACTCCTCATCGGGGCAGGTACACAAAGTCTTGGGAAGCGGGGTCAGTCCCGGGGTGCTCCCCCAAGGAGCCAGCAGGGACGTGCAGGAGGAGGGGCGCGGCCTCTCTCCTCGTGGGGGCCCATCAGCAGCCGCGCTGGCCGCCGCAGTTCCCCTCGCAGCAACCCCACTGCCGCCGGTCACTTCCCAGCGCCCCACACCAGATTAGGGCCCGCGGCCCGACACACGTCCAGCACTCCGCGGGCGAGGGAGGACTTCGTCTGTCCGGGAAAAGCAGGAGCGGCGAGACAGGGCAGGGCCCTCCGGCGCGGGCGGCCGGGGGAGAGCGCGGAGCCGCGGCCCGGGCGGGGTCGCCCCGCAGTCGCTGCAAATTCCCCATTTCCCCGGGTCCCGTGGGGCTGAGTCACCGCCCTCCTCGGCGGCCGGACGCGGAGGCCCCTGAGCCCGGCCGGGGTGCCCGGCGCCCGGGGAGAGGGCGTCCGCCAGGAGTTCCGGGCCTTCTCCGCGCGCTAGACGCGACCTCCGCGGGCCGGCGCGCCCCCGCGCGCCGCCACCTGCCGCTCTCGGAGGCGACCCCGGGCCCGCACCGCGGGCCCGCAGTCCCGGCCGGAGCCCCGCCCTTTCCCGCCTACCTGGTCGGCGATAGCCTGGGTCTCGGCCGTGGCGGGCTGCGAGGCGGTGGGCGCCCCGCACATCATGCTGGCGGCGGACGGAAGCCGAGCGGGACGCTGGCAGGCGCGGCGGGCGGGGCACCGACCCGCGCCCAGGTGTCCGCTCAGCTAAAGAAGGCGGACGTCACGTGGCCCGGGGCGGGGGCGGAGCCGGAGGCGGGGCGAGGACCGGAGTGATGGGGGCCGAGGGCGGGGCCGCAGCGACGGCGGAGGGCCGGGGATGCGGAGGGCGGGGCCGGGGGCGGGGCGTTGCGAGGGCGGGGCCGAGGGTTGGCGGCGGTGCGCAGGGGCGAAGGACCGTCGCTGTCCTCTCCCTTGGGCGCTCACCGGGCGGGGGACCACGGGGACCCTCACTGTCCGCACCACGTGGGGATCAGTGGTCGCGTGTTGTAGGGGCGTCTCCGCACTGCAGCTTTGGTGTCGTCCTTCTCTGGCGGGTCAGGGCGGAGTGTCCCCACTACAGGGGACAGTTGGGGTCCGGCCCACATGGGGATGGGGGTGGGTTCTGGAGGGAACGGTCTGGAGCCACCCTGCGCGGGGCTGGACGCAGTGCTGGGGTGGGGTGGGGAGCGGGCCACAGTCAAGTGGTGAGCCGACCCCAGATGAGAGCCCCCAGAGGAGGGGAGAGGAGCCTGTGCCCAGCCAGGACCTGGAGGAGCAGGGGACAGGGGCAGGAGGCTGTCGGCGCATCCCAGAGTACAGGATCAGGCCCTGCCCAGCCTCACTTCCCTATTCATTCAGCCACCCTGAGCCGCATGTCCTCAAGGCCTGGTTCCCCACCCCCCCGCCCCTGCAACTCTGACTAACACTGGAGGTTAGTCACCAGCATGTGACCCAGTGGCACGGTGGAGGGCTGGCATGTGTGAACAGAGGAGATACGAATCTGTCCGGGGATGGGCAGGAGATGGCTCCCAAGACTTCCAGCCAGGCTCGGGGAGGAGTGGTCAGAGCAAGGGCATTTGGAAAGGGCTTGGTTAGGACAGGATTTGGGTTAAGATTAGACAGATTGCACCACCCAGGGAAGGGGAAGGGTCCCACACTTTGTTCAGGGCAGTGGTAGGGCCCATGCTAGGAGCTGTCCAGACAGGATTGGTCTTTTAGAAAGGTCCAGACCCCTGCCACCTGTGGCCCACCCCTCACTGGATGCTGACCTCCCCCCTCAGTGGGTGCTGACTTGGCAGGAGTGGGCCCACCCTTATCTGCTGGTGGGCCCAGCGAGCAGGTGCGTGGGGAGACAAGATTTTCTGGTACCTGCAAGGGCAGCGCCCGGTTTGTAAGTTCAGTAGGGGTGAGGTCAGGTGTGGTTGAGCCCTGAGGAGTGGGGAAGGGCAGATCCCACAACCCATTCCCAGTTGCACGAATGTGTGAGTCAGGTTTGACTCCATAAAAATGGAGAGCCTCCCTACACGGAAAAAAAACCATCAGAAAACAACTGTCACAATGGGGAAAGGAAGGCAATTCTCCCTGCAGCTCAGTGGGCTTTGCTGCTCTCTCCTTCCCCTCCTCCCTCTGTCCTCCCCAGAGGGTTTTGCTCCATCTTGCAATGTGTTAAAAAGAAAACCAACAGGCCCAGAATGGAGCCTCTCAGGCCAAGTCACCAAGCCAGGACGTCATCGCTAACCTAACCACACCCACCCCCCAGTCCCAACCTCCCCCTACCAAGTGTAGCCCTAACCGCCCGTGAGGATGTTTTGGAGGCCCCCAGGGAGGTACCCTGTCCCTGGGGCCCTCTCCCTGCCCCCAAAGAAGAGGAGGGAATCTGCTGGCTCAGAGCCCTGCTCCCACCCACCCACCCCAGGAAAGGTAACCTCGCCGGAAACCATCTTTTCTTTCGCTGATTGTCCTGCACTGTTTCCGCCTGTAACATCCCTACCTTTCGTACAGCTGTCTGAGCTCTTCCCTTCTTGCTGGAGGGGATGCCAGTCTACTAGCGGGTCATTTCATAAAGCCACTTAGACCTTCGAACTCACGTGAAATTTTATGTTACAACACATGCCTCCTTGGGTCTGACGCGCTCTCTCCCTGCTGGACCCCGGTCCTCACGCGCTGCGATTTTATGGAAAGGAGGCTACGCCCAGGGGAATAAGCAAAGAGAATCTGAAGGAAAGTGAACAAAGCTGGCCCCCGGCAGCCCCAGGGATGGGCAAAGACCCACAGCAGGCCGGGATGGGGGCAGCTTTGTCATGGAAGAAAAGGAAGGTGCGGTGAGCTCCATGGAGACTGTGGGCGGGCTCACAAGCCAGGCATCCTGTGGGGTTGATTTCAGGGGTGGCTGTCCCGAGTTAGGAGGGGAAGAGAAGTGGGCAGTCACGGCCAACTCCTGACAGGTCCAGCCCTGGGGCCGCGGTGTGGCTTCCAGATGGTCGTGTAGAGGTTGTGGGTCAGAGTTCTCTGGTCCCATGTACCCATGGTGTGGCCACGGACCCTCCGTGGAGTCCGTCTCTGATCCTGCTCTCTGCAGCCGCGGTTTCCTCCTGCAGCAAGTCTGGGACCACATAGATGTTCCCAAGCAGCCCCAGAGCAGACTCGGAGGCCAAATGCTGGGCACAGAGCCACACCTCCCTCCTACGGGCTGTGCAGCATGGGACTGGCTGCGAGACATCTCTCTCTGGCTTTCTCTGCGGGGAGGGAATCTCCAGGGCTTTTGAGGTTTTTGTTTTTTTTTTTTAAGGAGTAAATGAGTTAATCAGTGCACATGTTTGGGACAGCATTCCAGCCCCAGGGTGAGCTATATAGTGCTATTACTATGCTATCTCTAATTAGTACACTAACTTAAATCTCTCCCACAATTAGCCTCACTTTTTCTATCCAAAGGCACTGCCAAAGGCTGGCATCAGCTCTCCTTCCTTCACGCTGCGGGTTCTCATCTTGCTGGAGCCAGAGAAAAAGACCGAGTATCACGGTCTCTTAGAGCCAAGACCTTGGACAACACTTGCGCCTGACATCTGTGGCGCCCCAGCCGTGCGGTGTCTGGTTTGCTTGGCGTGGGGAAGGCAAGGGGCTTTTTTCTCCATGTTCAAGGGTTCCTTCTTCCGCAGTGAGGTACTCAGCTCCTTTCTTCCCTCTTTGGTGACCCACACCTGCTCCCAGAGCTAGTCTGTCTGTGCTTGTGTTCGTGCATGCAAAAAATCGTCATCGGAATGCGTTGCCAATTAAATTCCAGCCCAAGAAACCCTTAAAAAAAAAAGAAAGAAAGAAAAGAGGAGCGCCTGGGGGGCTCAGTGGGTTAAGCCTCTGCCTTCGGCTCACATCATGATCTCAGGGTCTTGGGATTGAGCCCTGCATCAAGGTCTCTGCTGAGCGGGGAGCCTGCTTCCCCCTCTCTCTCTGCCTGCCTCTCTGCCTACTTGTGATCTCTGTCTGTCAAATAAATAAATAAAAACTTAAAAAAAAAAAAAAGGAAAGGAAAACACAACGAAAAGGAAAGATGGAAGATTTACACAACGAAGCAGTTACCAGTCACCAGTCCATCGTCACTAGCAAGGGAAGTAACAGTGAAGGAAAACCCCAAACCAGGTGTCCCACGCGGGCGCACCAGCATCCTGCCTCCCGCGTTAGGGTCCATCCCAGGCCTGGCTACCTGTGGTTGCTGCAGACCGAGTGCACCGTGGCTTTACCTCTGAGCCGGGCCCTCGAAGGGAGCCAGCGCCAGCCGAGGAAGCTCTGAGACCCTCTGGAGGAGTGGAGGGACCTGCAGAAATTGGGACGAGTCAAAGGAGGGAACAGACGTAGGATCTTAAAAGGCCCTTGTTGTCAACTAATGCCGGCCAAGGGTTTCCTAAGCGGAGAAGCCTCAGCAGAGTCAAGGGCAAGGCTAGGCCCCAGGTGGTGGGGGGCAGCTGACTCTCGGGGTACACCTGATGCACCTGCCCTGGGCACCCCAGTGGTTCTCTCCACGTCTGCTCCACGTCTGTGTCCTTGCAGGCAGACGGGCAACAGTGGGTCCAGTCCTCGCCGTTGCACCTGTCACACAGGAGGAACTAAGTAAATACTTGATTCTTGTATACTTCCGTAAATCACAAATAAAACCACAGTTGAAGCAATCATTGCGAGGAATTAAGGAAAATTCTTGGATGCAGAGAAAATTTATAAAAATCTCCATCCTGGAATTTAGGAGCACATCCCACATCCTTGGGAGGAAGGGCTTCTCGAAGGGTGTTTCCCAATTCCCTGCTGTCTGCTCGCCCAGCTGCCTGTTGAAACTGCCATTCTGCAGCCTTTCCCTGGAGAGTCGGGTTCTCGGGAGCGCAGTGGGGCCCAGGGGCCCCGGAATTGGCGGTGTTCACTGAGCTGTTTCCAATAGCCACCTCGGACGGTGGGACAGAGGCATTTAATAACTTTCCTCCATGTGATTTTCTGTATATTTCCAAAGCTTTATTAAACAACTTTTCGTTTTTAGAAACAAGAGTTGTCTTATTTTGGAATACTGCATATTCTTGAGAAGTTAATAATACCGTGGGAAAATGCTAGGTATGTTATTGAAAAGCAGCTTCGAAACTGCCAATTTAGTGTAATGAATATAATTAATAAATTATATTAATACATTAGTGTGTCATTAACAGAAAATCTGATGCAGAGAATGAGCAGATACGTGCCAGCTTGTTCTTTCAGACCATGAGGCTACGTCTGGTTCTTTCCTCTAAATTTTCTTATTTCCCTAATTTTCTATAATGAGAAATTGAGAGCGTAAACATGAGGGAGGAGCCTATGTGCATGCCGTGAGCAAGTGAGTTTGAGTCTGGAGAGAAGGTCTGCAGGCAACAGCCTCGGGGCCCTGGGGGGACACCCGAGAAGTGGTCCTGGTGAGGACGGAGGGCACTCACACACCCCTGATCACCGTGGGTCATCCTGGGCGTATCCTTGGCCTTGTCCCCTACGTGCTGGGTGGAAGTGTAACCTGTGAGCCTCTTTGCTCACCTACAAGATGGCAAAAATCATACCTCCCTTACAGCACTGTTTTAGGGTTTGCTAAAGGCGGATGCAGAGTCTGAGGCTCAGAATAACCACTCATGAGACGTTACTGATTTTATCTTTCTCCCCCCTTCTGTAGTGGGATCCATAGTGTCTCCTGAAAGTCACGACCATCTGGAACCTGGGAAGGAGCCATTAATTTGGAAATAGGGTCTTGGCAGCTGTGGTTAGTTAAGAGAGGTTACTAGAGGAGCGGGGCGGGGGGCGGGGCTAAATCCAATGGCTGGTGCCCTTGTAAGGAAACTGGGAGACCCAGAGGGCGAGGCAAGGAGGACAGCAGGTGAAGACTCAGCAGACGGGGGGTAGGCAGAGATGGCTGAGAGGCCACCTGTAGCCACGGCGTGCCAGGAGCCTGGGGGAGGCAGGAAGGGTTCTCCCCTAGAGTCTGAGGAGGGAGCAACACACAGGACCCAGAAACAGGGATTTTTCTGCCTTCACAGCAGGACAAGGGTGAGAAGTGGCTCTATGAGCGACTGTATGGAAATACGATGGCCCTTTTTATTTGTGGAGTAAATGAGCATACTTCTGTTCCTGATTTGTACCTAGTGAGCTGTTCACAGCTGTCCTCCACACTGTCAGCACCGGACACAGTCCTGGGTGTGGGCGGACAGACACACCCGGCTTCGCCTTTGTGAGGCAGACATGACGGGGTGATGTGTGTACGAGATGAAGACACCCATTCCCCAAATTCCTGGCTGGTGTTTTTTCTTTTCTAGCACTTAAAACTTTTTATTCTGAGATAAGTTTAGGTTCCAAAGATAGCACAGTTTGTGCAAACTTTTCCCAAATGTTGGCACTATACGGAGCAGAGACAGCAGTTTTCGGAAGCAAGAAGTGACTCTTGCCTTACAACACACTCGCTGACCCACAGGACTGACTCACTCACCATTGTCTCTGTGAAGTCATCTTTCTGGTCCCGCCTCTCCCACACGGCTGTGCAGTCTGTCTCTCAGCCTTTGTTTTTCAGGACCTTGATCCTTTTAAAGAGTATAGATCACCTTTTTTTGAGGACTGGTTCTCTTTGGGGCTTGAGGGATATTTCCTCCTGATCGGGTTGATGTTGTGGTTTGGGGGCAGGAAGACCACCATTGATGCAAAATGAGCAAACTTTGAGAATCAAAGTCAGAAAGAGTTTTCTTTGAGCCCAAGTTACACTCTGGAGAATGAATAGTTTTTGCAGGGTTATGTGCGCTTTTTTTTGCATCTTGTGGAATCTCTAGGGCAAGATGGTTTCCCTTCAGCTCACTCGTTCACAAAGCAGGTGCACCTAGGATGCGTGGGGTGTTGGGCCATGAGTCAGGTTTCTGGTTCAAACAGTTTCCATATGGTCATGCCAACTTGGAAACCTAAACCGGCTGCCCGTGTCCCTGAGACCCTCGGAGATGCTGTGTGTTTTTTTCTCACCACAGTGATGCTGTGTCCTCTCAGTGCTCCGCATCAAGGGTACCTGGTATCCACGTGTCTTCTCACGAGGGACCGTGACTTCCGTCTTGAATAGAGTGGTGTCTTCCAGGTTTTCCACTTGAGAGTGACTATGTCCTACTGTAACCAGTAAGTACCTTTGAGACTATGCAAATACCGTATTTCCTATCACACTTTTGCCCCCAATTTTAGCATCCATGGCTGGTCCTTGCCTGCAATGCACAGAAGACTTTGACAAGTTTCAAAAGAGGGATAACTTTGCATTCAGGATAGAGCACATTCATTCATTTTAAAAAAAGATCTATTTTGAGAAAGAGCGTGAGAGCCAGAGAGAGCACCCATGCCAGTGTGGGGAGGAGCAGAGGGACAGGGAAGCTTGAGCAGACCCCCGCTGAGTGTGGAGCCTGACATGGGGCTCGATCCCACATCCTGAGATCACGACCTGAGCCGAAGTCAAAAGTTGGGACGCCCAAACGACGGAGCCACCCAGGCACCCGCACATTATTTTTTAGGTCCACGGATGTGATGCAAATCTCCCATTAGCTGCCAGCATCCAACAGCTGTTCACACCGTAAGGCACATTTTAAAGCACATGTTGGTGCATTTTGTTATTTTGGTAAAGTCTTGAGTCACAAATCACCACGGGCTCATTGAAATCGCTCTTTTCTTAGGCTTGATTGTCTTTTCCTTCTTGCTTTAGGACTGTTCCCAGCTCATCACGCTGCCCTTCGTACAGCACACGAGTGTCTTCTCACTGCCTGGCCTTTTCTTGTTCCCAATGTCACTATTCATAGATGTAAACATTTGGTGACCGAGTTCATTCTGATTCTAAATCCAGTTTCTGGGGGTGCCTTGGGGGCTCTGTGGGTTAAGCCTCTGCCTTAGGCTCAGGTCATGATCCCAGGGTCCTGGGATGGAGCTCTGCATCGGGCTCTCTGCTCAGTGGGGAGCCTGCTTCCCCCCTCCCCCTGCCCCCCCCCCGGTTGTGTGCTTTCTCTCAAATAAAATTAAAAAAAAATAAATAAAACCAGTTTCTAAAATGCTTCCCAACTTTGTCACGAAAATCTCCAAACACAGACAAAATAGGAAAAACAGGCAACACCTGTGTTCTTGCCCAGGCGTCAACCTTTGCTAACAATATTTGCCCATTACTACGGGTAGTTATTTGCTGAATCAACGTCCTGACGTTGGGACACCTCACTATTGCCCCCTTTGCAGTTGTTTCCTCAGAGCGAGGGTACTCTTTGGCATCCAGTGTTGGCAAACTAACGTCCGTGGGCCAGATCTGTAACGCCACCCGCTTATTTTTTATTCGTTTTTTTTAAAGTAAGCTCTATGCCCAACACGGGGCTCGAACTCACGACCCCAAGATGGAAGAGTCGAGTGCTGCTCGGACGGAGCCAGCCGGCTGCCCGACATACCCCCTGGTTTTGAACACAGAGCTTTCCGGTACACAGCCGTGCTCATCATTTATGGTCTGCGGTGGCTCTCGTACCCGGTTTGGCCCATAACTGAGAATATGTACTGTCTTACGCACGTAGGGAAGGTGAGTCCTGACTGCTCTCCTCAGAACCTCGCGCTCGGAAGGCTGGCTGCTGTCCGGAGCGTGGATGTCAAGAGGGTTCCCGCCACGCGATGAGAGTGCCTCCCTGGGCCAAAACCACTTGCACAAACAGTGTGGCTTGTGGACCTTAAAAATAAAGTTATTTTGCCAGCTAGAAGGGGTTCCTTCAGGAATAGCAGAGCATTGTGTCTGGAAACAAGCGAGCTACCGAAAAACCATCAGCCAGTCCGACCAAGGCCAGATTTGTTTTCTGGGGACGGAGGAGGAAGTTGGAAGAGGCCGTTTTGGACATTAGTCCTCGGGAGAGGAGCACGAGGTCAGGGTGGTGACGGTTTCTCCCGGGCTGCCTGCAGCAGCGGCCGATGTCTTGTGGGGGATGCAGGAGGCATCTCTCCCAGTAGGGACCCTCACCAGGGACTCTCCTGTGGAGGGCTCTTCCGCTGGGCCTGGGTTGACATCCGTCCTGCAATCTCGGTGGGCGGCTACGGCCCCCCTTCTAGCTTCCCAGCTCCACCTGGGTGAGGGTCCGCCGGCTGATTTTCACAGGCTGGTGAGGGACACCTGCTCTCCCTCTGGGAGCCTGGAATTTTGGAACGAGACAGGCCGGTGATCCCCCTCGGTAGAAGCCTGGGGCTGACCTCTGACCTGCTCACAAAATGCTGCGATCCCACCGGGAGAAGCTTCTGGAAGCCCCTCCTCGCCTCACTCAGCAAGCCGTTTCCGGGGCTCCTTTTGCTTTAATAGATCACAGCAGGGGTCCCCCGGCACATCAGGGCCCGCGGGCGGTCACGGCGGTCCCTGGACACACAGCCCTTCGCAGAGCGACTTTGCTGGCCCCTCGCGCGCACACAGCGCTGCTCCAGCCTGGGAAAGGCGCACCTGCCCGCCCTGCAGCCCGCACGTCGTCGGTGGGACCTTTCAGCGCTCCCTGCGCGCCCGGGTCCCCGCAAGCTCTGGACGTCGCACCCCGCCCCGCCCCCGCCGTCCCGCGAACTGTCCCGCGCGGGCGTGCGGACCCACAAGCGCGGCTTCAGGCCTCTCTGTCCAGTGGCCGGTGGCCTTTCATCACCGCGGGCGCCCCCGGCTCCCCTTATCGCACTTCCTTCCCCGAGACACTGACCACGACCGGACGCTCCACCGGCCGCGCGGAGAAGCCCGAGGGCGCGTCCCCGCCGCGCTTCCCCTTCCCGCGCCCGCGCCCCGCCCGCCCGTCCCGGTAGGGCCCTGCCCCGCGCCCCGGTAAGCTCTCGGTGTCCGGCTGCCGGCGGCGGGTCCGCGGTTCAGGCCGGGGCCGGCACCGAACCGAACTCCGGCCGCTCTCGCTCCGCAGCCGCTCCCCGGCGCTCCCGGGCCCCCGTGAGGCCTTTACTGGGTTCGTCCGGCCCCTCCCGGCCCGGCCGCCCTTCCCCCTCCGTCGGGGCCTATCGGCGGTCGCCGCCCTCAGCGGCCGGGCCGAACTACGGTCCGGTGACCGTCAGGCGCGCGGACGCTTCAGGGCATCCCTTCAATCCCGAGCGTCCGAGCGAACCGACACCCCGCCCGCAGGCGACGCCAGCATTGCGCGGCCCGGCCGCTAGGCGGCGGTGCAGGCGGCTCCGGAAAGGCCGTCGCGGGCATGTGACGTCACATGCCCCCGAGCGGGACCGGCGCGCTCCGTGACGTCATGCGCCCGCCCACGCGATATCGGCCCTGCTGTGTGACGTCGCACGCGCGCCCGGGTGGAAAGACGGGGTGGCGGCGGGCCGGCGGGCCGCGGCGTTCGCCATGGTTCCGCGCGTGCAGCTCCCACCCGAGATCCAGCTGGCCCAGCGCCTGGCGGGAAACGAGCAGGTGACCCGGGACCGGGCGGTGAAGAGGCTCCGGAAGTACATCGTCGCCAGGACTCAGCGGGCCGCAGGTTGGCGCGGGGCTGGGTGGGCCGGGGCCGGGCGGGGGGCGCGGGGCCGCCGTACGGGGGCGGGGGCGGGGGCGCGGGCTGGCGGGAGTGGGGGCGCGGGAGCCTGGGAACCACGTGGGCCGCGCACGTGGCCAGGGCCGCGCGCGCGGGGCTTGCGGAGGAGCCTGTCCCAGCCCGGTTTCCTGCCCGGCGAGCCCCTGGCGCCGCGCCCCCGCCCCGCGCCCCGGAGCCGGCGGCCTCCCGGGACCCCGGACCCCGCCTGCGCCGCTGCCCGCCGTTTGCGCTCTCGGAGCGGCCTCCTGCACTTCCGGTGGCGGTCCGAGTCGGGCGGCGGCGGACCCCGCCGGGCCCAGCGCAGCCTCCGGTGGACGGGGCACTCGGACGCGGCCCCGGCAGGGCGGCCCCGCGAGCGGCGTCCGTTAGCAGCGCAGTCGTGAGTCCCATCCGCCGCCTGAGTCCGAAGCGCTGGCGGTCGCCCCAGCCCGGCGGGAGTAGCCCCCCGCGGGCTCCCCTCCTGGTGCTGAAGTCCGGGAACCGCCGCCACAGGAGCCCCCGCCGCGCGCAGCTCGGGCCTCCGTCAGTGCGCCCGGTGCCCTTGTATATATGCCCGCGCGCCTCACCGTTTGCGGGAGTTAAGTTTCCCCTTCGGAGTTGGAGGCAAACGCGGACGGGCACGAGCCCCCGCGCGTCAAGCTGAACGAGTTGTACGCAGGAGACCACGCCGTGTCCAGCGTCCGCGCGGGCACCTGGGGCCCTGGATCCGGATACTCGGGGTGTTTGCTGAATCATGAGACGGCCGTTATGGGGGGTACTTAGAGCCCCAGGCAGGGGGGGGGGGCGGTGTGCTTCCCGGTGGAGCACTGAGTTAAGGCCGGCTCCGCGTCCCTGGCGTAGTGTGGCCCTGACAGTTGGGTGCGCTTTGCCTGAGTGTTGCTGGTGCCGCCGCAGGTGGTTTCACGCACGACGAGCTGCTGAAGGTCTGGAAGGGACTGTTTTACTGCATGTGGATGCAGGACAAGCCGCTCCTCCAGGTGAGTGTGCGGAGGTGGGAGCCGCTGGAGCCCCATCGTGGGTGCAGGACAGAGGG
Organism: Pteronura brasiliensis; assembly: GCA_004024605.1. Lineage (NCBI taxonomy): Eukaryota > Metazoa > Chordata > Mammalia > Carnivora > Mustelidae > Pteronura > Pteronura brasiliensis. The sequence continues at coordinate 162,293 of PJEN01002204.1, read as the reverse complement.
TCCGTGGCTGACCCTCTCTCCAGTGCAGCCAAAGTACTGAGTGGAGTTTTACAGCTTTGACACTTTGTTTGCAGTCAGAGGGCGGGGGCCCATGGTTTGAGTGTAAGTGGCGGTGCCGAGGGAGCACCATCCGGATGGTGTGTCCGAGCGCCAGAATGAGGGACGCGGAGGGACAGAACCCAAGTCTGCTGAGAAAAGGGTTTCTCCTGTGAGGTTTTTTTTTTTTATTTTTTTTTTATTAAAAAAAAAAAAACTAGAGTATTTTTTAGAGTAGTTTTAGGTTCATAGCAAAATTGAGAGGTAGGTACAGAAAGCTCTGCCCTTTTGTCCACACGTGCACAGCCCCCCGCACAGAGCCGTGGGTTCCTTATAGGTGATGAGCCTGCCTGGCACAGACCGACCCCCAGAGTCCATAGTGGGTGTGCGGGTCCACCCTGAGTGTGTGCCTTCTGTGGGTTTGGGCAGGAGTGTGCTGTCACACACCCCCTGGGACAGGATCTCACACAGGGCTGTGTCACTGCCCAAGATGCCAGCTTTCTTTCTTTTTTTAAGATTTAGGGAGCCTGTGTGCATCGGGATGGGGGCGGGGAGGGAGAGAGAATCCAAGTCTGACTCTGCACGGCGTGGAGTCTGTCGCAGGGCTCAGTCTCACGACCCTGAGACCATGACCTGAGCCAAATCTGAGAGTCAGACGCCCAGCCTCCTGAGCCACCCAGGTGCCCCGGATGCTGGCCTTTGTGAAAGTGTGTTGTCAGAATGAATTGTTCACTTTTCCAAAATCATCTGGGTGGTGAGGGTACATTTACTTTATTTTTTTAAAGATTTTATTTATTTGACAGACAGAGATCACAAGTAGGCAGAGAGGCAGGCAGAGAGAGAGGGGGAAGCAGGCTCCCCGCGGAGCAGAGAGCCCGATGCGGGCCTCAATCCCAGGACCCTGAGACCATGACCTGAGCTGAAGGCAGAGCCTTAACCCACGGAGCCACCCTGGCGCCCTGGGAGGGTACTTCTAAAACGCGGAGTCCTGTGCCGTGTTCAGTGCGCACTAAAAGGCGGCTCTGGGGTGGACTGTTCAGTAAGTGCCCTAAGGGATGCCCGGCACAGCGACGCAGTGACGGGGGCAGGCGGCGAGCAGTTTCTAGGGGTCCAGTTTCTCCCAGCTGCTCAGGGGGCCCCATCCCTCCTGGGCCCTCCTTCGACTGTCAGCCTCTGTGGCTTGAGGCCTCGGTTGTGGGGGCAGCGGCTGCCCGTGGTTGTGGGAAGCCGCTGTCCGCTCCGGCTGCGGGGGGAGGCCTTTCACAACAGTGCAGCATGCAGACCTGAAGCACGCGGGATTGCGAGGCTGGCGGGAGCTGGTTCTCGTGTGCGTGAGCGCGGGGGGCGTGCGGGGGGAGCGCGGGTGTCGTTCTGTTCCTGCTGCTGCTTGTGAGACCACGTGTCCTCGGGGTCAGAGACTGTCGTTCTTTTCTCTTACGCGTGCGTGTGTTTGCTGTTCTCTACCCAGGAGGAACTAGGGAGGACCATTTCCCAGCTCCTGCATGCCTTTCAGACGACAGAGGCACGTGAGTACCCTGGCCCCGGGGAGACCCTTCGCTCTGGGCAGAGCTGCCCAGAGTTGGCTACCAGACACGGAAGGCTTGCGTTCTAAGACGAGGGGCAAGCAGAGGTCCCTTTCCTGGCCGGCATCGCTGGCGCTGACCAGCAGAACCCTGTTCCACGTGTCTGGCCGCATCGAGTTATCTCGCGTGGACCCAGCTCGAGGCTGAAGGGCCAGGATCTAGTTTTTAAAATGCAGGTGGACATGTCGTGCAGTGTTGTCGAGTTGCTGGACCGAGTCATCTGGTGGCGGCGCTCCCTGTGAACGCTTCCCCGACCCCTCCGTGTTTTTGTCCTGCCCAAGATCCGTAACCCTCAGCCTTGCTGTCTGCCCGCTGTTGTCCTTTGGGCATCTGTAGGCATCTTGATACCGGACTGTGGTCCAGTTGAATTAAGCTTCGGGGGGTGGAGCCCAGGCACCCCCGTCTGACGCTCAGGGTGGGGGGCAGCCGGGGGGGCCCACACCTCTGACATAGATGGCTGTGGCTGTTGGCGGTGGGGCCCGTGGTTACGCCTGGTGGGTGGGTTTGGTTTAGTTATGGTTAGTAGGTAGAGTAGTCACCGTGAGAGACCGTGACTAGGGTCTCAGTCTGGGAGTGCGTCGCTGGCATCGGAGTCATCCGTGGGGGTCCGTCTGCCGTAGCGTTCCCCTGTGAGCCTGCAGAAGAGTTTCTGTGCTCAGCAAACGGCGGCACAAACTGATCGCGCGCTAACAGTTGAATGGGTCGTGGACTCACTGCCCGTGATCGAACCGTCTGACCAGCCCTTTGCTGTTGGAGAAACTTGTTACGGATCAGAGAGGCCCCGTTTCTTTCCTGAGGTCCAGGCGCGGGCAGGGCTGGTTCCCCAAGGCCTCTCTCCTGGGCGTGCAGGCGCCGTCTTCTCCCGTGTCGTGGCTTGTTCCTGTGTGCGTGTCTGTGTCCCCATCTCTTTTTAGAAGGACACTAGTCACGGTGTAAGATCCACACTGGTGACGTCGTTTTATCTTAATTAACCTTTTGAAGACTCTATTTTGAAACAAAGTCTTATTCGAGGACCTGGGGTTGGGGCTTTGACATGAATTTGGGGGACACAGTTCAGCCTGTAGCACCGTGTGTCTGACCTCCTGTTATCGGGAGGGTTTGTGCCTGATCGAGTGCCCGGCGTGGGGGTCGGGCAGGGGTCCCAGCCGAGCCAGGAGGGGGAAGAGCCGGCCCGTGGGGGTCAGGCGGGGTTCCCCACCCCATGTAGGGGAAGAGCCGGCCCGTGGGGGTCAGGCGGGGTCTGAGCAGCAGCTGCTCGTGGCGTTGGCTGTGCCCGCTCCGCGCCCGTTCTCCGGGGGCGCCGAGGTGGAGGGCGGAGCTGGGCTTGGCTTTTCTTTCTGAGGCTCCCCCAGCCCCGTCTCTAAGCCTCGTTTGTAACAGCTCTTCTGAGTGCGACAGACTGGACTGAGGACCCCAGAGGCTGGCCACCTGGGATGTCCTGAGTAGCTTTCTCCGTGCTCTCTCCCCTTGCTTCCCAGGGCGACTTCCACGTGCCCCCGTGATTCTCTCTGACCTTTTCTCCTTCAGAGCACCTGTTCCTGCGGACGTTCTGGCAGACCATGAACCGCGAGTGGACGGGCATCGACAGACTGCGCCTGGACAAGTTCTACATGGTGAGGGGCCGGGGGAGCTGGGGCATAGCCCCGAGTGCTGCGGCCTCTGGGCCTCTCCTGCCGTGGCAGGGCGGGCCCTCCTGGGGACTGACCCGTATGTCTCATGGCTTGTGAGGGGAGCGCAGGCCGTGGCAGGTGCGCAGGGCTTGGGTTGCCCGGTGTGTGCCCCATCTCCGAGGGTAGGTGAGCAGGCAGAGAACTCAGGACTTCAACAGCACAGGTTCGGGTTCAGAGGAGGAGGGTCAAAGCCGCCCACCTGGGGAGGACCAGGGCTGCAGGCTTGCCCCCTGCTGGAGAAGCCACGAGCCCGTGCGTGCCAGCAGAGCTGCCGGCAGCTCTTGCCCCAGCCGTAGGCCCTCATCCACTTGTGGGTGCACAGGTGGGAAGGTGCTTTTTGCTGGGCAGGGATGGATGGTAGAGCCATTGCGTGCAGAATCCCCTTTCCTTTCTGCCGCTGCGCTCCTGAGAATTCAGGGTACTGCGTGGCCCTCAGATTTGGAGACTCCGGATCCCCACCCACATTTGAACGGCACCCCTATTCCCGCGGCGTGTTCACTGGGGCTTGCTGTGTGCGAGCGGGTGGCCCAGCTGAGCCTCACCGGGGATGGCAGCTTTGGGGCTGCAGTTACTCGTGACCTGCCACTGGGATCGGCTCCCCGCCCAGACGTGGCCCGGGGTTCCGTGGACACTGTGTGTCTCAGATGTCGGGGTGAGCACCAGCTAGTGGGTGAGGCATGGAGCTCTGGAAGGGAGGGACGCTAAAGCCTCTGGGGCTGGGGCAGGGGCCGGGCTGGGCACGGCCACACAGCACGGGTTTACAGATGTAGGAGTCTCCGTGAGGTGCCATTGCTGTGTGCATGATAGGGTGGCTTTTGTTGCTGGGGGGGAGGCCTGTGGGACCGCACCCGCCAGCACAGCCTGCTGGAGAGGCCAAGCCTCCGGCGGCTGCAGACACTAGGAGTGGTGTCACCGGGGCCCCTCGTGTCCCGGGGCACATCTGATGGCCAGGAAACCCATCCCCACGTGCATCCTCTGTCCCTTTACACTTGCGGACCCTGCTGTGTGCATGGCTTCCCATCTGGACGGAAGGAAAACCTGCTGGAGAAGCTGTGAGCCGTGGTCAAGGGGAAATGGGGCATTGTGGGGCAAGGGTCAGGATTTGTCGTAAAGGGTGAGCTTTGAAAGGGGGGAGTTTTGCCTCTGGGGATGAGAGAGGAAGCAGACACGTTTGTTGTCTTTTGGGGAGAGCAGTCCGTCAGAAAGCTCAGGGGAGCCTTTCCCCAGGACCTCAGCTTCCTCGGGGGGACAGGCTCTTTGTTCCCTGTTCGCACTCCTGAAATGACCGTTGCACTTGTTCTTCATTCGTGACCGCGTTTGCTCCCCGATGCGTCTGCTGTGAGCCCCGAGTCCTGGTGCTCTTGGAAGGTGGGGCGCACCCCAGCCTGGGGGCGGCGACCTGTTCTCTGGACTCGGTGTCCCCTCTGCCAACAGCTCTTGGGGGCCTGCTGTGCGCTTGGGGCCACAGAGATGACTGGGAGCACGGGGGGGTCTGGGGAGGTCGGGCTGTGCCCCACTAACGAGGGTCTCCGTCCATGCCACAGCTCATGCGGATGGTCCTGAACGAGTCCTTGAAGGCCCTGAAGACGCGCGGGTGGGAAGAGAGGTTGGTACTCGCGGCCTGTCCGGAGCGCGGCCTTTTCTCGCGGGCGAGCGTGTCTTGGGGCTGGGGGCTGGGCTCACGCGCTTCTCCCTCCGTCCCTCGTCAAGGAGAGGTCTGTCTTCCCGTTAGCGGGGGACCCGATGGTGCTTGAAGTGAAGGCATTTTCAGAATTACGGTTTTGTGTGTATATTCACAGAAGTGAACGTTTTCAGCCTTGATGGTAAGTTCTCCTGTGAATCCAGACTGAGTTTTCTCGTTATTACGGTTTTGTTTTTCAGTATAACTGGTGTGGAGCTGAGGTGCTCTTTTTTGTTGTTGTGTTTTTTATTTGGTGTAACGTGGCATATTCCGCTCCGTCGTCAGTGGCGTGTGCCTTGGTTCTAGAAACACGTTATTCGGACTTGTCGCTTTTGACAGAGGTGCTTGTGGGGGGGTAGCCCGTGTCCCCCAGACGACGAGGCTTGTGTTTTTGGCCAGCCTCGGGCTTCCCCTGGCCCCAGGCCGGCAGGTCTGTGCCGAGCCCGAGCTCCTCCTCCACCCTCCGGGGAGCCCGCTGGGGCAGGGCCGGCTGAGCCGGGTCTCCCCGTGGTGGCCGCCGGCCTCTCCGCGTCTGGGAGGTGGCCCGAGAGCCACCGCACCGAACGGGTTTCTGAGTTCATGTTTTGAAGTTTTTTTAATTAGTTTAAAGCTTCATCTTTTTCGTTTTTTTTCTCATTATGAGAGTGACACCTTCCCAGTAGAAGGAACTCAGAAAACTTCGTCAGACATCGAAGGAAGACGCGAGCGCCCAGCGACAGAGATCTCTGGGACGCCGCCGTGCTCCGGGCGGCATCGGCGTCAGGGCAGACCGCTTGCTGCTGCTGTGGTTTCCCTGAAGACACGCCAGCGCCCCCCGTGTCCGTGCCCGCTGCGTGCTCTTGCGGGGGGGGGTGGCAAGGGGAGACAGACTTGGAAACGGCGTGTTTGGAATGGTTTTGTAATGAGGCCGGGTACGCTCGACCAGTTTGTTTCCAGTCCGTGGACTCGGCCGGCCCGGGGGCTGGGCTCCGGGAGAGCAGGGTGACCTACTTGCCCTGGCCCACTTTTCCCGTGTGGAACAGATCGGCAGGAACGGCCTCTAGTTCCCTGGGGTCTTCGGAGTTTAGAATTACTACGAATGACTTTTTCGGGCAAGGGTGCCCCTGCTGGTGCCGGATTTTCACCCTTTCATTCCCGCGAGGTGCTGAGCCCTGGGGATCTCACTGTCTCAGGATGTAGGATTCGGTCCCCACGGGTTGGTGCGTGCATGAGCAGAACCGGAAGCCGAAGGGACGTTTTTTTTCTGTTATTTCTTGCGGTTTGTTCTTGAAAGAGTAGTTCCGTTCTCACTGCTGGTGAGAGGTGCAGAGTGAGCCTTCGGGAGAACCCGGGAGTCTCTGATGGGCCCTTCGAAGCGGCTCTCTGTTCCCATAGCCTGTCCGCGTTCCCGCGCAGCCGGCCAGTCCCGCTTGGCTGGCCGGCGTTTGCTAGTGTCCCTGGCCTGGGAGGAGGGCTCCCCTTTCCTGAGCCGCAGACGGCATCCTCCCTTCTGTTCTGGGGCTGGCGAAGCCACAGTGCTGTCCCGTGTGTGCCCCCTTCAGGGCTCGTTACACACCACTGTGTTCTCCGGTTCAGGTGTGTTACTCAGCATCCCCAGGCTGTAGATCAGCAAAGACTGGTCACCAGAGCTCTCTGACCCGGGAGCCCCAGGCCTCTGAGACCACGGACAGCAGCACACTCGGGGATAGCAGATGCGGCTGGCCGACGTGGCCGGCCTGGGGCCACATACTCTGCCGCGGGACCGGGAACGCAGCTCTCCCCCGTCTCCGTGCCTCGCCTTTCCTCTGCCCTGGTGTGCCCTCCTGGGCAGTTCCCGTGAGGACAGGGCGATGCAAGATGCCGTGGTGTAGTCTCCTGTCACACCAGGCCTTTGCCCTTACGCTTGGGGTCCGCGCCCAGAAGGGAAGGTGTGAGTGTGCGACGTGTACACGCCCGGCCCTTGTAGCGGAGGCGTGGTCTCGCCACGCTTGTGCTACCCACGGGGGTCCCGAGTCCGTGGTTAGGAGTCCTTTGTGCTGGAATGCACCCAGGTCACCAGGTCACCTCCCGTGGAGGTGGGGAAGCTGGCGAGCCGGGAGGCGGAGCGCCGGCCGGGGATGGCATCGCTGTGCGGGCTCCTCGCCGGCGGGGGCTGCCTGCCACACTGGCCGCTTTGCGTCCTCAGGCAGATCGAGCAGCTGCTGGAGCTGCTGACGACGGAGATCCTGCACCCCGACAGCCAGGCCCCCAGCGGGGTGAAGAGCCACTTCCTGGAGATCTTCCTGGAGGAGCTGAGCAAAGTGGGCGCCGCTGAGGTGAGGGCGGTGGGCTGCAGGCGGTGGCCGACCCCTTCCCAGGGCTCCCACACAAGGGACCGAGGCAGCCACCCCCTCCTTTCTCCGTAGCTGACGGCGGACCAGAACCTCAAGTTCATCGAGCCCTTCTGCGCCATCGCTGCTCGCACTCAGGAGTGAGTGGCGGGGGTCTCCTCCGGCCTGGTCTTCTTTCCCCCGTCTTCTCAGGGTGCCCGCCTGTGGGGAGTCGCTGTTCCCTTCCGGGGAGGGAGGCGGAGTCGCGCGTGTGTGACGGGGTCACCGGAGGGGCCGCAGCGGGGGCGCGGACGGGTGGGGACAGACGCCCAGCCTGATGGGCCCGCTGGCGCCTGCTGCCCCCCAGCCCCCTGGTTTTGCATAACATCACTCGGGGCGTCTTCGAGGCGATCGTGGAACAGGCCCCGTTTGCCATCGAGGACCTTCTGGACGAACTGGACGCGCAGGAGGGGGAGGAGGGGACGTCGGAGGACGAGGAGCGTGAGCGGGATGCGCCGTCTAAGGAGCCAGGTGAGGGGTCCGCGCAGCCGCGGTGATGGTGCCCGTTCAGGCCGGCAGGCTTCGGTGCTTGCGGGGGTCCCTGCGGCCGCCCCCCCAGCCCTGTTCTCAGGATGCCGTCCTGACTCCCGGCTGGTCTCTGGCCTACTGTTCCCCCCACACCCCCACCTCTGCCCCGCTCACCCCTCCTCTCCGGTCCCCGCCCTCCACCAGGCCCACCCAGACTTCCTCGTCTCCGCCCTGTCTCCCTTGCTGAGTTTCTCCACAAGGTGTCGTACTTTCTGGCATGAATCACTTGAAATTACATAAATTCCTTGTTTATCGTTCATGGCCTTTCCTCCCCACTGGATGTCGGCCCTCCCGGGCCAGGGAGTTCTGTTGGTCACAGCTGCGTCCCCAGTGCTGGGAGCGACCCCGGCACAGAGGAGGAGCCCGCCTGATGGGGGTTGGGGGGAACGAGGGAGCGGTGGGTCCTCCCACAGGGAAACATGCCACGGGTGGTGTCCACTGAAGGCCTTCGGGGTCAGGGCCCAGGCGCCCGCTGCTGTTGACAGTCTCGACGCTAAGGTGGCTCCTTGTGGGGCGTGGGCTCATCCCACGTGGCCCGTGGACTGGGTCATGGCCCCGTGGCTGCAGGGGTGCATCAGCGCGCCGGTTTCGGGACTTTTCCCTGCCACCTACTCTTTTTTTTGGGTGGTAAAATCCGCATCATGTAAAGTTTACTACGTTAACTTTTTTCTTCTTTTAAGACACGTTTGTTCAGCGTTGTGGTCAGACGGTTGGTTTAGCGGTCAGCAGCACGGGCGGGACAGGAAAAGCCCACGTTCGTCTTCTGTGGGAACGCGCTGTGCTGTCCGCAGAACAGAACCGAACGCTCTGATGCGCTCTTAGTCACAAATCAGTCCTCGAGCCGTTTGCTCTCATGCTCTAGAAAGTGTTCTCTTCGCCGCAGCTTTGGCCCTGCCACCACGGGGTGTGGCTGAGGACCCAGGTCTCTTGGAAGCTGTGGCTTGCCTGGCTCCCTCCTGTGGCTCCGCCAGTGGGCCCCTCTCTGTGGCTCCCCACCCCCGTGGCTGCACCCGGCTCTGCTCTCCTGCTCAGCTCTGTCCTGGCAGCGAGGAGAACCTCCTGCTGCAGCCGGAGCCACTGTGGCCACCTTGGTTTCGTGGTTTGGCACAGGACTGGCCTCCGCCACCACGGCCCAGAGCCCCTGCCTCCAAAATTCCCTCCTCCTGGGTCCAGAGTTCGGAGATGGTTGCAACTGCCCGAGTCCTACCACCTCCGCCTGCCGTGGAGTCGCTCCATCGTCACCAGCTCTGTTCGTTCCTGCCCCGTGGCTGCCGCCTCACCCCCGGGAATGCCCTCCACGACCGTGGTTGTCCTTCCCACCAGGCCACCTCCATGCCCACCACCGAGGTTTCCAGAACCACTTTGAGCTCTGGCTGGAGGAGGCCGTCGCCGTCTCTGGCTTAGACGGGGCTCTTGTTTCTTCACAGCGACGTATTTCTGAGGGACAGTCTTGTCTGCTGAGTCACTATCCTCAGATGCTGCAAGAGCTGGGCCTCCCTTCTTGCCTTTGCCTCGGTCCGTCAGTCTGTCGGTTTTCCCGTAGTGTTTGAGAACTCTTTGCTGCTGCTCTCCTGCGTCTTAACGCCACCATCAGAGATCTTTTTCATGGTGAAATGCGCCAGGCCTTTGAGAGTCTTCTCTTGAGACAGCTGTCTTTGGTTCCACGTCTTCCGTCCTCCTCGTGTGGCCTTGGGGACAGGGCTGTGTTCCCCTCCTCTGTAGCGGTGTAGGTGGCAAACCCCAAGCCTCTGGGGCACTCAGTGCTCAGGTCTCTGACCCTGTGGTCCGCGAGGATCCCCATGCTCGGAATGGCTCCGACTCCCAGGGCTGGTTCGAGAGCTCAGACCTCCCACGAGCTGCGGCGGCGGTCCAGGCTCTGGGAGACTCGGACTTGGGGCGGTGGGGGGCAGGGCCTTGACCGAGCTTTCCCTAGGGTTGTCCCTGGGCGGGAGAGGTACTGATCATGTGTGAGCATTCACTGCGTTCACAGGCTCGTGCAGCCACCACCAACGTTCGCCTCCAGAACTTTCCAGCTTTCCACACGGAAACACTATTCCCCGCAACAACCCGTCCCCAAGTACCTGGCACCCACCTTCGCCTCCCTGTCCCTGTTGGTCTGACTGGTCTGGGTCCCTCCTGTGAGTGGGTCACACGCTGTTTGTCCTGTGGCTGGCTCATCTCACTGGCCACAGTGTCCTCGAGGTCCATCCCTGTCACAGCGTGGGCCTGTTTGTTTCCTCCCCTAGGGCTGGGTACTGTCCCACCATGCGAGGCCGCGTTGGGCTTCTCTGTGCGCCCATCAGGGCTCCTGTGGGTGCTGCCATGTCTTGGCTCTGGGGAGTAACGCAGTGAGCACAGGCGAGCAAGTGTCTCTTGGGGACCCGGCTTCCAGTTCTTGGGGGCCAGTACCCAGACGTAGGCGTGCGCGGTCACGTGTAATTCTTAACATTCTTGAGGCGCCTCCCATTGTGCCGTTCCCACTGCAGCCACGTCTCTCCGTGTACCCGCCCGCAGCATGCGGGGGCCCAGCGGCCTGGCACGTTGCCAGGAGCCACCCCCATGGGTGGGAGGGGGTATCTCCTTGAGGTCCCTGCCAACCGGGGACATGGAGCGTCTTCCCGTGCCCGTCGGCCATCTGTGCGTCTTTCTGGAGACCTGTGCGCTCGAGTCCTTTGCTTTCGGGGGGTCGTGTGCTGCGGAGTGCTGGGAGCTTGGGCTGCCTTCTGGGCGCTCCAGCCCTGTCCGTCGGGGACTCGCAAGTAGCTCCCCGCTTTCTGCAGGCGGCCTCCTGCATCGCGGCTGTTGGTGCGCGGAGCGTGAACTTCCATCGTGTTCGGTTGGTCTGTTGTCCTGCCCCGTGCGTCTTCAGTGCCCTAAGAGCTCATTGGTGCGGCTGGTCTCATGAAGGTCTTGCTTTGTGCTTTTTCTTTTTTTTTAAGATTTTATTTGTGTCAGAGTGAGGGAAGGGACAGAAAGAGAGGGAGAAGCAGGCTCCCCGCTGAGCAGGGAGCCCGATGCGGGGCTTGACCCCAGGACCCTGAGATCATGACCTCAGCTGAAGGCAGAGGCTTAACCCACTGAGCCACCCAGGTGCCCCTGCTCTGTGGTTTTTTAAAAAGAGTGTTACTGAGTTCTCACACAGAGATCTTGTATTTCTTTTAGTTTTAACTTGTGCTTGGGTGAAGGACCCAGTCTCGTTCCCTTCCCTGTGGTCTTCCAGTTTTCCCAGCACCATTTTTAAAAGAAATTGCCTTCCCCCGGGGAACACTTTGGAACCCTTACGGAATTTGGCCCCATGGAGTTAAGGGTTTCTTTCTCCTGCCGTCTGCTCCGACAGCCCTGCTGGAGTGTTTCTAGGTGGCTATGTGCACCCCCGCCCCCGTGCCCCCCGTGTCCCTAGCATTTCATCCCACCATCCTGTGCGTCTTGCCCGTCCTGTCGCTTGGCCTGAGTCACCCCGACAGGCAGATCCAGGAGTCTGCTGGCGGGCCCACGGAGCCTGCCTGTGGCCCCGCTGTCCGCATTCTCTGTCATTCTCATCTGGCCCTTGTCAGCTCCGCTCTGCAGGCAGTGATACAGAGCCCTCAATGATCAGAAACACTGTCTCTGTGGCCCCTTGGTCCGGCCTGCGCGGTGGCTGGACCTGGCTCCCCTTCTTCCTTGGTTCTGGAATTTCCGACCCTGTAGCGGCTTCTTGAGACATCCGTGGGTCATCCCTGCTGATTTCACCATCAGGACGATGGCTCCGGCCCGCCTGCCCGGGGACGTCTCCTCCAGGGGCTCCTTGCCCTCTTCGAGGCTGCCCCAGCTGATAGCTGTGCCTCTGCCCAGGTCGTGCGCCCCTGCACACAGGCTCGTGGTTCCTGGGTGTTTGTGCCCGGGTGCTGTGCACGCTGGGCACGCATGCTTGAGTTCATGAGGGCCCTTTTGTTGCAGGCTCCCCCCGTGGGGCTGCACCCCCCGACAGGAGCGACGAGCCGCTGGGACGTGGTGAGGACGCCGTGGGCCCCGTCCTCCAGGTGGGTGGCCGGGCTCGCGGGGGGCAGTCGCGCCGGCCCCTCCTGTGCAGCGGCCGGGAGGCCTTGAAACCTGGGTGGGGCTGGCTGATGGGGCTTGGGCTGCGCTGCTGCTCGGCGGCCCCGGTGTGCTCTCTGCTCGCCTCTTGGGGCACAGGCAGATGAGACGGCATTGCCGGGGGTTCGCCTCGGGTCCCGCTTGGGGTCAGAGCCCAGCAGGAGCAGAAGACTTGCTGGGAAGCTGTGAATGTTGGTTGCTTGTTAAATTAGTGAGAACGAAGTGTATTGGCTTAAATGACATCTGTCAAAACGAGGGCGACGCGTGTTCTTTCTGCCGCTTTGACGTGGCTGCTGGAGGGCGTCGTCACAGAGGCTACCCGTCCGGGGTGGTCCCCTCGCAGGGTGGCAGCGGCCCCAGGGGCACGTTCGCTGCCTCGTGTTGCACACAGCGTTTGCGTGTGCAGAGGGGACTCAGGGAGGGGAGGATGCCTATGCGTGTCCTTGGGACCCACCGGAGGATCTGCACCTCGTCCGCACCTGGTTCCTGGGTCCTGGACCGGGAGGTGACCGGCGTCTGTCTCTGTGCTGCAGTTCGACTACGAGGCCGTGGCCGGCAGACTCTTTGTGGTGGCCAGTGAGCAGAGCACCCCTTCCCAGAACCGGAAGCGCCTCTACAAAGTGATCCGGAAGTAAGTTGCCCTGAAGGGAGCAGGCGACGCTCTCCCCTTCCCCTTGGAGTTGCTCTCGCTCTGCCCCACCCGCCTCCACCCCACCCGGCTCCATCTCCCGGCCTCAGAACCCAGATGGAGGGGTGGCGTTGAGGGTGGCCCCCGGGGCAGCCAGCGGGCGGGCCGTGTCCCTGCTCATGCGGAAGTTGCGACCCTGGTGAGCACCCGTCTCTCCTTTCAGGTTGCAGGACCTCGCCGAAGGTGAGCATCTCAGGCCGAGACCCTGGCCCGGAGCCCCGTCCTCGTCCTGGGCACACTGCCTCCTGTGGTCGCCCTCCCCTCGGGGTCCGTCGCTGCCCAGGCGGGGCGCTCTCTCTGGGAGAGGGTCCTGGGGGCTCTGCAGCTCATCCTTGCCCCTCTCAGTGGCTCTCGGGTCCAGGTGTGCCAAATCCCCTGACACCCATTGCCAGTCCCCAGAGCAGGGGCCCGAGAACCTGCATGTCCCGTGAGTTCTGTGGCCTGCCCCGTGGCTGGTCGGCAGTGCCGTGGTTGTGGCCCTCCCACTGTGAGAGGTTTTAGACACAGAGCAGCATTGGGGGTGGTGGTTGACGGTATAAGCTTGCACGGCCGCCAACGTGGCTCTGCCCTCGGTGTTTTCCTGTCCTTGTCTCGTGTCCTCCCTCCCTTTGTCCCCACAAGGTCCTTGGGAGCTCAGGTTCGGTGTCTGTTGGTAACATTTTCACGCGGCGGTGTGCGTGAATACCGTCTATGTGTGGTGGGGTTTCCACGCACAGAGCCCTGTCGACGCGGAGAGCATTGCCGTGGGCCCCCTCTCAGCCTTAGCCTTTTAGGGAATCGAGGACCAGGTAGCGTGAGGGCTCCGGGACCTGGCTCTGGCTGGCGGCCCACCTCCTACACGGTCTGGAGCCGCTGGCGGCTGCCTGGGCCCGAGCACGGGGCCATGGGGCACGAAGTGCACGGCGGTGCTGCCGTGTGGCTGTTCGTGGCCCCGACGTGCACACTGAAAACACCCGACCTGCCTTAGCTTCCTGACGGCCGGCTTTGGTCTGTAGGCGTCTTCCCAGAGGATGACGTCCCGGAAAAAGCCTACAGGAACCTGCGAGACGAGGAGCAGGAGAGGAGGCCAAGGAAGCGTTTGCCCAAAGCCAGGTCACAAAACCATCCAGGTAGGACGGGCGGCGTCTGGCGCTGATGGGGTGTTGGTATTTGCAGGCTCTGCCTTGCCCTCCCCTCCCTCCCAGCTTGTCCGCAGGACTGTGGTTAAAGCCCTGCCGGGACTGCCCTGCACGCACTGCCCCACGGGGCCATGTGGCTGTGCAGATGGGCTGTGTGCGCGGGACCAGGCAGGGCAGGAAAGGGCTGTGGAAGAGGGACAGGTGTGGGCCCAGTCCTGGCTGAGAGTCCTCCTGTGTTGCCTGCATGTGCTTAACGGTCTCAGTCTGGGGTCTGCCCTTGGCAGGGTCTTCTGACTTCACCCTGGTTCTGTTCCTGCCCGGGTCACCTCCACCCGTGTTGGCTTACGCCTGGGCCCTCGCTGTGCTCACTGGCCTGTCCCGTGGCTCTGTCGAGCACCAGCTTGTGTCCGCTCCGTCCTGGGTTCGAGCCGGCCCATCCTCTCAGTCTCACCTTCGCAGCCACTTCCTGTCAAGTCTGCCGGCCTGCTGGCTTTCCTGCGGGCTTGCCCAGGTCAGCCTGCCAGGTCGGGAGTCGGCACTGTCTCACGTCTGCCTGGTGGCCGTGGGACTTGACGTCCACACTGGCAGGGGCACTCTTGTTGGGGGGGGCGGGTCTGTCGCCGAGGCTGTCGGGTCCTCCTGTGTGTCCTTTGTGTGGTCCTGGAGCTGGCGCTGCGGTCAGAACGGAAGTGGGGTAACCCGGCCTTGACGGTGCCTCGTTCACGTGGCCTTGCTGTTTTAGGGAAAGGCAGGAAGGAGGACTCGTGTCCAGACCGGAGCTCCGGATCCAAGAGGAGGATGAGGCGGCGGCGGCGGCGGGGCTCGGGAGCTGAGCCCATGGTGCCCCAGGAGCAGCGTGGGGGCCCGGGCGGGAGAGGGGCTCAGAAGAAGAGGCAGCGGCTTCGGGCTGGGGCCAAAGCGAAGGGGGCCAGATGCCAGGAGCTACAGACCGAGCAGCGGCCACTGCAGAGCCGGAAGTGACCCCAGCAGGCCCAGCAAACGCAGGGAGGCGCTGTCCCTTTGGCTTCTTGCGCTGAGTGGCGTTGGGGCACAGGACCCCTGAGACGGAGACACGGACTCCCACGGCTCTCTGACGCGCTGTCGGCAGAGGGTCGGGCCCCAGAGAGCGTGGACGTCTTGCTGACCTTGGTCAGGCCAGGAAGCCCCCGAAGACCTACAGCTGCTTGGCAGACCGCCCTCCCTGGCCGGGGCCTGGCCGGACGTGGGGTGTCCGTGAATAAAGTGCTGTGCGGCTCTTAGGAGCAGGGTGGTGGCCAGTGGTGTGACTGGACAGGTGCTGGTTCCCCAGTCGTGTTTGTATCTTGTGTCCATCGTGTGGGGAAAGCTGTTTTTGCGTGTGTCAGAGTCTGGGAGAAGGAGCTGAGCAGTAGCTGTGGCTCTGTGGGCAGGCCTCTTCACAAACTCGTGTCCAGGGCTGTCGCTGAACCTGTACTTACGTCAGCCCTGTGGCTTGGGGTTGACCTGTCCGAGGTTGGGCAGGGGGGCATGGCTTGGGGTTGACGTGTCCGAGGTTGGGCAGGGGGGCATGGCTTGGGTTGACGTGTCCAAGGCAGGGAGGCCGGCTTGTGGGACTAGGAGGCAGAGACCCCAGTGCGCAGCCCCACTGTGCCCCTCACGGCTCCCCTCAGCCCCTCGATCCTGTGTCAGCCCTGCTGTGGGTCCGGGGAAGGTGTTGCGCTGAGCGCCAAGCAGAGCCCCAGCGTGAGTGCGGGCGGCAGTGCCGCGTGGGTTCCTGGGGACTTCCACGTGGTGCCGCGATGCGGTCAGGCCTGCATACGTGGCAGGTAGATGCCGTCTGGGTCAGCCGGCCTGGTCACTGCTGGGCTGAGGTGTGCGGGTGAGCCCAGCTAAAGGCCCATCCAGACCTCAGCTGCTCCGTGGGGGGTGCCCACTGGCCATCGCCTGTGTTGCAATAGGAATCCTCTGCCCGGGACCAGCTGCCTCTCCAGGGGGCGGGAGGGCATGGCCCAGCCCTGCTCAGGAGGGGCTGGTGAGGGCAGGGGTCCCCTGGGGTCTGTCTTGTTTTGTTCTGAAACTGCTTTATCGGCAGCCTGTTCAGACATTTTCACTCATCCCCAGGAGAAACCCCATGCTGAGGGCCTCCTTCAACTTGGGGAGAAAGCCTGTGGGAAGCTCTTGGACCGGCAGGAGCCCCCAGCGTGGGGTGGCGATGGGTTATGGATCACGGGGCTATGAGTCGATCGTTCCTTTGAACAGCTGAAAGGTCTAGAACAAACAGCTTTTCTTCGAAGTGGCTCACATCCCAGTGACAAATGTCATTTACAGCTTTGTGGTTATTAGTCGCCCCGCATCAGGGTCTCTCCTGGACATGCGCTCTGGAGCTCAGTGGTTACCTGGGGGCATCTGGGGACCCGGTGCCGCCTTTGTGTTGGCACACATAGGCAGGACCGGGGCTTCCGTCCTGGTGCCCAGAGACTGCCGTGGTCTCTTGGCTACCAGCCCCAGGTCACCAGAGTTCCAGCCTTGTTCTCACGGTGGCTTGCTGAGGGGTCAAGGACAGCACCGCCTTGAATCACCAGAGGGCTTGTGTCAGCCCTGGGGTTCTCTGAGTTGGCTTCTCAGTGGACACCACTGCGAACTCTTAAGTCCCTTCCACTTTAGCCACGACCAGGAGGGAGTCAGGTCTGGGTGGGGTTGGGAGGCAAAGTCGGGGGCAAAGAGACGTCAGGGGTGCAGCAGGGGGGTCCTCGTGGCTGAGGGCCGGCGGGTGAGGAGGGGCTGGGGTGTGGGAGGTTCACGCAGGGGAGTACCCGGCTGGCCAGAGTGGTTTGCCCCAGGCCCTCTGGTAGTGGGATTGAGGGTGGACTTGGGGACAGTCCTGCCAGCAGCCCCAGGTTAGGATGCTCTCTGACCTATGGCTTGGGTAGTGCCAGCCTTTTCACACGCTGCCTTATTAAAAAAAAAAAAAAAGCCTCTTAATCACTAGGGGTCTCGCAGCAAAGGACTGTCCTCATTACCAGCCCAGAAGTTCACCACGTGGGCGGCAGGGAACAGAGAAGACCCAGCCATGGTGGTCTATGGACCATCGGGTGGGCTGGAGGGGCGGATGCAGGGGGGTCCTGTCCTGGGGCACGTGCCCTGCAGAAGAAAGAGGAGGGCCGCAGGGGGTGTGCACGTGCTGTTCACCTGCCCCCTGTCAGTGTGGGGACAGGCTCCCGGGCCCAGTGAGGGCCAGCTACATCCCAGATGGGAATGTCCTCAAATGACCCTTCTGCTAGGAAGAGAACGTGGCACCCGGCCAACCCCAGCAGTGGGCAGGCTCAGAGACTCTGCTGAAAGGGGCCACTTGGCTTGTGAGTTGGGCTGAGTTTCTTTCCCAAACCGGATTTGGCTGGAGGGAGCTGTGCCAGGTGGGGCCTTGTCTCGCGGCAACCTCCGTTCCCCGGGCACCCTGAGACTTTGCTCCGGAGCCTGGTCTCACGGCTCACTGGCGGCTGCCATGGCACTTGCCTTTCCCGGGGGGCTTGTGTTGCCCAGAGCTGCCGATCAGCGGGACTGCACTGCAGGCGGCTCTGTGCCTGCGGGGGCATTGCCTGTGGGCTCGTGTGCGAGGCCAACGCGCAGCTCCGCCCTCTGTGCACGTGAGCCCCCTACTCACCTGCTTCCGTCCAAGTGCTGCTGTCCCCACCTCCCTGCTGTACCAGCCCTCCGTCCTCTCTCCCCACCCATTTGCCTTCATCCGGTGCGTCGCCCGCCCTCTATGGGAGAGACAGAACCGCACATGTTACCCCATGGTGTCCTCTCTCCACGGCGTCCTCGCCTATGGCTCTGTCCTCCGTGGAGTAGCCTGGTTTGCAGGGAGCCCTCTGTCCTTGTGTGGGTGAAGGGTAGGGTGGAGGTCGAGGGAGGGCAGCCCCGCCCTGTTGTGTGGCCCCTGGGGATGTCCCCTGGCCCCGATTCACCCCCACATCCTCTCCTACCCACATACCTCTGGGACCTGCCCCAGGGGGCGGGTGCAGTTCCCCCTGCTGCCTCTGGGGGCGCCCGTGGTCCTTGGATGGCATCTCTGGTCCCTCCCGCCCGGTCGGCAGGAGTGCTGGCCCACGTCTCCCTCTGGCCAGTGGTTAAAGCCCCATCTCGTTCTTTTTCTTGAACACAGGGTTGGACCCTGCAGCTGTGGCCTTCTTGGCACTGTCCCCGGTGCCCCGGGTGGGTGAGCAGGACTCTGGGTCTGACAGGGTGGTTGCCTGGATCGCCACCCAGCCCTGTCAGCCCAGCGGCCCTTCCTACCTCTTGGAAGCTTCTAGATTCGTCAGGGCGGGGGGCCGACAGTGCAGGCAAAGGAGAAGTGTGGCCCCCGGGGCCTGTTGGACGCCAGGTTTGGGGGTGGTGGCGGCGGGCGCCCCTGCTCACGGACCCAGCGCTCTCCTGGCTTGAGGGGGTCAGTGGCAAAGGTGCCCTGGTTCCTTCTTGGGTGGGTCCCTGACTGCCGCCTCTGCCTGTGGGCTGGGGTCGGTGATCTCTGACCTCTCCACCCTCCACGGGGCTGTCCACGCTGCCACTGGCACCCCGTGTCTGGAGACCCAGGAGTGTGGGTGGAGCCCCAGGCTGAAGGCTGTGGGGAACCAGTCTGACCTGCTCTCCTTTCCTGGGGTGGTGCGGCGGAGCCCCCGAACTTCCGGGTTTGCCCGTGTGTCCCAACCCCTGCCTCTGCCTCTCATTTGCTCAGCTGGGGAGCCCGGCGTGCTTGACAGGCCCCACACAAGACGCGAGGAAAGGGGGCAGCGGTGTGGCCTATGCACCCAGCCGGTGGGCACGCCCGGGTCCCTTTATAGTTTGAGGGGGGCCCTGGGTGGCCGTGCTGGGTTCTCGCCCACCACGAGGCCTGGCTCATGGGGGCACTGGGGACGCCTTCTCTCCTCTATGCCTGTGCCCACCTCACTTCGGAACCTGCGCGGTGGGGCTCTGGATGACGACATTCGGTTCTTTGCAGGGGCCTGCGCTCCCCGGCAGGGCCCTGGACCTTGGGGTGTCCTGAGCCCCCCACAGCCTGGCTCGCTGTCCCTCCCCGCGGTCACCCCCTTCCCTCTTGTTGCTTTTCTCTGCTTTTCTCCGTAAATGCCCATTCAGTGCTGCCATGCGGGGGCTGGGACCGCACTGCCAAGGTCAGGCGTCAGGGTGCGGCCCCGCGGGCTCCTGCTCAGGTCTCCTGGGCTGACGTCGAGCTGGGGGCAGGGCTGCCCTCACAGGTGAGGTGTGGGGTCCCTGGCCCAGCCCACTGGCTGCTGGCGGAATGCGGTTCTCGGCAGCTGGGGGCCTGAGGCCTCTGTTCTTGCTGACCGTGGGCAGCTCCCGGCGGGTGCCTGCAGCCACTCTGCGCCCATCCGCCCCTCCGTCCTCTCCTCTGCACTCCAACCTGCCTGATTAGGACAGGCCCACTCACTCTGGGGCCGACTGAGCACCCTGCTGCCCACAGCCCCCATGTCCAGGCCTTCTCCGTCCCGAGTCTTACACTTCAGAGCTTGGCCCCGTCCCTTTCCTGCCCCTGGAAAATTCCCTGCTCTGGGAGGTTTGCCAGAATGAAAGGGATCGAAAACACTGGCATGTGGGGGGTGGGGGCGGTTGGATTGACTAAGCCGGAGAGTGGCCCCGAGTTCCCTGGCCACCCAAACTGCCCCGCCTTGCCTGGCCGCGCTGCGGATTTCCCTGGCCTGGGTCCAGGGCTCCTGGTGCCAGGCAGCGGGGCAGGGACGGGAAGGGGGCGTTCTGGGTCACCTCATCACCCCACCTCGTCCGCAGCCTGGTTGCCCCGCCCCACTGTCTGGTTTCCCCACGTGCTCTCACCCTGCGCTGCAGAGCACCCTGTGGCCGGGGACGGGACTGACCCAGCTCGGGGTCACCAGCCCTCAGTGTGTCAGGGCGCCCTGGGAGCTCCTGACACGTGGTGCCTGGGCCGCCGAGGGGGCGGGGGAATGAGCGGGTAACCGAGGGCTGGTGGCTGGCCCGTCTCTTCCCGTGGCGGGTTAGTTCCTGGGCTGGCTCCTTTCCCAGCTCAGGTTTTAAGCTAATCTTTCCGGGGAGTGGATCCTGCCTTTCATGCTGGAGAGCCAGACCCGTCCTGGGGGCTGAGCCATCACACCTTGGGGAACCCCTCGGGCTCACCCCAGGGCCCCATTTCCTTCGTGGCACTTGAGTGGCCTGGACCTTGCCCTCACACACTGGGAGGGAGGGTCACTGTCGCTCTTGGCAGCCCTCCTGTTCAGTAGAATGGCACTGTCTTGCGTGAAGGCTCTGGGTCACCCATATGTGGAGAAGCCGTCCCCCTGCCCATTCTCCCTGCTGAGGTCTGAGCCCTGCACGCCTCACATCTCCACTTCCCAGGGTCCCCTGTCCACGGGGCCACCCCCCACTTCTCTCAGTCCCACGTTCCCAAGGAAACGGGGCTTCCAGATCAGCCCTGACCTGACGCCTTTTTTCAGAGCCCCTTTGCTTTGCACCAGTCTGAAAGGTGCGTCCTTCAAACTGACCTGAACCCTCTCTTCCGCATCTTTCCTGGGCAGGAAGCAGACCCGGCTGTTTCAGTGTTGTTTGGACTGGGCCCTGGGGGGGTGTCCCTGAGTTTGTGTCGTGTGTGGGGGCTTCTAGGAGGCGAGGCAGCCCTACTGTGCGCTTCCCAGCCCCACGTCTGTGCAGCTTGCTGGAGGGCCGTTGCTGTTTTCTCGTCTTGGGATTATTCACGTAACACGTTCTGTCTGGTCCTGGGGCGGTGCCGTGCTGGGCTTCAGAGGGGACGCGTTGCTTTGGAGTGAGTGCTCGACAAGCCGAAGCCAGACTCAGGCTGGTGAAATGGGAGAGGGGACTCGCTGGCCCCTGGGGGCGTTTTGGAGGTGGTGCAGGTCTCAGGTGAGGTCACCGCTGGTCCGGTCCCTCTCCCTGCTCAGCCCCCTGTGGCTGCTGTCCCTTCACCAAGTGGCTGTGCTGGGACTCTCCTGGCCCTCACTTGCCGGCTTGGAGACGCTCTCTATGGAGGGGGGGCTTTGCTGATGGCCACCCCGTCCCTTCCACGGGACCTCTGGGCCCACGACACCGGAGTGGGAGGTACTGGGTGGGGTGGGGTGGCTCGTCCAGTCAGGGCTCCCCCACATGGGGCTTCACAGCAGGAAGCGTAATCTTTCCCTCTCCTTGGGGTAAGCTCCTGACAGGCGAGGAGTCGTAGGCGGCGCGGCCAGTCTCAGCTGAAAGCGTGGCTGATGGCTGACTGTCCGCAGCTTTCCTGCTCGGCTCGGGCTTGAGCTGGAGGCTGGTGTTCACTAGGGCTTCCGAGGAGGCCTGGGAGGGAGGAGCAGGGACTGGGAGGGAGGAACCCGGAGCCACTCTCCACTGGAGGCCAGCTTCGGGTCGGGACTAGAACCTGTGATGCGTCGGCCAGGCATCCGGGGGGCCTTGCCTGGGTTTCTGGTTGCCGTGGGAGGGCCCTGTTCTCTGTGAACCGGGCTGAAGCCTGCAGCCCTGTGTGGGCGTGGCTCTGGCGCGGGCCTGCAGTGGGCCAGGGCGATGCTCTACCAGGTGCCTCTGGAAGCAGAGCCCGAGTCGGGGATTCTCATCCCGCTGCCCTGAGAAGGTGGGAGGGCAGCGGGGAGTAGCCAGGATGTGGGCCTGGCTGGCGCAGCATCTGCCTGCCCCCGCCCCCGAGCTCCGGAGCACCAGTGAGCCTCAGAGCCGGGCCCATCCCGAGGCTGGGTCCCGTTGTTTGGACTGGTCCCGTCCCCTCCCCGGTTCCATCACTGGCTGTGACATGGGCAAGACCTTGGTGAGGACATTCAAGGTGTGGGGACCCATGCCGGGAACGGGGTGGAGGGTGCCAGAGGCAGGACCGGCTGCAGGATGTGTGGGGTCCTCTTTAAAGTCAGGCAGAAGTGGCACCTGGGGGGCGCCTGGGTGGCTCAGTGGGTTAAAGCCTCTGCCTTCGGCTTGCGTCATGATCCCGGGGTCCTGGGATCGAGTCCCGCATCGGGCTCTCTGCTCATTGGGGAGCCTGCTTCCTCCTCTCTCTCTGCCTCTTTGCCTACTTGTGATCTCTATCAAACAAATAATTAAAATCTTCAAAAAGAAAAAAAAAAGTGGCACCTGGGTGACTCAGTCGGTTAGGCTTCTGTCTGCAGCTTAGGTCAGGATTCCGGGGTCCGGGATCGAGGCCCGCATCGGGTTCCCTGCTCAGTGGGGAGCCTGCTTCTCCCTCTGCCTCTCTTTTTCTCTGTGTTCCATGAATAAAATCTTTAAAATAAAACTTTAAAATCTTTAAAATAAAATATACACATAAATAAAATCACGCAGAAGTAACTTACGGGGCCTCTCTTTAGAATCATGAAGGATCTTGAGGCGGCGACTACAAGGCATTGGCCCGAGTGCAGGCCCTCTGTGCGTGCGCCCTGGGACAGG
The DNA here is from genome assembly GCA_004024605.1 of Pteronura brasiliensis. Classification (NCBI taxonomy): domain Eukaryota; kingdom Metazoa; phylum Chordata; class Mammalia; order Carnivora; family Mustelidae; genus Pteronura; species Pteronura brasiliensis. Next base: position 140,146 of record PJEN01002204.1, on the reverse strand, counting down.
AGCTTCGCGCCGGCTGTGCTGCGGGCTCTCCCTGGGATGGAGCCGCCGTCTGTGCCTCCACGGAGGGCCCACCACATGCCAGGCTCCACTATCCGGGAGTGCACGTTCCAGTGGAGGAAGAGCTGGGGTTTGGGGCAGGTGGCCCGTTGGGTGTGGAGGGGGAGGGGCATTCTGGGGCAGTCACCTTGGCACACACACCAGAGGGGGCAGAGCCGTGAGCCAAGCAGGTGTTTGGGACGCTGTCCTTGGCTGGGGGCAGCCAGCAGGGAGGGGCGATGTCGTCTGCTCGGCCGGTCTTGACCGACGCGCGGAACCAAGCTGGGACCGCGGCCGGAGACCAGCTGCAGGCACGGCGGGCTCCTCCTGAGGCCTCGCCTGGGCGTGCGGATGCTGTCTTCTCCACGTCCTCGTGCGCTCGTTCTTCTGTGTGTCTGCGTCCTCCTCCACTCTTCTCGGGGGACGCCGCTCCAATCGGGTTAAGACCCAGCCCGTGACCTTGTTTTAACCGAACCACCTGTACCTCCCAAGCACAGTCTCGTTCTGCGGTGCTGGGGGTCAGGACCAGGACCTGTGAGTTTGGGGGACGCACGGTTCAGTCCCTAGCGGGCACTATGGTCTGAGGAGCACGCCCAGAGGTCTGCAGACCGAGAGCTGCGGACGTCAGGAGCCTTCAGGAAAAGTGCCTTTGCTGCCGCAGCGATGGCGAACATGGTAATGTGTTTTTCAGCGACTTTCTGGGGGATGTTGTCCCCTTTCTAGCAGGGATCAGGCTGCAGATTCTAACATAAAATGGATGGCAGTTCATTTTGTGGAACTCTGTGTCCCCAAACCACAATACACCTACTGACTGGTGCCGTGATTTGCTCTCTGCAAAGCGCAACAAGTCTTCCCCGTTCTAGAGCGCGTGCGCCTGAATCGGGGAGGGGCCAAGGGAGACAGAATCCCAAGCAGATTCCCCACTGAGCGTGGAGCCCAACCCGGGGCTCGATCCCACGACCCTGAGATCATGACCTGAGCCAAAATCAAGAGCCAGACACCTAACCCACAGAGCCACCCAGGCGCTCCTCAACCTTTTATTTGAAAACACCGGGCAGCGTCCGTGTGCGTGGGGCAGAGGGAGGGGTGGGTCTCCCCACATTCTAAACGTCCCCAGGAGCCCTGTGTCCCAGAGCTAAGAAAGCAGAAGATGAAGTGTCACCAGGATTTCGTTTCATCTCAGGGTCAGAATAGGAAGGAAGAGGCGGGACAGTCCCCACCCCTCCACCATGCTGCCCCCGCCCACCCCAGGGTCTCTCCCTGCCATGCGTGACCCACCACGCTGTGGGCAGTTGCAGCATGGGAGCCGTGATCCCGAGGGTGGCCTTAGTGTCCTTCCAGTCCCGGGTGCCGTGTTGGCAGTGTGGCACGGGGCCCCGGCCGGCGCTCAGACCGTCAGCGAGGAGGCGGCATGAGGACTCAAGCTGTCATGGGGGTGTCAGATGCACATGTCTGGTGACGATCAGGGAGGGAGCATGTCACCGAGGACTTCGGGAGGGTGCAGGGGACCTGTTTGTCCTTTGGAAAAGGATTAATGAAGGGCCAGAGCCACACCCCGACCCTGCCCTTCCCATCCAGATGCTCCCAGACCCACCCCTGCGGGACGAGGGTCCAGAGTGGAGGCGGGCGGCTCTCTCAGAGCATCAATGGAGGAAGGAAGCGTGGGCTCCATCGCGCAGCCCCGACTCGGTCCAAGGAGCCCAGTGATGGAAACCAGCAGTGCTGACCCCACAACACAGAAACAAGCAGACAGATGGGCCTCCTGGTGGAGGACACCACCACCGGCGACAGCAGGATGTGTCCAATGACCTGAGGGGGACCACGGGATGGCCACCTGGTTCTTCAAAGAAACTGCGGAAAGGGGGAAGGTGAAAATCCTATTTTCATGGCTTTCCCTTTATTGTCACCTTGTAGGGATTTAGAAACGAGATGTTTGAAAAGCCAAACATTTATGCGGGACCAAAGTAGAGTATTTGGTTATATTGTAAAATTGAAATCATTTTAACTGTAAGTCATCTCGTAGTTTATGTGAGCAGAAAGTGTAAACCCTCGCACAGTGTGCTGATGTCCCTGGCCGGGCCCTCGGTAACTTACCCGTGCTCCGTGCACGCTCCTGGTGCTCTCTGGGGTACGGGGTCCCCCGAGGCAGGGCCCTGGAGGGAGGGTTGGGCCCTGCCAAGCAGCCTGCTGCTTCCAGACCTGACCTGGAGAGAAGCGCGTCACCATTAGGTGACCTTCACCCTCTCTTCCCCGCGGTTGGTATCAGCACCCCGGGTACTGCCTGGACGTCCACTGTGCACCTGACCCTTTGGGCTGTCACTAGGGCGTGTGTGTTCAAGTCTGTCCACCCCAGACTTGAAGCCAGAAGCCGGGGGGAGAAGACCACTCAGAGGCAGCGTCTGGCTTCCTGCCTGGTCACGAGGGGACCCCAGCCAGGTCGGTAGCACCCTGCGGCCCCCGGGGGCGCCCCCCTGTGCTCCCCACCAAGCAGTGACCGTCCTGACTTGTACAGTTATCACCGTCTGTGTGTTTGAATAGGGTCCTGGCCCACGCATGCCTCCTCGAACCTCCAGTGTGGTCAGTCATCCCCGTGACGGTTCAGTGTCCTTGTGCAGGTAAAACACAACCTAGGAACCACCATTCATGTGGCCTCGAGGACACTCGCCTGCAAGGTCATTGCATCCCATGGCCACGTGCCCATCACCCCAGAGAAACCCGCACCTGCCGGCACTCACCCCGCCACCCAGGGGCCCGGTCCTCTCTCTGTCTCCACGGACCCATCTCTATTGCACAGTCTTGTGGATGGAAGCGCACTCCGCGACCGTTGTGCCCGGTGTCTCTCTCTCCGCGTCGCGTCCTGGAGGCCCACACACGTCGTGGCGGGGTCAGTGCCCCCCCATTGCCCCACTCGTGGCCAAGGGACACAGCACCGAGCGGGTGGTGTTTGAGCCTTCATCTGTCGGTGACGCTTGCTGTGAATGTGGCAGCTCTGGTGTCCCCTGTGCTCCTGTGCTCTGTGGTGACCCCACGGAGTTTACTGGGAGCCACCAGACCGGGCCCGATTCTTAGCTTCACGGTGCGTCGCTTCTCTTTGTGCCGTAGCTCTTCTTAACCGTTTATGCGGGAAGCCCGGCCCTTGGCCACAGGGTGTTCCACAGCCGGGCCTGGCGGTCTGTGTCCTTGGGGTGCGGGGGCGGCCTCTGTCGAGTCCCACTGCCTGTGCGCCGTAGGTGTGTGCGGTCCGTGGCTCAGAGCCACGCGGGGCCCCCGTGGGTTCACACACTCCTCCCCTTGCTGGAGAGCTGCCTGGATGGCCCGGATTGCCCACGACCCCCATTCTGTGCTGCCACGAACGGCCTGGGACACATCCTCCCTGGAACCAGCAAGGGGGTGGGCGGCATCAGGGCCTTGACCCAGGGGACCCTGGGGCCTGGAAGACACAGGGCTTTGGTGACCTCACAGGGTGACTGTGGCTGGGGTGGGGGCTGAGACTTGTGTACAGAGGCGTTTGTGTTCGTTCCCTGCTTGGGTCCACAGGGACACGCACATGCTTGAAGTGCAGGAGGAACGTGGAGTGTGTGTGAGTGCACGTGTGTGCGGGACAGCTGGCCGCCCCACACTCGCCCACCCGCCCGTCGTGGCTGCAGGGGGCATCTGGGCAGCGTGCGGAGGCTCTGCTGTGTGACTGTGGCTTGTCCTCTCCCCCGACTCTGACACTTGCTGGCCCTGTGCCCGGCGTCTGCCCAGTCCCTTTCTGCAGCGGGTTTCCGTCAGAGCCTCCGGGGCGGCAGACCTGACCTTGGCCCTGCAGGGAAGCCGTCCCGCTGATGCCCGGGACAGGCGAGGGCCCCATCTCCCTGGGGCTTAGCGGGTGCTGGGCCCTGGCTGGCCTGGGGCGCGTGGTGGGCCTCATGGGGTCCTGCGTTTCCGGGGAAGCGGAGCCTTCTTCACAAGCACGGGAGCTCTGGCGTTCCCCCCATTTTCCTGTGGCACCATCTGCCCCCCACGTGGCTGCGTCCCCCAGAGGGCGCGCATCGGAGGCCGAGTCCAGCAGACACCATGATCGAGGGATGTGCGCGCTGTGCGTCCTCTCAGACCCAGGCTGAGGGGACGCCACCAGCTCTTGGTTACCCCGGGGTGGCCCTGTTGGGGGGGATGTGGTTGGGGGGGTCACAGAGCTGCCATCTGTTGGCTCCCTGGGGCCTGCCATCCTCAGGGCTCTGTCCCAACACCCAGGACAGAACCCCAAGGGAGGTTTTGCAGGAGGCGTGTTGCGGTGAGAGGGCGTGGCTGCAGTCACAGGCCAGTGACGTTCAGGTGGAGTCCGGACGAACCACTGAGGCAGCCCGCAGAGTTCCAGAGGGGCTCCGCCTGTGGGAGTGCTCCCACTCACGCGTGGCCGCCGCATAGGGCCTGGAAGCCCGTGGTGGGGGTGGGAGTGGGCCAGAAAGGAGCCGAAGCCCAGCAGCGGGGCGTGGGGGGGGGACGGGGGGGTGCATCGCGTCCGAGCAAAGTGCCGCAGCCCCTCGGGTGGCCCCTCGAGGACAGGGTAGGGCTGATGAAAGGCTCCGTCCCAGGGTGGCACGGGGCAGAGTCTCAGCTCTGGGGCTTCCTCAGGGGACACCCGTGACAGCCAGAGCCTGGGAGCTCAGGGGCGCTGATGGAAACCTGTGCAGTGCCCTCACCTGCCGGCGGGCCCAGACTCTCCTCGCACCCGGACACCCTCCGCTCCGACCACAGGCGGGGAGACGACTCGAGGCTCCAGCGGGTGCTCCCAGGGTGCCCGAGGTTCTCGGCGGAAGCGCGGTCTGGGGACCAGCCTCACGGGACGCAGCATGGCAGGGAGGTGGCCGTGCAGCTACGGCCTCTGTCAGCTCATTCTCTGCCCATGTCGCCTTGCACAACATCCCCCACCCCACGGCAGCCGCTGTCCCAGGTATGGGCCCACGCAAGGTGGTGACCCCGAGGGCCAGTCTATGTGCTCCCCAAAGGCCCCTCCGGAGGCTCCAGACCCCCACAGCCCCACCGCAACTCAGGCTTCCTCCCCTTGTGCTGCCTCCTGGCCGTCCCTGGTGGGAGGGCTCCCGGCCCTGAAGAGGACCAGGCAGGCCCACTGCACTGGCCCTGGCGCTTCCCGGCAAGTGACGTAGGGTGAAGCAGCACTTGGGCGTAGGCAGGGGGGCTGCCCTGCCTGCCGGTGGGGGCCGGCCCGAGGCAGCCCGAGAGCCAGGCCCCGTCTGCCCCTCGGGACCGGCAGCGGGAGCACCTGCCTCTGCTACGTGAGGGCTCAGTGAGTCGATGCGTGCAGAGGGCTGACCGGCGTGCGGGCACAGAGCAGCTGTGGGCAGCTGTTAGCGATCCCACCACCCCACGTTGTGTGGCGTTTCAGCCGGCTCGTGCGTGTGGCCCGGAGCCGACCTCCGAGCTCTGGGAGAAGGTCAGCAGGTGGCCCTGGAGTCAGACAGATTGGAACCGAGCTGGCGGTCAGGAAGCTTCCGGAACCTGTGTGCGCCGTGAGCCGCCCTCCTTCCCTGGTGACAGGGCTTCGCAGAGAGGAGCGGTGCGCTCGCCCCTGGGGAGATGCGATGGAGCAGTTTATTTAAAGGAAGTTGTATTTTTGGAGAGGCCTCGCAAGTACCCTCGTCGCTGAAGAGAGAAGAGGCAGTTTCATCGCAAACCTGCCGCAGGCAGGAGGCCGGTCCGCAAGGCTCCAGCCCACTGTGCTCTCCCGCGCTCGCGCAGTGTAAAGGCGGCTCCACAACAGTAATTTGTGGCTCCTAAGTCGGCGGCTATAAATAGTGGGACAGACGGAGCGGGAGCCGCGAGCAGCGCCGGAGGTGCTCCGAATGGCAATTAGCTCGCCCGGCGACTCCCTGTGGAGCCCGGTGATCACGGGAACGGCCGGGCAAGGGCCAGACGCTGTGTCCTGCGGTCCCGTGGAGGGTCCCCCGAGCCCCTTCTGCTCTCTAAACCGTCCTGGGCCATTTCCAGGGAGGGGACAGCTGTGGCTCCCACCCACACGCCCTCCCCAGGGCCCAGAGAGCCGCGGGGCTGACACGCACACGTGGACACAGGGAGGGCACGCTGCCCGCAGCCGATGCCTGATGTTGGGGGAGCGCCGTCCACCTTCTGCCGGTGCTTGCCCATGGGAGGATCTGACCCTCTGGGGCTCTGCACTGCAGGGAGCTGGAGAGCCCATGTGTGTGCGCCTCCGTGTGTGCGTGCTGGGGGGGGGGCGCCACAGCGGAATGGCCGCAGGGACCCCAGGAGGCCCCGACTCAGACCTCCCAAAGACCCCGCCGCAAGGGCGGCTGGAGGGTGGGGAGCCCTTGTCCGTCCCGCTGCCCTAACCCCAGGGGTCAGGCTGCCGTGGACCTGGAGCTACAACGGCCCATTATCTTCCCGGCACATCGGGTGTATTCGGGGTGACAGAACGGCAGCCCGCAAGGAGCTGGCGTAGACGAGTCCAGGGACCAGCCCAGAGGCCTCTTTTATGGAGGAGGTGGGGGGGGCTCAGCTCAGGCTGTTGTAAACAGAAAGCCCATTGGAGTAAACCTGGAGCTGGATGTGTAGTGGCCTCTCATTGGCTGGGCTGTTGCCGGGGAAGAGGAAACCTCCCTCCTTTCTGGGAGAGTCAAGTACTAGCCTGGGAGGCATCTACAAGGTGTGTGCTTTGATGTCGGGTCTGCAGGTGGGGGCGGCGGCAGGAGGGGAGCTGCTTCTGCCGGCCTGCAGACCCCATCTACTGGGTGTCCCCGTGTTAAGGACACCAGGGCCCATGCACGGGGCTGGGGTCGGGGGAGGGCAGTGAGAAGAGGCGGCTGGCCAGGGCCAGCTCCTGCCTGTATCTAAAATGCGGATATTTTGTTCATTAGTTTTCTGTTTGACGTATTAAAATGCTGAACTAAAGGACTTATCATCTCAGCTGTTTGAGTTTTTGGCACCACCTTCAATATTTTGTTCCCGTGAGCGAGGCTTTCCTGCCCGGTCTTGCCTGTCTGACCCTAGAGGACCCGGGGCTGACCTGTCCCGCACATGGCTATGCCCTTGGGCTTGCTGGAGTGGGCAGAGCCGGGAGAGGGGACCCGCCCGTGGGCTCTCCACCCTGCAGACATGCGGAGCGCCTGGACGGTTGGGGAGGGGAGCCTGCAGTCACCCCGTCCCCCTGGGGAGCAGCCAAGGTTCCTGTCCTTAGAGGCCTGTCCCCGCTTCAGTGCTGAGCTAATGAGTTTTATTGCCTAAGAAGTGAGAATACAGCAAAAATACAGCAAAACAAAACCCAAAGGACTGCCTCCCGGGGGGGGGGGCAGAAGCAGATGCGAACAGGCAGACAGCAGAACTGGTTTCTGGTTTTTCCTGCCTCGAGCTCATCTTTGGTTGACAAAAGCCAAGGAGCGTAGAGGGCCCAGGGCGTGAGCCCAGACCCGGATGTGAGTGTGTGTGCGTGAGCATGACCCAGTGTGGGCGTGAGTGTGTAAATGTGTGTGTTTGCACGTGACACGCAGCCAGCGGGACAAGTCTCCAGAGAATTAAGCTGAGTAGAGAAAGTTGACCCCCAAATTGCACACGTGGGATTCCCTCGAGAAAATGTCCTTAAAATGCCAAAACTATGGGGCCAGGAAGGACGTGTGGTCAGTGGTTGTGAGTAAAGTGGGTGCGGCCGTGGGAGGGGGGCCACACCAAGGGGGGCATCTTGACCGTGACCCTGTGTGACGGTTCTGTGGGTGTCACCACCGGGCACCCAGGCAAAGGTCATCTGTTACTTCTGATAACGGCACGTGAATCTACTGTTGTCTCAACGTGAAAGGTTTGTTTTTATTTACTTATTTTCTGAGGGGCGGGAGCAGGGGCAGAGGGAGAGAAAGATTCGGAAGCAGGCTCCATGCCCAGCGTGGAACCCGACACGGGGCTCAACGCCACGACCCCGGGATCGTGACCCAAGACACAGTCAAGCGTTTGATGCTCAATGGACTGAGCACCCCTCGCGCCCCTCAGAACGAGAAGTTGAACAGTGAAGGATGGCTGGCGGGACCAGGGCGGGTGGGGCTGTGCGCCAGGCGTGCTGGAGCCTTCCTAGCACCAGGCCCCGTGGCGTCCCTGGGGCAGGCGCTTCGTCCTGCTCCGAAACCTGCCAGCCGGAGACATGGGCTTGCTGGCGAGACGTGGCCCCATAACAGACGTCTTCTGGCCAGAGATTGGGAAGATGAGCCTAGACATTTGTCACCACCTCACTCTCCCTGGCTCTCTCCGTGACGGGGCGCCGGTGTGTTTCAGCGTTGTCATCTCTCTGGCGGAACAGGGCAATCAGAAGAAGACAGTCACGACCGGCCTCCTTCGTGCACCCGAGAGGTCCGGCAGCTCCAGAGACAACACACCAAATCGTTTGTTTGATCTTCTCTTTCCTTCGGTTTGTCGGTGTTCCGCATCGACTTCGGTTGGACTTTGAGTTGTGTTTGCCCAGAGGAGTGAGCGTGTGACTGGGCCAGCATCAAGATGGGGGAGCGGTGCTGGCGGAGAGAGCGCACCCCCTGCCGACCTTGGCCGTGGACCTGGTGTCCTGCTCCCCGGCTTGGCAGGGGGGCTGCCCTCAGTTGGACCCTCCCTGAGTCCTCGCTGGCAGGCGTGTGGTGCCCACCACACACACACCATCCAGGGGACCACATGTCTCCCGACTGGTGTCTGACTTCACCGAGTCAGCACCCTGAGCAGACCGTCACAGGCGCCCGGGCGCCGGCGCGAGCTGCCCTGCATTCTCCCTTCAGATTTAGCTGATGCGAGAAACGGATGGAGCCAGAGACTCGCCGGGGACCACACGCAGCAGACGCCAAGCACAGAGAATTTCAGCCACGGCGTTGGCAGAATGAAATACCAGCAAAGCGAATTTCCTTCTCTGATCTCTCCTGGTGGCTCGTGGCTTAATCTGCTCGTTTCTCCCCATTTATTTTCTTCTATTTATAAGTTGCCGGCGCTGTGTAATTTCATCTGGTTGCAGTCGCAGAGAGGAATTGAGAATTTCATTTTAAAACTGTCAGTAGAATAAGAATTGGTGTCCTCTGGTCTGACTGCTCCATGTTCTTGGGCCGAGCTTAGGTGGCAAGAGCTTTCCCTGCACTCACTGGGCCCTTTCTGTGTGTATCGGGAAGGAAGGGGTTGTAACGAGGAAAATACAGGTTTTAGAATGAAAAGTCCAACGCTCGGCTCTAGAACTTACTGGCTATTTACACTTGGGCTTCCCAATCTCAAGGTCACTTCATGTCACAGAATAGCTGCCAGAGCTCCAACTGTCATAACCATATTCCAGGCAGGAATAAGGAGAATGAAGTAGCGACGAAAGAGAAAGGACTTCTGTCTCGGCGGAGGGGCCCTCTTTAAGGAACTCTTCTAGAGGTCCCAGCCCATCATTCATAATTTGTTCAGCAGCCCCTCTATGCCAGGGGAGCTGACAAACATCTCTAGAGCTGCACAGCCAATCCTGGGCTTGGGTCAGGGGGGAGGAGGGGAGAGTGGGCGTGGGACATGTGGTCAGCGGTGTCCCTGCTGACGGAGGCTCCCTGCTCAGGCCGCTGACCGTAGCCCTCACTGGTTCTGTTCATGGCACGAAGCAGTTTGTAGCTGTGCGTTTATCTGTGTCCCCAAAGAACGCAAGCCACACGAGTGTGGGGGCTGGGCTGATTGATCCCCCAACCCTGGCTGCCGTCAGTCCACAGGAGTGCAGTGTGGGTGTTTGCTGGGAGAGGGTCTGAGCCCTGCCTCCCAGGGCAGGTGAAGGGACCCCCCCGCCCCCGGATTCAAGCCCACCTGTGGAGGAGCACAGGCCTCACCGAAACCCACCGACTACCCCAAACCTCCACTTTGGCAGAAATGCGTATCTGGCCCCTTATCCCGGCTGTTAGAGAGGAGAGGCCTGGAGCCAGTGAGGGCCTGTCACTCCTCACTAGGCCCCTGCCCTGGGGAGGGGGCGCGCGGCCTACAGCGTGGGGTCTGGAAATAAGCAGTCCGCCTCCACGGCCTTGTCTCTGCCTGTGAAATTCAACTTCACATTTCAAGTAATGTCAGGGGAAGGCATGAGGCTTTAAATGATCAAGTTGTGTTTATTGGGCAAAGAACTCCTTCCCTGTCTGTCTTCTCGATTTCTGAAAGTAACCACTTTTCAAAATAGACTTTAACATTTTTGCTTTAGTCGTCCGTTTGCTCCTGTGCGAGCCTTGGCCTGGCTCAGACTGGGTGCTAGGGTTGCTGGAATGGGACGGGGCCCCATCTGCAGGGCTCCGAAGGGGCTGTCGGGACCAGCCCGCCGCCGTACCTGGGAAGGGCAGGGGCGGGAAAGGCTGAGATGTGGGCGAGAACCCGGCAGATCTGTGGACAGAGCAGGACGGAGCCACATTATTTCCACTGTGGCCAGAGTCCTGGAGGTTTAGGGCAGAGAGACCCGGACCCCAGCAGGCAACAAGGGAGCGGCCTGGATCTCCCAGCGTAGTCTCCTGTGGGTGGGGGTCCTGTTCCCAGCCGCTGCTGAGGGGGTCTGCCCCAGGCTTCTGATGTCAGATCGCCCCGAACCCCCCGCAGGCCGGGCCTCCTCAGCACGGAGCGTTGGGGCGATCACGCTGTCCCCAGAAACAGGGAAAGCGCATGACCCAGCGGCAGGTTATACTGTGAGAGTCAGCTTCTAGAACCTTACCTGCCCGCGCCCCCGGATGGCTGTGGGAGTCCGCGCCTCTCTCAAGGCCCCAGGCTTGTCCTCGGAGGCTTACGGGCCTGCTGCCCTCTGCCTGGCTGTGCCCGTGTTCTCACACGCGGCGACACCGTGCACTGACCCCCGAAAGCAACTTTCTCCCTGCTTTCAGGCTCCAGGAGGAGTGCCTGCCTGGAGCCCCCTCCCCCTGGTGGTTCTGTTCTCAGGGGTCTTTGGGTGGAGTGAGCTCTCCTGTTTTCTGAAAGGCAGACCCCGGGAAATGGCTGGTTCTCCGAACTGCACGGAGTCTTAAGTAAGTAGGACCCTTGGGGCGGTCCAGGGGTTCATCCTCCAACCCGAAGCACCAGGTTTGGCTGACCCCTGCCCGCCCTCTGAGACCTTGATCTCAGACGGGGTCTTTTTGTTGGTCTTCCAGAATCCTCTCAAGTTCTGTGTTTGCTCTCTTCTCTGCAAATGAGGAAGCGTGTCAGACAGGTCCTGAGCTGTCCAAGGTCCCTCTGGCCACCAGGGGCACAAGCTGTCGCCGTTCCTCCCGCAGCCTGTGGGGCAGGAGCTCCCTGGTGACTCCAGCCGGGGTCTGCCACCCACCCCCAGGGGCCGGAGCGGATCCACTGCTCCCTGAGGCTGACTCTCAGTCTGTCCCCAGGTGACCTTGGCCTCTACTTCATCTGGGGCAACGTGCTGGCCACGGTCGGGAGGCCCGTGGAGACTCCGGCTGGAGGGCATCCGTGGCTGAGCCCCACCAAGCCCTCAGGCCTTCCCTCCCCCTGAGGGTCTGCTCTCTCCTGGGACCCTTTCTCAATCCTGTCGTGAGACTCAGGACAAAACTGGCTCAAAGCGGTTGAGTGGGGAGCAGTGTCTCGGGGCTGCACCCCCCTCCCCTTCCCCTGGCCTGTGCTCCTGGATCCCCTCGCCCCTGCCCTCTGTTCGCTCTTGTGAGCCCTCGTCTGGCCGGCCGTCCCAGCCCTGCCCGAGCCTCAGGCCCGGAGGGTTTTTCCTCTCCATCTGTGGTGCGCTTTCCCAAGGAACCCAAAATGTCTGTTTCTAGAAGCGCTAGCATTCGAGAGCTGTGGATGACTCACGTCTCAGCCAATGTCTCCCTCCTCGGCGCCCACGCCACGGGGCCTATTTCTAGCCGCTGGGTTGCACGCGGTGCTCAGAAAACCCGGGTTGGCCTGCGTCACCTTCTTAACCAGACAGTCCAGCCACTGGTTTGTCCTGACTTCCACGTGGGCTGTCTGTGGCCCCGTCCCCGAAGGCCGGTGTCCCGCTGACCGAGGCGTGTTCTTGTCCCGCGCCGTTCGCTCTCAGTTGCGGTGTGTTCGACTGTGACCTGAGAGTTCGAGACGCGTGTTTGGAGTCTGGACACGGGTCCCGGCTGCATGTCACGTCTGTGTCCTGTTTGGGGTCGTGCGCACCCTCACAGGGGCCACGGTGGCCCTCGGCATTCCTGCCCCAGAGACGACGACACTGAGGGTCAGAGTGGTCACCTGGATTAGGGAGCAGGGGTCTTCCAGCTCCTTCATTCGGTCGACTCCGATTTTCTCGGCCTTACGGCGCAGATGAGGACGCACTGCGGTGACGTTGCTTCTCCTCCGGCTTGTTTTGCAGAGGGAGTTTCGGAGGTGGCTCCGTAGGCACGGAGGTGCTCACTGTGTGCGGTCCTCCTTGCATCTGCGCGCGTCTCCCAGGTGCCTGCCCCGGGGTGCGTGCTGCTGGGGCCGCGGCCCCGGGATCGTCCCTCGGAGCCCAGCTCCTTGCCGGGTGGGGGGGGGGTGGCTCTGAGCGTCTGCCCTCCCCGCCAGTCCCATCCCCAGCTCGGCGGGACAAGCCAGGCCACGTAGCCGAGTCCCAGTATTTAAAACCCATAAACAAGCCAACAGTCCTTCTGCTGACGGGCGATAGGTCTGCCCAGTCCTCCCACCTAATGCATTGCCCGAGACCCGGGCTGGGACAGACCCTGGACACCGGCTGCTCTGCAGCGGGCTCTGGAAGGTGGTGGGCGGTGTGCAGAGCGCTGACCCCCTTCCCGGCTGCCCCTCCTCTGCCTGGCCCTGGCCCTCCTGCTCCCCTCCCCCACCCCCGCAGGTAGCCCCTCAGGCCGGGGCGGCCTCCCTCACAGGATGCAGAGCCTGGAGGCAGGCAGGGGTTCACGGGGCAAGAAGTCCAGGTCCTGGTGGCTGGAACGGCATCTGGAAGGCCAGGGTTGGGTCTGGTCCTCCCCTTGGCCCTGCAACCTCCTTGTCCTCGGGGCTGGGGCTCAGCCCCGTCCGGGGAGACGTGACCTCTCATGCCCTTTTAGAGGCTCTTGGCTTTGCTGCTTTGCCGTCTTGGGACCTTAGATCACTTGCTCCCTGTCACCCAGTGGCCACCCAGAGGCCGGCTCTGCAAACCAGCCCCCATGCCTGTTGTCCTGCTCTGGAGGCCAGGGGAGCACCCAAGAGGCCCCCAGGGCACATGGGGTCACTGGGGAAGCCGGAGTTGATGGTTACAGCCCCCACGTGGGGGCTGCCCCCAGGCCTGGCCCCGTCCCCCTCCTCCTCCCCCGACTGGCCTGCTCCCCTGGGACGCACACCCGCACTGACCACGAAGAATCCCTGTGGCAGGTGGCAGGGCAGGTGGCAAAGGCACCAAATTCTGTCGTGTCTCCACACATGGTACATGCTCGATCCATACGTACCTTCTGCAGCTGCTCCGATCCAAGACCCGCCACAGCCAGACTTCATGGCCCAAGAGCCCGTATTCCAGACATCACGGCTCTGTGCCCTTCTCCGTGGGGGCTTTGGGTGGGAGGAAACGCTGAGGAGATTGAAGACTTCCCGAGTAGCAGACCTCGTTTCCTCACTGCCACATGTGAAGGTCTCAGTGCAGGGAGACCTGGGGCGGCAGTGGGGGTGCTGAGGTCCCAGACGATCGGGAGGTGCCTGAGGGCCCAGACAGAAGGAAAGGCGATGCCTCAGTGTATGGTGGCCCAGGATGATGACTGAGCAATGACCGAGTGATCCGGCGGCCAACCTCCCCCCATCCCCTGCCAGGGGCACAGACCTACGGGGCCCAGCTAACCTTCCCTAGATGATGGGGAGGACCTGGCTGAGGCAGGGGGGGACACTGGGCCCAAGTGGGGAGTCTACCACACCCGCCAGTTCCTCTAGGGTCAGCCCTCAGCTTCTGGCCTTGATCCCACGGGGGCAGACCGCATGGACAGGACCTGACCAGTCCCTTACCAGGTGTCGTTGGCAGGTGCGTGATCTGTGGGGCCTTGTTCAAAATGCATAAAGGAGTTGAGGCCCAGACAGAGGCTGGGGAGCTGGTGGCCCCTGCTGTAGGGGGCTCTCAGGGCCCCTCTCATGGTCCGGGGTACACTGGGGGTACACTGGGGTGGCCAGGAGTCCAGACTAGTTCAAGGCTCCCATGCTGGGGGCGGCCAAGGAGGGGTGCATGAGATGAGGGAGGGAGAGCTGGCCCAGGCAGAGGAAGCATGGCAGCAGACACCTCCTCCAGGAGGCCCTCCACAGGGTCACCCTCCCTGCGCTACTGTGCCTCTCACGGTGTGGCCCCAGGGCCCGGGCTTCCTGGATTCTGGAGAAAGTGAGGCCATGGCCTCTCTCAAATGCCGTGACCCATTTTCAGAAGCCAATGGCCTTGACTGTTGTCTGGGATGTGTGGCTTGGGTCTGGACCGGCCTCTCATCCCCTCTGGGTGTTTTTGCTATGGAACAGGGACTCCTGGGTCCTCTGGGTCTGAGCTCATCCCCTTTCTGCCCCAGAAATTTGTGCTTTCTCCTGCCCCTTGGGGCTTCTAAGACTTCTGAGCCTGCGGGATACTGGTTGGAGCTCCCAGATGTCCCCCGTGGACGGGCTAACTGGGAAGGGGCTCTGTCTCTGGGCCGGACGGTCCCTCCTAGCGTGTCCTGTCACCTGGGCAAAGGGTTGTCCTAGGGCTGTGGCTCCGAGAGTAGCTGGGCCTTCTAGGCAGCACAGCCTCTCATTTCTGTAGACACAGTCCTGTGTCCTGGTCACAGCAGTGTCCCCACCCGGAACGTGAGAGTAAGGAGACTTTCAGCAACTGAATGGTAAAATGGGCATAAGTCCCCGGCTCAGGGCCTCCGATCCCAGCAGCGGCAGGCTCTCGATGAACACAATGGCCCGACCGCTATCGGCCTGGTGCCCGGGCGCCAGCAACATCGGGGCACTGGGACCCTCGCCCCGTGGGGCGCTGCGGCTGAGCAGTTCTGACCCCTGGCCCTGAGCCTGTGCCTCTGGGACACAGAAGCTTTGCCCAGCGGCCTCCAGGTCGTCCCTCCGCCAGCGGGGCACGGGGAAAGGCAGAGGGGGAGGGGAGCCTCGCCCTCTCTTTCTCCTTCCTGGTTCAGCTCTGGCACCACGACCGCTCTGACCCTAGGAGACGCTCCGGTCGGAGAGCAGACGGGTGTCTGTGAATGCCCCCCGCCCTGGGTAAGACTGACCACCCTGCTCCCTAATGGGCTTTGCTGTCTTTGTGCATGTGGCGAGTCTACCTGGGGAGCTGTGCAAGGCGTGACAGCGGATCGAGGGGCGGGCAGGGGCAAGCACTGCGGCCTCACTCACATCCCCAGTGCAGGTGCAAAGACAGACCCATCGCCAGGCCCAGGATCCCACAGAGGCCCAGGGATCTTCTGGAACATTCTGCTCGCGCACACACATAGCCTGAGAGGCCCAGGAGAGGCAGCGGGGTCAGCCCTTCCTGCGGCTGGTCTGTGCCGGGGCAGCCCAAGTCTATGCAACACCCAGAGACACCCCCAAAGCTGAGGTCCAGAAGCAGGAGGCCCCCAGACCACACCCAGCTCAGTCCAGAATGGTGGCCCGGGGTGGGCGTGTAGGGCCCGGCAGGGTCGTGCTGCATGGTTGGGCCCCTGGGGCACTTCCCAAGGTCATCCGTGTTTGGGTGATAAAGAGACCCTTGGAATGGGAGAGTGGATTCTGTCCCCCGCTCCATGGTGTGGTGGGGGCAAGAGGAAGGGACCCGCCAGTCCTGCACCCCTCCGTGCACAACCTCCTCCTGGGACCTGCCCCCAGGCCACAGGCACAAGCTTGCCTAAGGCTTCCAGGCCCTCAGTGTGATGGACAGTGGTCCCAGGCCCCACTGTGGTCCTGTGGCTGAGCCCACCTGGCCTCAGTGGAGCTACCCCTGTGAGGGTCGTTAGGAACATGCGGGTGCTCGGTGTCCGAGGAACCTCAGACAGACCACGAGTACCTTCCTTTTTTTTTTATAAAAGATTTTATCTGAGAGAACTAGAGAAAGTGAGAGAGCATGAGTTGGGGGGAGGGGCAGAGGGAGAGGAGGAGCAGACTCCCCGCTGAGCAGGGGGCTCTGAGTGCAGGACCCCGAGATCATGACCCGAGCTGAAGGCTGAGCCGTCTGGGCGCCCTGCCCCCCACGAGTAACGTTTTACTCTAAGTGTGTCCCATGCAATATTTGGGACATACTTGAACGGAAAACTCACAGTTTATCTGAAATTCCAGTTGCATGGGAGGCCCTGCCTGACGAGCTCTTGCAAAGGTGGAGTCCAGGTTCCCAAGGGGAAGCTGCAGCGGGACAGGTCCTTGGCGTGTGTGTGCGTGCGTGTGTGCGTGTGTCTGCGCCCGTGCGTGTGTGTGCACGTGTGTGTCTCTGCAGGCACAGCCCAGCAGAAAGCCCCCCGCTCCGTGGCTCCAAGTCCAAACGCTGAGGGGTGAGCAAAACGCGCGGGAGCCTGGAGGAGCGGGGTCTGCAGGTGCGGCCCCAGGGCGGGCGGTGGGGACGGGGGACAGACACCGGGCCCCGACCCCCACAGCTGTGCTGGCCGCGGCCGGCCCTCGGATCGCAGGCTGTGCTCGGCGTCACCGGCCCGTCCGCGTTGTCGCGGGTGCTCTGTGAACGCTCTCCGAGACTTCCTCAGAGAGGCCGCGGCCAGGCCACCCGCGTGACAGGTACGGCCATGCGGCGGGGTGGGGCGCTCAGTGCACCAATTGTCTCAAGTTCCGGCAGGTGCCGCCGTGTGCTTCACTCGCTGGTCAGTCGTGGCAGCAGACGTCTCACCAGGGAGACCGCTCACACGGACTGACATTAACAAGGTTAAAATACAGGGGCGCCTGGGGGGCTCCGCCCGGTTGGCGTCTGACTCTTGGTCTCTGCTCAGCTCGTGATCTCAGGGCCATGAGATCGAGCCTCGCGTTGGGCTCCTCGACCTGCTCAAGATTGTCCCTCGTCCTGTGCCCTCCCGCCTGCTCGTCCTGTCTCTCAAAAACTACGGAAATCTTAAAAAGAAGTTAAAACACAAAAGGCCACGTTCACCTTACAATTTAAACCAGATACTTTACTTCAATTAAAATCACTTTCTGACGGAGTGTTCATCTTCTGATCGATGAGGAACGACCCCGAGGCCAGACCAGGCACAAGAGAGTCAGGAAACTTAGTAAGACAGATCAATGCCACGAAGTCTCTCGGGAGAGTTCTCTCCGGAGACCACTCAAGACAAAATGGTCATCCTTTGGCAAGAATGACCGAGGAAAAAAGCCCCCCAAATTTTGAGTAAACGATATGAACCAAGATAGATACTTAGCAGACAAATACCAAGAGAACTTTATGAACAACCAATGCATTAAAAATCTGGACAAAAGACCAGTTCCTAAAAATCCAAGACCGACAATTTACCAGAACTGGTACAAAAGGAAGAAAAGCTCTGGAAACGCCGAGAACTGTCGGAGAGATGGGTCCCGGAGCCTACAAGCAAATGGCCAAGAGGGAACATTAAAGCGGACCCAGGGACGAGGGAGCGACCTCGCTTGGACACAGCCGCTTTGTAGGCAGGCGCCGTCCGACATCAGGGGTGGCGACACACCCAGGGACACCTGGGGCAGCCCCCAGCGGAACGGGGTGCCCAGAGTCAGGAGTGGTGACACCAGCGGTGGCTTGCTCTGACACGGCAGTGAAAGGTCAGGGAACATTCATCCGTGTCGGTGTGGATACAGGTGTGGGGCACAAGGGACAGGACCGCACGGCAACTTAAAGCCTATGTTTTAAAGAAAAGAACGCAGGACGTCATGCGACTGGGGGTGTGACCCATGTTCCAGTCTCCCCTGAATGGCCCCGAGCTGGAAGGAATCGGGACTCACACACCTTGTACACAGTAGGCACTTAATGTCGGTTTACCGGAAGTTTAAAGGCATTAAACTTGGAACTGAGAGTGGACATTTCTGGCAAACACGACCTTGCGGACATGAGACTGTGTTGAGGTCCATCGAAGGGCCGTGATCCTCTCTCCTCCTCCTGAGGGGAGCAGGTGGGCAGGTGTCTGTGTGGACGGCCGTCTGGGAGGGGCGTCGTCTGCGCCCACCCACACGTGGCACAGGCCTGTTGCACGAGTGATGGCCCTGCAAGCGACTTAGTGGGCAGTTTCGTAAAGATGCCCATTTTTATGTAACTCTAATCCGAAATGGAGTCAACTTCTCTTTTAGGCTCGGCTAGCTGTCACCACCTGGCACCAGGACTTATCCCCAGCCCCGCAGCTGCTGCCCCGGGTCCCCACGGACGGCACGGACCATCCTGGGTCAGCAGACCCTGGTCAGGTTCTGCGGAGCTGCAGCCTTGGGGGGGCTGGCTGATTTATTTAAAAATCAGTTATTATAGGTGGACACTTGAAGAAAGCGGTGTGTGTGCAGGCGATTTCCCCGTGGAGAAGGGCTTGCGAGGGTCTCTGATCAGCGGATGAGAGCGGAAGTGACCGTGGGCTTCCTGCCGCTCCGCTAGCAGTGACCACACCTGTGTCGTTGTGGTCCTGGTGGACTCACTTGGACACCGAGAGGAAAAGCAGCGTTTTCGGAACGTATTTTTCATTAGCCACGTTTCTGACCGGCACACGCCCACTCCCCTTATTGCATTTCTTCCGCCAAACGAAAAAACCCTTGAAAACGAGAAAGCAATTTGCTCTCAAATCCTGGCCATCAGTGAAGTGTTCTTGAGCCGTTCCAAATATAGGACAGACCCAGCTCATGGCCCAGAAACTTCTCTCGTGGGCGCCGAAGCCTCCCCTTCCGTGGGCGCGCTCCGATTGGCCGTTTCTGATAGAAGTAAGCGCGACTCGCCGCGCAGGAGAAACCTGGAAGGACCCCGTGAAAATCGGCGGCGTGCCTGTTTTTTCCCCAAGGGAAGATTTTTGGTTTTTTCCTGAAATGGGAAAAAATCACTCAGATTTATTTTCCCACTACAGAAACTAAGAGTACATGCTAATTCCTCTTAGGAAATATGGGCCACTTAGCATATGATAAAATATATCCTGCAGGAAGGACTCTAAATTGGTTTGATTCTTCCAGAAGAGCGTTTTGGCAGCATAAATTCAGTCTTAAAAAAATCCCTGTTCTGGGAGATGATCCTGCGGAAACTTACTCCAGACACCAGAAACGCATCACGCATGGCTCTGGGTCTTTATGGCACTTCTCCGAGAGTCGAGAGCTCACCAGGAAGAGGGAAGGCTTGAGAGAGCCGCCGTGAATGTATTGGATGGGATCTTACGCCGCGAATCACAATTTTCCAAAGGATTACGATAACTGGGTGGGGAGGGGCCTGTGTCTTAATGGGGGTTCCCGCCAGATCCAACCCAAGGCCTAGAGGTGATGCGTCCCTTTGGGGTGTGAGACAGGAAGGGGGTAAGGGAGGGGAGCAGACTGCTTTGTCTGGGGAGCAGAAAGCCGGGTGGGAACCCGGAGAGGCTACGAGGAACCCGAGGGACCCCTCAAAACTCCCCCACGAAGGAGCCAGGCAGCAGAGCTCTGTGGCTCCCCAGGGCTGTCGCCCCACGCAGGCCCCAGGCCCGGAGCCGCCCTCAGGCAGAGATGCAAGAAACATGTGTCGGAACTGCCTTTGGAGAAGCCCGAGGACATCAGCGGACGTCCAGCTCCTCTGCGAAGGATGGACAGAAGCGGCAGAGCACAATGGCACGCCTGTGCCCGGGACTCTAACTCCGTGTGAGATCATGGGGCTTTGCACATCACGACGGGGCTGTTGAAGTCCTGGGTGCCACTCAGGACGAATCGCAGCCACCAGGCCCCATCTGACTCACCAGCGCCGTCAGAGCGCGTGGGCCGACGGCTTTCCTACACTCCTGCGCTGTTCCTCGTCAGCAAGGGAAGGGCAAGAGGAAGGGTGGTCTCTGCCTTTCGAATGCCAGTCTGCAGGGTGAGGCGTCTGCACGTCACCTCCCGGTGACAAGGGACACTTGCCTCCACTCCGTCCCTCTCTCGTCAGGGTCACTGTGGACTCACGGGCTGTCACTCGGTGTTGTCTCGTTGACATCACCCCCTGCTCCTTCTTAAGACCCAGGTTTGGCCAGAAGGAGCCCCCACGCCAGCCCCGTGTCCCCTGCCAGGCCCGCCCGGACTCCGCCCGCCGCTGCCCTGGGAGCAGCCCCCTTTCCTCCCGAGCTCCGCCGCGCCCTCGTGTCCTCACGTGGGGCCGGGCATGGGATGGGGCTGCCCACCGTGCTGGCGCCCCACGCTGTGTGCTCTGCGGCCACTCTGCCTCCCTCTCACCAGTCCTTCCAGCCACAGAACCTTCTGGGTTATCCGGGGTCACGTGCTTTTGTTTTTAAGGCTTTCTTCCAACTGTGCCGTATGACTTGGCCTCTGGGGCACCTGAAACAGAGCCACGGTTTCCAACATGGTGTGATCTTTTAGACTTTTGGAACTGCTCTAGATTTTGCTTTTGGCATTCGTGATGAAACCCCAGATTCTTCTCTTTCCCTTGCCCTCTGCTCCCACAGGTCACCCGTCAGCAGGGGGTACTAGCCCCAGCTGGGAGGAGGACACTTCCACACATGGCCATGCCCTCCCTGGCTGTGGCCTGCACGGACCCCCTCCCTTGTTCCTTGTGGAACAGATGGCGCCTGAGCAGTTCTGTGACTTTGCAAAGTAGGAGCCAAGGCCACGTCTCCCTGGGTCCCATCCACCACCGACAAGGCAGTGGCTAGTGATGTGGGAGACAGTGGCCTGGCTCCCAGAGGCTGTGCAGGCAAGGGAAGGCACACGGTGCAAAGCTGGGGATGGTTTCCGGGGAGTCCCGATGGCATGGATGCCCCGAGGTTGCAGAGTGGGTGCTCAAGGGCCACCCCCGCTCCCTGGCTTCCCCTGTGGCCCTTCTCCCTGACACACACGAGTGACTTCCCTTCCCCGGGCCAGGTCTGACCCATGCAACCTGACAGCCCACAGCCACACAAGGCCAGAGGGATCCTGTAAAACACAGCTCAGCTCAGCTCACCCTCTCTGCAACCTTCCAGTGGCTTTCCAATGACCCGGGGAGGGGGGAGCTCAGTCCTCCCCCTCCACCCCACCGGCCCTAGGTGGCTGCTGTCCGCCATCCCCCCCAACTCATGCTTTTCTGAGCTTTCCACGGTAACCATTTCACTGTTTGCTTAAGGGTATCAGATCATGGGTCGCTTAAAAATGTTTTCTTTCATTTTCTTAAATAATTTGACAGAGTTTCCATATGATCCTGTAGCCCCATGCCTAGGTATGTGCCCGAAGAACCGACACCAGAGACTCCAGTAGATGCCTGCCCACAGGCGTTCCCAGCAGCCCTGTTCACAATGGCCAGAGCCCAAGCGTTCACCGCTGGGTCGAGGGATAAACAGCGCGCACAGGCACGCAGTGAGGAATATTCCTGTGCCGTGGACAGGGCCGAAGCGTGACGCTCACTCTGTGACGCATCGTACCGAGCCGAGGAAGCCAGACACGGAAGGACACACGTACGATTCCCCTGACAGGAACTGTCCAGAATGGGCATCTCCACGGAAACAGCAGGCAGGCTGGTGGCCGTCAGGTGCTGGGGAGGGGTGGGGAGAAACTGCTAGCGGGTTGGGGTGCAGCCTGGAGGGACGGAGATGGGGCCCCCAGCGGTGCCGGTGGTTGTACAGCATGGTGCACGGGCAACGTGAAAACTGGTCATTCACCGTAAAGCGGTTAGTTTTGTGTCGTGTGAGTTTCATGGCAGTAACTCAGTTTTTCGATGTGTCTGTGTGTAAGCGTGCATGCGTGTGTGTCCTTCCTTTGGAGATGTGCATGAGCGGCCAGGCCTGGGATGCTGGACCGTCTCTCGGGGTGCTGGGGCCAGCCTCCAGAGCGGGGCCATCGTGCATGTCTCTGGGGGCAGAGCAGGGCCACAGACGGTCCCTGGGGTAGCCCGGCCCCCGAGGCTGTGCCAGGCCATGCTCCCATTCTGGAAGATCAGGCCTGGAGGGCACGTCCCTCAAGATCTGCTGACCCGCACATCTCCTTCGGTGTCTTTGTGGCACGCACGTCCCCTCCCAGCACCGGGTTCACTGAGTGTCTCCCCTGCTCTCCAGTAGTGTGCCTGCCTCCTCCACACAGACCTTCTGCCTCCAGGCTGCAGACAAACCATAGTCTCCCCAAAAGCAGCCATCAAGAGGGCCAGGGCTAGTCTGCACGTGCGAGGCTCCTTGTTCAGGGAATGAGTGTCCTGAGCCTTCGCACGGGGCAGGACAGAGACGAGGTGCCCTCATGGAGCCCACCATGTCCTCGCTGAGACCGGGAGCTCACGCCCGCCTCTCTAGTGGGAATGGGATGCAGGTGACCTCACCTCCAATCAGCTCTCAGGAGAATAGGTTGTGTTCTGTAGAAAGACCCTCCCCACCTCCCCCACCTGCTGCTTGTGGACCCAGCTGGCCTTGTCCAATGACGTGGCCTGTCCGAGCTGGGCTCCCCCTTCCGCCACTTTGCTGCACGTGTCAGGACTCCATTCCTTCCATGGTGGAGTCATGGTCCTTGGCACATACGCTGGGCTTTGTGATCTGTTCGCCAGATGGTAGGCATCTGACCCGTTTCTGCTTTTTGGCTATCGTGAGCAGCACTGCCAAGAATATTCACGCACAAGTGTTTTTGTGAACGTGTGTTCATTCCCTCTGGGTGTATGTACCCAGGAGTGGAACTGGGCCATATGGTAATGCTGCCCTGAATCTTTGGGGAAATTGCTGATCTATTTTCCAAAGTGGTTGTACCATTTCATCATGCCAGCAGCAGTGAATGAGAGTTCTGATTTTCTCCATCCTTAACCAACACTTGTGTCTGTGTTGCTTAAGGACGTCTGTCTTTTTTATTATAACCATCGAGTGGGTGTGAAATGAAATCTCATCATGGTTTTGATTTGCATTTCCCTTCTGATGTTGAACATATTTTCATGTGATTCTGGGCCACTCATGTCTTTTTTGGAGAAATGTGTATTTCTATCCTTAGCCCATTTTTTATGGCAGTGTTTGTCCTTTTATTGTCAACTTGTATGTTCTGGATACAAGTCCCTCATCAGATGTATGACTGGCAGGTATTTTCTCTTATTCTGTAGGTTGTCTTTGGACTTTTTTGGTGGTGTCCTTTGAAGGGCAAAGGTTTTTAATAAAGTCCAATTAATTTTTTCTTTGATTGCTTGTGCTCTTGGTGTCATATCTAAGAAAGCATTACATAATCCAAAGTTATGAAGATTTGCACCTGTGTTTCCTTCTTAAAATGTTATAGTTTTAGCTCTTACAGCGAGGGCTCTCATCCCTATCGAGTAAAGTTCTGTAAATGGTGTGAGGTAGGGATCCAACTGTATCCTTTTGCATGTGGATATTAAATGGTCTCACCACCATTTGTTAAAAAGACGACTCTAATTGAATGGACTGGAAACACTTTTTGAAAATCAATTGACCATAAATCTAAGAGTTTATTTCTGGACTTCTGATTCTCTTCTTTTGATTCATCTGTCTATCCCTATGCCCAAATATACCATTTTGGTTGCTGTAGCTGGGAGTAAGTTTTGAAATCAAGAGATACGAGCCCCCTGGGTTTGTTTTTCTTTCTCAAGATTTTTGGCTATTCTGAGTCCTTTGGATTTCCATATAATTTTAGGATCAGCTTGTTAATTTATGCAAAAAAGACAACTGGGATTTTGATAGGGATTGAATTGAACCTGTAGGTCAATTTGGGGAATATTGGTGTCTTAATGATATTAAGTCCTTTGATCCATGAACATGGATATCTTTCCACTTAATTAATTCCTTTTACTAATATTTTATAGTTTTCAGTGTATAAATCTTACATGTCTTTTGTTAAATTTATTCCTATTTTATTCTTTTTGATCCTATTATGAATGGAATTGTACCCTTAATTTTCTTTTCTGATTCTTCATTGCTAGTGCATACATGTACCATTGATTTTTGTGTATTGATGTTGTATCTTGAAACTCTGCTGAACTTGTTTATTAGTTATAGTAGTTTTTTGTGGATTTCTTAGGATTGTCAATATATAAGATCATATAATCTCAAATAAGTGCTTTTTATTTTCTTCTTACCTAATTGCCATGGCTAGAATCGCTAGTATCGTGCTGAATAGGATTGTTGACCGTGGACCTCCTTGCCTTATTCCTGATCTTAGGGAGGAAGCAGTCAGTCTTTCATTGTTAAATATGATCTTGGCTCTGAGTTTTCACAGATGTACATTGTCATATTGAGGAAGTTCTATTCATGGTTCCTTAAGAGTTTTTGTATGAAAGAGAGTTAAATTTAATCAAGTGCCTTTCCTCCATCTATTGAGAAAATCACATTTTCTATTAGTATGGTGCCTTACACTGGTTGATTTCCGTAGTTTGAACTGAACATGAATTCCCAGAATAAATGCCACTTGGTCGTGGTATAGAATCTTTTTATATGTTGTGGGGATTTGGTGCACTAGGATTTTGTTGAGGATTTTTGTGTGTATATTTTTAAGGGATATTAGTCTGTAGTTTTCTTTGATTGTGATGTCTTTGCCCGGCTTGACTTCAGGGTACAACTGGCTTCATAGAATGACCTGGAAAGTGTTTACTTCTCTTCCATATTTTGGAAGAGTTTGTAAGGGATTGATGCTCATTTTTCCTTAAATGTTTGATAGAATTTACCAATATAGTGATCTTGGCCTGTTTTTTTTTTGTGTCGGGGGGGAGTAGTTTTTAAAAAAGTTACCAGTTCAGTATCTTTACTTGTTACAAGTCTATCGAAATTTTCTTTCTTCTTGAGTCATTTTTGGTAGTTTGTCATTTAAAGAATTTGTTCATTTCAATTAGGTTATTGGACTTTTTGGTATACAATTGTTCATAGTCTCTTTATAATCCTTTTTGTTTCTATAAGGC
Source organism: Pteronura brasiliensis (assembly GCA_004024605.1). Taxonomy (NCBI): domain Eukaryota; kingdom Metazoa; phylum Chordata; class Mammalia; order Carnivora; family Mustelidae; genus Pteronura; species Pteronura brasiliensis. The sequence continues at coordinate 115,248 of PJEN01002204.1, read as the reverse complement.
CAGTAGGAATATCTCCTCTTTCTTATTCTAGTAATTTGAATCTCTTTTTTTTTTTTTTTGTCTTAGTCTAATTATAAGTTTATCTATTTTGTTGATCTTTTTAAGGGGTTAACTTTTGGTGTCACTGATTTTCTGTATTATTTTATTATTCTTTTTTTTAAATTTTATTTATTTATTTGACAGAGAGACAGAGATCACAAGTAAGCAGAGAGGCAGGCAGAGGGAGAGGAAGGGAGGCAGGCTCTCCACCGATCAGAGAGCCTGATGCGGGGCTCGATCCCAGGACTGTGGGATCATGACCTGAGCCGAAGGCAGGGGCTTTAACCCCCTGAGCCACCCAGGTGCCCCTATTATTTTATTATTCTTTATTTCACTTATTTCTGCTCCACTATTTATCATTTTCTCCTTTTGCTTCCTTTGGGTTTAGTTTGCTCTTCTATTTCTTATTTCCTAAGGTGAAAGTTAGGTTACTGATTTGAGATCTTTCTTCTTTAAGGTAGGCATTTTTTTTTAAGATTTTGAAAATTTATTTATTTAACAGACAGAGATCACAAGCAGGTATAGCAGCAGGCAGAGAGAGAGGAGGCAGCAGGCTCCCCACTGAGCAGAGAGCCCGATGCAGGGCTCCATCCCAGGACCCTGAGATCATGACCTGAGTGGAAGGTAGAGGCTTTAACCCACTGAGCCACCCAGGCACCCCTAAGGTAGGTATTTACAGTCATAAATTCCCCTTCAAGCACTACTTCACTGCATCTCCTACATTTTGGCATGTCATATTTTCATTTTCATTTATCTTAAAGTATCTTCCAATTCATCTTGTATTTCTTCTTTGACCCCTTCATGATTTAAGAATGGGGTTGTTTAATTTTCACATTATTTGTGAGTTTCCCAAATTTCTTTCTATTAATGATTTCTAATTTCTAGATTCCCAGAAGAATGTGATGGTGTTTCAAGCCCCCTGTGAACATCTCATTCCTCAGCTTTTCCTTTTAAGTTTTTGGTCAACTTGAGGTAACACTGCCTCAGGCAGCTGTGATGTTAAACAGTTGCTACTGATTGTTTTCAACAATCATCCTAGGGAAAACGCTGTTCACAAGAAGTAAGGCTTAAGTCAGGTCAAATAAAGATAATCCCTGCTTGTCTTTATTTCTGGGTTTCCAGGGAGCTACTGGAGAGGCCAAATAATGACAATTATCAGGTGATGGGGTTTTTGGCAAGCCCCCAAAACATTCTGATCCCTCCAGTGGGTGCTAGGCTGCTGGTTTTTATGGTTCCTGGGGTTGTGAAGCTGTTGGTTTTCAAGACCACTGCAGAAATGAAGAGGTGGATGGGAATGGAGCAAGCTAAAATGACCTCAAAATCATTATTCTTTCTGAGATTTTGCTGTTTTTCTTGAATTTCTTGAGTTTCTTGTTGCAAGCCTTTGGTTAAATTCCAGAGTTTGGAAAATTAATCTTAATAAATTTTGCCAATGTTCTCATTGCTTTTATGGAGAAACGGACTTTTGGAGGTCCTCATCCTGTATTCTGAAAGTGGCTATCCCTGAAGCTTTTTCTTTTCAAACATCAAACACAATATTAAATTCTGTCTAAAATATTCTCTCTGTCTTTCTCTCTCTCTCTCTAAATTTGATGTGTGGCTGGCTTTCCCTGTCACTAGTCCAGTTCCAGCAGGGTGCTAAACCCTCACATCTATGTGACCAGTGATGGTCATTCTGGTGGGTTTGGGGTTGAAAGGCCCAGGAAAGAAAAAGATCCATGGACAGACTGTGTGTCTAGAGGCCATGGGTTCTTCTGGCCCCTCCTGGCTGTGTCACCTCAGTTGGTGGACAGTGGTCATGTGGGAGCCCACAAGAATGTGATTGGGCCAGGATCTAAGAGTGTGAGTTAGAAAAGACATGGGAGGGGCACCTGGGTGGCTCAGTGGGTCGAGCTTCTGCCTTCAGGTCAGGTCATGATTCAGGGTCCTGGGATCAAGCCCCGCATTGGTCTCTCTGCTTGGTGGGGGGCTCCCCGCTCTCTTTCTGCCTGCTTGTGATCTCTCTCTGTCTGTCAAATAAATAAATAAAATCTTAAAAAAAAAAAAAAAGACGTGGGAATGGAACAAAAAAATCTGGGTTGAGCTGGGAAGAAGCTTCCTTTGGAAATGTGCATGTCCAGAGCTGGCCATGGTGCTGAAGACCAGGGCTCCGTTGGGGAAGGTGGCTGAGAGCCACAGAGTGCGGTAACTTCCGCAGCAGGAAGGTGCTGGAAAGGCCAGGGGAACAAGAAGGCACTGCGAATGTTTTCAGCCCCGAGGAAGCTGTCAGTAGATGGGAGCCTTGTCTTCTTCCCTCCCACTGACATCCTGGTAGGTGTTACATATTTACTTATATCACAAGCGCCGGCACCAAATCTCGCTACAGGAAAACTCACAGGCTAAGAACAATTAAATTTACCAGCCACTGTCTGAGGCAGGTACCGCCACAGCTGCTTCTTTCAGATGAAGACAAAATTAGACCTTGGATTTAAATAGCACCTTCCCAGCTTTCCGTCAAGGCGTGTAGAGCATCACGTGGAATTAACTAAACTAGTTAAACTTTTCCGAGTTACACAGTAATTGGGGGAACAGTTCAGAAGCACCCCGTGTTCCTGACACCTGATTTTCCAAGCCTGCTGAATTATAAAGGATCGAATGAAAGGGAGGATACAGTGTAAAGCAGCCATAAAATCTATTTTGTCATATGGAGTCATTTCTGTTGTGCCTTGAGCCTGGGGGGCAGCGGTCAGCGGATCCCTTGCCTCACACCAGGAATTAACCTCTCCTGGGGGGTCTCCCAGGACTGAGAGTGATGCCTTTTGCTTAGTCTTGTCCTGGGCCGACTGGGAGGGAGCCAGGTGGGGCCTTGACCCGGGGCCAGAACCACAGTCGAGGGAGAGACAGAAAGTCACAGCATGTCTGAGGAGCTCGTATTTTATTTTATTTATTTATTTTTAAGATTTTATTTATTTATTTGACAGAGAGAGATCACAAGTAGGCAGAGAGGCAGGCAGAGAGAGAGAGAGAGAGAGGGAAGCAGGCTCCCTGCTGAGCAGAGAGCCCGATGCGGGACTCGATCCCAGTACCCCGAGATCATGACCTGAGCCGAAGGCAGCGGCTTAACCCACTGAGCCACCCAGGCGCCCCAAGGAGGAGCTCGTATTTTAACTCCGCAGCTTCGATCATTAAAATATGCCCCAAATTTTCATGGCTTTATTGGGAACCTGGAGGGCTCAATGGGTTAAACATCTGCCTTCAGCTCAGTCATGATCCCGGGGTGCTGGGATCGAGCCCCAGATTGTCAGGTTCCCTGCTCAGTGGGGAGTCCGCTTCTCCATCTCTCTCTGCCCCTTCCCCCGATCGTGCCAGCTGTTTGTCTCTCTCTCAAATAAATAAATAAATAAATAAATAAAGTCTTTAAAAAATAACTAAAAAATAAAAATGGCTTTATTGGCCACATGATTGTCAGTTCAATGTGTACAATTCCGGGGGTTTTCATATCTTCACGGAGCCATGTAAGCGCCCGCTCTCCGTCCGTCTTACAACATTTCCACCACCTGTGGAACAAACCCTTCTGCACACAAGCAGCAGACGTTTTCAGCGTCTGACTTGTGTTTGAAAGGGTTAGACGTGTAAAGATCCTGTATCTTTTCATGCTACTAAAAAACACGGTCGTATTTGGAGGTGGTAAAGGACGAAATAGAGAAATAAAGGGGAAATAAAGGGGGAAATTTTCAAGGAATATAAAAGGACCCTCATACGTCTCAGCTGTGGAACTCCCTGTCCTTCCCCCCACCAGCAGCCCCCCAGGAGACCCCCGAACCGCTCTCTGTTTCTGCGGATCGAATGTTCCGGACGTCCAATGTGAGTGGACTCGCACAGCGTGTGGCCTCCTGCGTGCAGCGGGCCCACAGCCTTTCATGTGGGAAAGGAATGACTGATGAGAGGGACGGACTTAGGGGACCCTCAGCTGGGGATGTGCTGGGGTGTGTCTTCAGAGATTTAACCCAGATCGTTTTGCAGCTCAGAACCTTCCAGCAGCTCCTGGCTACTCCCTGTAAAGGCCAGAGGCTCTTCCTGACCCACGAGGCCCTGCACGCCTGCGACCTCGCCTGGGCCAACACGCTGGCCCCGTTGCTGCTCCTCGAACTCACCAGGGACGCGCCCACCTCCCCAGCGCACACTGCTCTCTGGAAAGCTAATCGTTACGTGATGTTTTATGTATTTTACTTGCGTATGTGTTTCTCAGCTGACTCTCCTTCCCTGGGGAGGCTCGGCTCCTCTGGCCGGGGCTCGGGTCTGCAGTCTTTGCTCACTGCTGTAGCCCCGGGGCTCGGTGCTGTGCAGAGCGGGTCCGTTAGCCCAAAGGTCTTTAGACAGCTGTGTCTGGCCCGGGGAAAGTTAGTCTTGACCATGGCTATCACCTTCCCCTCCTACCCACGTCCCTGCCACTTGGCCACATCCTTCGCAGCCCTGTAGGTTGCAGGCGGTGACAGGCAAAGCTAGCCTAGAGGGTTCTTGTAGAGGTGTCATCTGGGGGTGCTATTGCCCCCGTGGAGCCTGTCTGGAGCAGAGAGGCCTCCCCACCTTCCCCATACGCACTGCTTCCCTGAGGGGTAAAGCGCGCATGATCTTGTCCTAACCGGTGTGTCCTCGCTGCACGCGTCTGCAAAAGAAAATGCTCTGCGGAAACATTTTGCAGAAATGGCTGACGCTGGCTGGGCTCTCTGGGCTCGGGGCTCGGCTCTGCCCCACGTGTGTTCATTCCAGACCCAGGCCGAGGGACAGCGCCCCCCCCAGACCACCTCATCACCATCGGGGGTGGAGACTCGGCTGCCTCAGCTCAGAACCAGCTCGCTGGCACTTTTCCCCACGTTCCACCGGCAGGTCTCATGGCCAAACCCAGGCCTGCAGGGTCGGGGCATTCATTCTGTCCACGGGAGGCCATGGCCAGCCTGGTGGGGAGTCTGGGGCCAGTTGGAGCATTCGGCCAGCGCGGCCTCCAGGACGGAAAGGGAGAGACCCTCCTGGAGAGGGCAGTGTGGAAGGTCAGAGGAGCCGTCAGTGCTCCGAGGCCGGAGGAAGGTGCCCCCGGTGTCTCATTTCCTCTTACCAGCCGACGCCAGACCCCAGACTCTGAGCTCAGTGGAGCTGGACTGGACCTTGGCACTCCCGGGGCCACACCCCTCATCATACTTGGAGACGTGAGACGACAGTGACAAGCCAGGGGCCAGTGGGTCAGGAGGAGTGATTGGGACGAGACCAGCCTCCGGGGCCTGGCGGTGCTGGAGGGCTTTGCCTGGGTCTTAAGCCAAGTGGCGGTCTGAGAAAGCCCTACGGGGCCAGAGCACCGGGTGGAGGGATGGTGCCGGGCGTGTGTGCAAGCCCCTTGTGAGCTCTTGACCTGATCAGCTAGCTTCCTCCTGACAACAACCTGCCGAGGGAAGTGCAGTTTCGTCCCATTCTGCAGACGAGGGGATGGAGGCCTAGAGCAGGCAGGGTGCTCCTTGGGGACCCCGGCCCACCTGCCCCTGGAGCGTCGGTCTCTAACCTCCGGGTGGTGCCAGCGGCGTGCGTAGCTGGCGTCCAGCAGGGAGAGCTCCCACGGCCTCACAGAGCTGCTCCCTGCTCCCGGGGTTGTGACCCTTGCTTCGGGCTGGACGCGCGCCCCTTCTGCTCCACGGAGGGACAGGAGAGTGGTGGGGTCAGCCCCACCTCATGGGTTGAGTTGACCCGAGGGATACACAGCACAGGCAGTCGCTACTTTGCCTCTGGGCCAGGCTCATGGCAGGTGGTTCTGGGCAGCCTGCTTCCCATCCTCTGTGGCTGGCCAGAACTGGCCACGGAGAAGGTTCTGGATGGCCGCTCAGTGTGCCTGCTGGGAATGCTGGTGCTGTGGTGCCTCCTCAGAGGCCAGAGGGACCTCCCCGGATTCAGTGCTGATGTGGCCACTAGTGGTGTCCCATGTGCACTAGGAAGGAACGGGAAGGTTGTCTCTCACATGGCAAGGCTTTCGGGGATGGGCAGGGGGCTCCTCCACCGGTCTGCGCCAGGCTGGAGTGCAGGAAGGGGCTGGGCAGGGGGAGAGGGCACCCACTCAGGGCTAGGGCCTTGCATGGTTCGAAGGTCTGCACAGAGGATGGCAGTGGGCGGACCCCACACGTGACCGCCCGTTGTGGGCGGGAGCACAGTGACATCAGGACTCAGGGCCCCGCCAGCCCCCTGCCCAGGCTCTCCACGGTTGTGGGCAGAATTCAGCTTCCTGCTGGGGTGGTCCCTCTGGGTCCCCTCCCACGGCCCCGCCCTCTTCAGAGCCCCGCAGATCTGTCCCCGCCTCCCCAGAGCTCTGCTTCCTCTGCTCCGCCTCTGGACCCGGATGGGGAGGGCCCTGAGCCTGGGCCAGGCCACTCCCCTCATCTCCCCTACTGAGGTCAATGGTTCGGACCTTAACCACGTCCTCAGAACCTTCCAGCTGCACCAACCTGGGGGGGAGGGCTGTGCGCCCCGGGACGGGAATCTGGGGGTCCATCTCCAGATTCTGCTGGCCACACCCGTGTGCGTTGCGGGCTTCACGGATACTTGCTAGAGACGGCAGGAGGGCCACGGGATTGAGAGCGGAGGGATTCTTTCTAAGCTAGGTTGGCTTTCCGTGGACACAGGCCCGTGGCGGCCACGAGGAGGTGCTGGCAGGGGTGGGGGTGGGCGGCTGCCACGGGTGGAGCGTCTGCAGTGTGGCGGGGTGCAGGGGGCTCACGCCGGCTTCTGTCCAGCCCTGTGAGGGGCCGTTGCTCTATCCCCGCCGATGAAGGCTAAGCCACTTGCCCGGCCATGACAAGTCCCCACGGGATGGTGGCACGAAACAGCAGAAAAATGTGTCCTCCTGGCTCCAGGGGCTAGATGCTGAAGCCTGAGGTGTCGGCGGGGCACCCCGAGGTCACCGTGTCCAGCTCCGGGCTGCGGGCGCTCCTGGCCGTGACCCCCATGCTCACACGGCTGTCTTCCCTCTGTGTCTGCGTCTTCTCTGGTGTCTCCTCACGACACCTGTCGCTGGGTTTGGGGCCCTGCACAGACCCTTTCCCAACGAAGGCCACACTCAGGTTTGGGTTCAGACATGCGTATGGGTCTCTGGGGCCACCATGCAGCCTGCCACGGCCAGAGTCACACAGAACTCAGGCCTGGGTCCCCAGTCCCAAGCTCCGTGCGGGGCCCAGCCTGCTGTGTGTCCCCGGGAGACGAGGGGACTCAGGTCCCCGGCGGTGCTCTGATACGGGGTGATGAATTCCGGCCAGCACCCGCCCTGAAATGCCTGCGTCCTAGAGACCCCACAGGCCTGGGCGGGCTGGGACGGTTTGTCTCTGGATCCGGGTCCCAGAGTGGAGACCTTGGTTCTGGCTGAAGGCTTCAGCTTACTTGGTGCCACTGGCAGGGACTTGGGGCTTCCAGAAGGCCCGTGTGGAGCGCCAATGGAAGGTTCAGGTCCCCCCCACAGCCTCCAGGAGTCAGTCTCCCAACCTCGGCCTCTCAAGCCCACGGCAGAGCTGGGGAGAGTGTCTTGATGGGACTGCACACGGCCAGGAAATGGGGGAGACGGGCTGTCTTGCGGGGCCCTCGAGGTCAGGGCCTTCTTGCTGACCTCACGGGACCGGGCTGAGGACAGACTTCCTTGCGTGTGGGGGCCAGCGGCACCGCCTACACCGGGGAGGCGTGGGGAGCCTTCCCCTTTCACCCGTGTTCTGGGATCTTCCGTCATCCAGACAGCGCGAGTGCTGCCATCTTGGTGAGCCCGCTGTGCGAGGGGCATTTGGGGTGGGGGGTGTCCCTCTCTCTTCCCCAGACACCCATGAGGACGCTCGCCCCGTTCTGGAGGGTACCAGCGTGGTCTGGCGAGGCCTCCTTCTGGGTCACAGACTGAGTCCTCCGGGGCAGAAGGGGTGATGGAGCTCTCTGGACCCCTTTCCTAAGGACCCCTCCTCCAGGAGGCCCACCCTGCTGACCTACTCAGCTCCCAGAGCCCCCACCCCTAATACCATCACATGGGGAAAGGGGTTAACATAGGAATTGTTCGAGGACACAGACATTCGGGCCACAGCACTAACTGGGCCTGTGCCCCTGTCTTGCCCCCGTGTGGGCTTCTCACGAGGACTGGCCCCCCGGGTATCTGCAGCTAAAACATGAGTCCTGGTCCCTGAGTGGGGGGCGGCTTGCCTTGGAGCTTCTTACCCTTGGGGCTCCTGTCCTTGGCCGATCTCCGCCTGGGTGGGAGGTCAAACCGGGAGCTACTGCACAGGCTCGTGGGGACAGAGCCCCAGCATCCTGACTCCCCAGGGCCAGTGTTGGATTTTATCTTGGGGCAGTGACAGGCAAGCAGTAGGGTGGATGGGTGGTGGGGGCGGCGTCATGGGGGCAGATGGGGCCTGGGGGAGCCCAGGCTCTTGTGTCCCTTCCACGCTGGCTGTGACTTGCATAGTCCTCCCAGCCCCTGGGCAGAGGTAGCGTGCTGAGCTGGGGACATTTTCTTTCCCCGGAGCCAGTGGGCCTCTTTGTTCCAGGAGCTCCTGAGAAGTGAAGGGGACGGCAATGAACATGGATTGCAAATTGGGTCCTCGAGGAAGAGCTCAGGCTGAGTCTGCCCAGACCTGCTCCCCAGCGTGCACCGTCCCCCCGCCCCCCAGCCCCAGCCACCAGGAAGGTGCTTCTGCTGAACGGGAAGGTGACATCTGCACTATCGGGGACCTTTGTGGCTCAGGGCTGGTGGCTTTCTGAGAGCAGCGGTCCAGCCTCCCACCTCACCAGACAGCGTGGCCTGGAACTGCCCCCCATATCGAGTTAAGCGTTCGGGGGACTGAGGGCGTGCAGCTGGGCCTCTGCCTGCCTTTGCATGAGTTCATGCTTCCGGAGAGCAATCTCGAAGTAGACATCTGGCTTCCAATGTCCTCATTCTTCGATCTGAAAGTTCTTTTTCTGGAAACACCCAATGGAAGCAACAGGCAAGTGCTTGAAGATGTGGACAAGTGCGTGTGGACAGGTGCGTGTGGACAGGTGCGTGTGCTTCACCCACTCGGGGCACCCCCACCCCATCGGTGCCAAGAGGAAGTCTGGACCTCCTTTGTGAGGTTACAGGTCCTCCTCTCTGACCCGTCTAGGATCCTGGGTGTTCCATCAGGCCCTCGAGGTTGGTCCTGTCCCCAGCACCAGGCCCACCTTGGCACGCGCGGCTGGACCATGTGCCTCACACTCTGGGGGTGTCTGCCCCCCCCCCGCCGAGCTGTACCCTTCGGCTCAGGGCTCAGGTCCGCCGGCCTCCGAAGTGATGCTTGGCCTCCAGACCACAGTTTGTGTCCATGGACGCTGTCCCCGGATGCCGAAGGGTCCCTCTCGTGTGCTCCCTGGGTCAGAGCCGCTCCCCACCAAACATCCAGACCTCAGTCCAGATGCCGTCTGCCCTGAGCCCTCCGGGCGGCAGCCTGGCCGGGACCACGCCTGCCTGGGGCCAAAGCTAATGATGGTGCGTCTCAGCGGGGCACGGGTACGGCCCTGACCCCCTCCACCCAGGAGCCTCTTGGGCCCATGTCAGATGGTCCTGCCCGCTCAGCGCTCCCCAGGCCACCTGTCTGCCCCAGGGGCCCGGCTCCCCCGTGGCCTAAGCCAGCCTTCCTGGGGCTCCTGCGGACAGAGGAGGAGGAGCAATGCCTGGTGTCCACCTTCCAGAGGAGGGCAGACCCGTCTTCGTAAGATTCCGTTCTCTCAGGCTAGAGGTCACCATGTGCAGAGGCCGGCAGAACAGCAGGCCAGCCGATCTCCAGTCCCAGGAACTGGTCTGTGTTGCGGGATGTCATGCGAGGGAGTATTTCTCCCCGGGGAGACGTGGCCGTGAAAGCGGTCCACACTGCATTGTCAGACCAGCAAAGGGACGGGCACAGGATGATGCTATTGATGTGAAAGACACAGTGCATGTGAATTAGCATCTGAGCGCTCCGAAGGCTCAGAGCCACCAACAGAGTCCCAGCCACCAACCTGCGAACAGCGGTTACGTGTCGGGGTTGATTACGGGGAGACGTGTTACTGCACGCACCCCCGAGTTCCTGGGTTGGAATTGAGAGCAGCGGGGGCTCTGCGCAGCTCCGCTTGGTCCCCTGCACCGAGGGACGTGGCCAGCCCTGGCTCAGACCCCAGCAGCCTGGGCCACACCCCAGGACCACCAGGCCCCTGTGGGTTCCCACCCGGAGAGCCCCCGCCCTCCCTCCTCAGAGCATCACTGAGTGGGCTCACATCTGCAACTGTCCCGCTGAGTTGCCGTGTACAGGTGTCCTGCAGGCCAGGCCCCTTTCTGGAGTACCTGAAGGCCGTTCCTTTGCATGGAGCCCTGCAGAGGGAGCAGAGTCCCAGCCTGGCGGTCCCCTCCTCCCTCCTCCCTCCTCGTCCCTTGGGAACTCCACTGCTCTGGCCTCTGGGCAAAGCCAGTACGCTCAGCTCCCCTGAAATCGCATCGTTACTGGGAATTACAAATAAAATCCGTCTCTGTAACTAGTCACTAGTGTCAGCTTTCGTGTATCTTTGGCAGGATTTTTTTTTTAATAATCTGGTATTACTCTTGTTAACAACAAAATATTTCCATTATGAAATCATTGCTTGACTCGTCGTGGGTTCAAAAATCAAGCCGTGTGTGGAGCTCCGGTCCCCGGGAAAGCAGGGGGCCGCACCCGAGTGGCTGGAACCATGAGCGGCTCCTGTCCCGGACCTCCGAGCCCACAGTGCAGCTCGAGGAGAGATGCGCGCAGCCCCCCAGCCCGCAGGCAGCAGAGCAAGGCCCCGAGGAGCCCGCGTGCGACACCGGCTGGGGGCTGCCTTCACCCTGCAGTGCTGGCCGCTGGCCCAGGGACGGAGTCGGCCCCAGGGACAGAGCCCCATGTCCCAGGATCCAAACACAGCACCAGCAGGGATGGGGGTGGGCTGGCCTGAGGGAGAGCATCCCGGGATGAGACCCAACACCCCCACAGGGAGTTACAGAGGAGAAGGCTCCTGGGCCGTTCCCCGGGTCCCTGCGAGCAGCGGTCTGTGCGCTGTCCGTGGGGGGCCCTGATCCCAGTGGTTCTGGAACTACCGCTACTGTTGTTGGGTGGATTTCACTTGCCTTTCGTCAAGGGCGCTGGGATTCACGGGTATATGTATGCACACGAATGCACACGGAAACACGCGTGCACGCAGAGATGCACACAGGAGCACACACGGAAACACGTGCACACACACAGGGACACATGCACACAGAAAAACACATGCGCACACGGAAACGCACGTGCACACATGGAAACATGCGTGCACAGAACACACGTGCACACACAGGAGCGCACACAGGGACACGGAAACGTGCACACGCAGGAACATGTGAGCACTCGTGAGCTCGAGCACGGGGCGGGTTTTATTCCGGGAACCCTGTAACGTCTTTCTCGCTGGGTGATGACGGCTCCCGGCGACAACAGGACCCTGGGGACAGTGGCCTCTAGTGTGGGGAGAACCAGCCCCGGCCTGTGGAGTCTGCGGAGGTTTTCTTTCTAGAACAGGCTGCGTACCTCCACAGGGACCCATGGCCTGAATCACCGTCATGGGACATCAGCAGGCGGCTGTGGGTGTGGGGGTGCTGGGGGAGGTCAACCCTGAGCAAACATGAGAGCAGGTTTGGTTGGGAGCGCGGTTGTCCTCAGGACAGACACGCACACATGGGGAACCCGGGGCACCAGCTGGCTCAAGGTTGCCACCTGGGGTCACAGGTAGGGTGACCCTATAAACTATGGTCCCGCTCTGGGAAGGGCTGGCCTCCCGAGTCACGGGTGCAGGCCCCGCGAGAGGGTGAGGCCTGTGTTTACAAGAAAGTTCTGCTCCTGGGAGGCTGGGAGCTGGTACGGGGCACCTGCTGCGGCTTCCCTTGTGGCTTCCCAACAAGGCAGGCACGGAGCCACCAGACGACCTGGCCACGCCATCCCTGCCACGTGCCCCAGAGACCCGGACGCAGGTGTCCAGGCAGAAGCTCTCCATGCCCGGGCTCTGCAGCCCCGTTCTTGGCGCCCAAAAGGTGGAAACAACCTGCATGTCCACGGACCGACCGATGGAACAGCCTGCTGGGCTCCAGCCACACCGGGGACGAGCACTTGTCCCTGAACAGGACGTGCACGGACCTCTAGGACGTTATGCCTTGTGCGGTGTCGCTCGCGTGACGTGTGCGGGACAAGCCGGCACACAGGGGCAGGGTTGGGGGTGCCCAGGGGCAGCTGCCAAGGACCGAGAGCAGGAGGGGAGAGGACGTTTGCTCGGCCCTGTGAGCGCTCGGGCACCACTGACCCGCACACCTTGACATGAGTCACGTGGCAAATGTCCCACGTAGTTCATTCACACCATTAACACTGTCCCTGGGCTCCGAGTAGCCATCCCGCTCGCGCCCCCGCAGGCCTCCGCATTTATTTGCCGCGTCCCCTGCTCTTGGCAGTGAGGCCGAGGTGGGGAGGGGCAGAGGGGGACAAGGCATGGCGGTGCCTCCCTGGGGGAGAGAGCCCCCTCTGGGACCCGCCCCCTGGGATGTGAGGAGCTGCCAGCATGGGTCTGCCCCTCCAGGGGTCCCTCCTGTAGTTGTCGCGGGAGCCTTCTGGGGCAGGCCCCCCGTGAGCGCGCACCGCTCCTTGTGCCCTGCAGTGAGGGGTCCCCCGGAGGTCCCGAGTGGCCGGGGCAGGGAGGAGACCCTTGGGGTGTGCAGGTGCATTCGTGGGAAAACCTCCCGAGCCTTGGATTCAGGTGATCCTGGTCTCGCCACTCACACACCCGAGGTCATAGGAAGTTACGTGAACTTTCTGAGCCTTGGTTTCCTCACGTGTAAAATGGGATGCGATGGTAACAACCTGAGAGCATCTACCCCTGGCGATCCTGCTTGAGGCGCGTGTCCCGCTGCACGTGCGGGGATGGGGCCTCAGCCGCGCCCACCCTGGCGGTCGTGTCCCAAGCCTCCTGCTGTCACAGCGGGCCGGGCCGAGGGAGAAGCGGCCATGGTCCCCGTCACCTGCATCCAGGACGCCCGCGATCAGTGCTTGCTGCTTCAACTCCAGAAGAAAAGCGTTGTTTCCCTCCTTGGATGAGTGTGTTTCTCTCGTGCACGGAGAGCCCGGACCCGTGCAGCCGTTCTCCCTCCACGGCCGGGAAACAGCCACATCCACGCCCGACCCTGTCAACGCGGTTCCTTACGCCTCTCTCACAGGAACTCTCTTGTGTGTGCATCTCGCCGCCCTCCTTTTTGGTTTTGTGTTTCTCAGTTTCTTGTGCTGTTGAAAACGCTGTGGCTTTAAAAACAAAACCGATTTTTAAATTACCTAAGTAATTAATACAGAAATGGATTCTTCTCGTAAAAAGTTAAAAACAAGAGCACCTGGGGCGCTCCGTCGGTGAAGCGTCTGCCTTCGGCTCAGGTCATGGTCCTGGGGTCCTGGGATCGAGCCCCTGCTCAGCGGGGAGCCTGCTTCTCCTTCTGCCTGCCGTTCCCGCTGCTTGTGCGCTCTCTCTCTCTCTCTCTGTCAAATAAATAAATAACCTCTTTAAAAAAAGAAAGAAAACCACGGATCAGGGAGCTTCTGGGTTGGTGATGGCACACACGCCCCAGCTGCCCACTCAGGCCCCTCCGGGCCTCGTCTGTGTCCCTGCCCCCCTGGGGGTCCACAGGGAGAGGCGCCCACAGTCCCAGAGCCACCTCCGGACCCTTCGTGGCCGCATCGCAGGCCCCACGCCCCCCGGGCCCCTCGAGATGAGCGGACATGTGGCGGCCGGCAGTTTGGGACCTCCCCGGAGGTGTCGGCACACAGCACAGCCCGTGTTCTAGTCATCCTCGCATCTGACCGCGGGCCTGGGAGATCTTGCGAAACGTCAAATATCATAAATTGTGATGTTTGAAGTGGTTTAATGTGGAGTCACTGCCCCCCTGCCCCGCCCCTGTAAACACAGGTGGGGGCTGCCAGGGGGCTGTCACCCGGCCGGCCCGGCTCCTCTGCTTGTCGCCCTGTGTGCCTTCCCGCAGGATCATGCTGTCTGGAGACGGGAATTCTGGCTAAATCCAGAGATTCCTTGAGTTTCCTTGGATCTGGGAGCAGTGCCGAGGGCCAGCGACCTGCGGGAGCAAGCGGACGCTTACTGCAAGATTCAGGGTTGAAGACCGAGGGCCTCATGGACGGCCTGGCCCGTCCGGCCGCTGCTGTGTCCCTCTGGGCCCCAAGGTGTGCGCGGTCCGGCTGGGGCTCACGGGCCGTCTCTGCTCACCGAGCCTGCGTCTTTTGACCAAGCCCAGGCAGGGGCTGAGTCTGTGATTTGCCGGGTGTTTTGGGTTGAGTTGTGGCCCCCAAATACACGAGAGCCCCGACCCCCAGTTCCCGCAAATGGGACCTTGTTTGGAGACTGGGTCATCGCGGAAGTAATGAGTTAAGACGATTTCAGGCCGGAGCGGGCCGGGTCCTAACCCAGCAGCTGCGTCCGTACGTGGAGGCCTAGTGGAGACACAGGGAGGAGCCACGTGACGATGGAGACACAGCACAGTCCTTTGTGACACAAGCCAGGGACCCTGGAGACCCCGGAGATGGACGAGGCAGGACAGGTCTCCCCCAGAGCCTTCAGAACAGGCAGGGCCCCCATGTGGCCTTGATCTGAGACATCCGGCGTCCAGAATGCCGGAGGACAGGCCTCGTGGTTCTGGTCTGCCCATGTGCGTGTGTTTGTCCAGCGGCCCCAGGAAACTCGTAGCTCAGGTGATTTGTCTCGTGGAAATGGCTTTCCTGGTACATCCTGAGCCTGTCCCCATCCCCCAAACACTCCTGGGAATGGAGAGGGACCGGATGACATATCCCTGGGTAAGGAAAACTGTCCTTACCCAGGGCCGCCGGGATCTGCACAGAGGGCCCTGGAAACAGCTGAGGAAGTCGGACACCGGCAGTGTAGACATAAACACACCCGTCCCAGCAGAACGGGCCCCGTGGAGACCTTTCTCCCCCCGTCAGCTACGGGGCTCCTGAGGCCTCTTGCACGGGGAGCACTGAGCCTTGCTCAGGTGGGCCTGGACCCCACGGACCCCTCTCCACTCTGTGTGTCACATGAAGCTCCTGGAAGCCTGGCAGGCCCAGCCCCCGCTCGGGGGAGGGACACCTCGAAGTTCCCTCTCTGTCGGAGGCTTTGCCTTCATCCACCCTGGGGGCTGCCTGCCATCTTTCCCCCGGTGCCCCGGGGCCCCATCGAAGCCAAGTGCCAACCCTGCCCTGGGTCGTCTTGGCTTGGGTGTTGGCCCCACCGGCACCAAGCAGAGGCCCTCCTGCTCTGGGGGCTAAAGTCTGAGACGGAGCCTGGCCAGGACGCGTGGACTCCTGGATGTGCAGAGGCCACCACCTCCCCCCACCCCTGCCCTCGGGATGGCTGTCTCCTGCGCTCGCCCCCCATGGAGGGACTGTTGTCTGTGGCTGAGATGACCCCCGCGGCTTTGGGGAACAGGGAGGAGCCCGGGGAGCAAATTCCTCTGCTCCCCGCCTCACGGACAGCCAGGAGCTGGAACAGAGCACCCAGCGTGGGCTGCACCCCACGTTCTTCCTGCTCCTGCTCCCTGCCCCCCTCCCCTTCCTGTCTTCCCAGCCCCATCTCTCTTGTCCCCCGCCCCCGTCCCCCAGCCCTTCCGTCCCACCTGTTTGTTCCCTGTCCCCCTGTCCCTCCTGTCCCCCTACCCCTTCCCCTTTGCCTTGTCCTCCCATCCCCACTCCCCGCCACCCCCACTCCCCACCCCTCCTGGCCTGTCTCTTCCCTCCTTCCAGCTGCCCTGGGATGGAAACTCCCGGATAAACCTGGGGCTCAAGCCTCCCCCAGCTTTCACCTTCCGGGGCCTCCGGCATGACCGGTAGGAGCTCCGGTGCCCAGGCTGGGGGCTTCCCCTCCGGCAGGCCGTGGGGTCACTGTTGAGGTCCGCAGACACAGCCAGCCCCCCCTTTGGCGGCAGCAGCACACGGGTGGGATACTGACCATCGGAGTGCACGGCACAGGGGGACCTGATGGCCTTTCCAGAAACCAGGTGGGAGCGCTGGCCACTGGGAGGGGACAGAGGGCGGGTGGGAGGCGCTGTGCAGGGGGAGAGCCTGGGATCTACCATGTGAACAGAAGGAAGGGCCTGTGCTAATCTCAGATGTGTGTTGAGCAGACTGCCCAGGCCATCCCGGAGTCCTGGAGCCGCTCCGTGCTCTGTGGCTCTCAGACCAGGACAGCCTCTGGTGCACCTCGAGGGCCAGCATCAGCTGGGGGAAGCTTATCTTTAGAGAAGTTCCCAAAGGACCAATCTGCTCACACTGCCTCCTCCTTCGTCCAGCTGTGTGCAGGGGACGGGCCTCTAAGCTGCTGTCCTCTGGCCTAAAGAGGCAGTGGGGGGAAGGGGACCCATAGTGACTGGGTGTCCCTTGGAGCCATGTCAGCCGTGGGGAGGTGCTCAGGAGAGACAGCCAGCCTCCTCTGTCCCACGCCCTTGAAGTCCTCCCTGTGGTCTGGACACAGACCCCCACAGTCCCCAGACCACTGCCTCCAAGAGAACTTGGCTTGACCACGGGGGCTGCAGAGCTCAGGGTGTGCTCACAAAGCCCGGGCAGCCCAGCAGGCGGTGGGGCACAGGCTCCCTGCCTTCCCATGGTCACCAGTCACTTCTTGGCCGTGTGGCCCCAAGAGCTGGCGAGCGAGGCCCCCACGTGGACCAGAGAGGGTGGGAAGGGAGGTGGTTCCTCCTGGTGGCTGGTCATGAGCGCTGAGAGCCCGTGTGCAGAGACAGGAGGGAGACTCTAGGTGGCCTGGGGTGCGGTGTCGGCTGGCAGGGTGGGGCTGATGAAGGGGCGGGAAGGATCCCGTTGGTCCCCCGAGCCCACTGTGGCGTGTGCACAGTCAGGCGGCCGGTGGCCGCCCGGGACTCTCGGCTCAGACGGCGGGACTCGTGGGGGTTTCCTGCCGGTGCGTCAGAGAGCACTTGCCTCCAAGGAGGTCTCCAGCCCAGCTCTTGGCTGTGGGTTCGGGAACGTGCTTGTTGGCCTCCCACCTGTGAGATGGGCACGGGGGAGGCGCGGGCAGGTCCGGGAGCTGGCAGGGGACCCGGGGTGTCACCTGCGCCCAGCACGGCAGCTACCGCTGGGGTTGTGCCGGTCCGTGACGGTCTAGGACCCACCTTGATGGTGACCAGACAGTGCCTACGGCTTTGGCTCTGGGCCTGTTTCTTGCACCTTCTGCAGGAGCTGTGTGTGTGCGTGTGCGTGTGTGTGTCAGTGTCTGATTTGTGTGTGTGTGAGACGTGTGGCCTGTGCATGCATGTGTGTGTGCAGCAGGGGCAGGGGTGCTGCGGGCAGGGGTGCTGCGGGCAGGGGCCGGCAGGCACTCAGCCACGGGGACTTCAGCCAGCGTCTGGAGGCGCGGACCCTGCACCCGCGTCCCGGGAACCGGCCCATCCAGTCAAGGGTAGGGGCCTGGAGCTCGGAGGGGTGCCCGGGGCCGTGTGGGAGCAGACGCTTCGTTGACCCTGGATGGACGCCGGCCGTCGCTGCCGCTGCTGAGCCGCCGTGCGTCTTTGGTCCCAGGCATGGCCCCGTGAGCTGAGCACGCCGTCCGCACCGGCCAGGGCCCGGCCGGCACACGTCGGTGCGGGGCTGTTGACCGAGCTCCCTTCACTGCCCTGCTCATCCCCGTGGCTTGTTTTACCCCCGGAGTCTGGGCCTCCCCACCCCTCTCCTCCTCCCCCGTCCCCATCCCCTCCGCCAGCCGCTTCGTCCTCTGTGTGTGTGTCTGGTCCTGGTTTTGTTCGTTTTTCACATTTCCCGTAGGAGTGAGACCACATGTAATTGTTCCTCTGATTGACTTATTTCGCTCAGCGCAATCCCCTCCAGTCCCGTCCACGTCCTCGCAAACGGCAAGATGTCGTTCTTTCGATGGCTGCGTAGCGGCCCGTTTGGTGTGTGAACCGCATGTCCCTTATGCCTTTGTCGCTCCGCGGACACTCGCGCAGCTTCCGTATCCCGGCTGCCACCGACACTGCCGCTGGAAACGTCGCGTGTCTCTGCAAATCAGTGTTTGCGTTTTCTTTGGGCAGATAAAAAAAAAATTAAAAATATTTTAATTCTTTGCGGACCCTCCGTGCTGTTCTCCAGAGCAGCTGCCCCAGCTTGCGTTCCCACCAGCAGTGCACGAGGCTCCCCTTTCTCTCCGCATCCTGGCCGACCACCACCTGTCGTTTCCTGTGTGTGCGTGTGTGTGATGTCAGCCGCCCTGACAGGTGTGAGGTTGTACGTTGCTACGGTCTGGATCCCCATTTCCCTGAGAACGAGGGACTTTGAGCCGCTTTTCATGTGTCCTTTCGCCATCTGGATGTCTTCTTCGGAGAAGTGTCTGTTCAGCTGGTGCTTTCGTAAATAACGACGGTCGAAGCTGATCGCAAAAGCCCAGGAAGGGCTGAGTGAGTGGAAGGCAGTGGGCAGAAGGCGGCCGCTGAGCAGATCCCCCCGGGAGTCAGGCAGGGGTCAGAGTGGGGGTTGAGTGTGTCCCCGGCCGTGGACTTAAGAGTCCTACCTCGTGGGCAGTTCACACTCCCTGGGGCACGGGGAGATCTTACAAATTCAAACCCGGTCTTCAACAGGGCACAAATGTCCTTGAGACCACAATGCGTCCCTGACCTGGGCTGCAGAAGCAAGGACTATGGCTTTGCCGTGAGAAGGCCCAGCTCTCAGCCACCCACCCACTAGTCGGTGCGCGGGACTGTGATTCCGGGTTGTCTGCGGTTGGAGCGGGGCCCGTGGGGCCCTGGTGTGCGCCCGGGGCTGGTGGGGCCCCGCAAGGGAGCTTCCTTTGCAGACAGCCAGTCCACCTCCATTTGAGGAGGGCACGGGAACCCCCCAAGGCAGAGAGGGCGGGGGAGGGGCACCGTGTGTGCTCAGGTCTCTCAGTAGGGACCGTGGCGTTTGTGTCGCACCTAACCTCTCATTTCACCCAGAAGACAACTTTGCACTGGGAATTCTGGTCCCCGTGTTGTTCCAGAGGTCACGCGGGCCGAGGTCACGAGCTGTGAAGGTGGGAGTCGGCAGGGATCTGGTCATGCTGGGGGGTCTGGGGTGCTGCAGAAAGGGCCAGAAACCTATATGCGGCCAGGAGAGAGGGTCAGAGGTGGGTCAGCCCTGCGCCCCAAGTAGGCTTTGTGCCGACGCCCCAGGAAAGAGTCAGAGTCGCAGCTGCGAGGCCCGGGGGTGCAGACCACCAGGCCACCCTCCTACCTGCTGGGAGTGCCTGCTCCTGTCCCCAACTCTGCAGCGGCTTTCTGACCAAATTCCCCGTGGATGACAAGTGCCTGGCCAGTGTCCAGGGGACGTTTTATCCGCCAAGGGATGGAGGGTCCGCACCTCCTACTTTACTCAAGTTCCTCCCGAGGAGTTGGGCAAAGACGCTCTCCGGCCAGAGGGACTGGGGCTTCATACTCCCAGGCTATGTGACCTCGGGGAGGTTACTAAACCTCTCTGTGCCTCAGGTTCCTCCCTCGGTGGTGGGACGACGATCCCTCTGTCACAGAGCTGTTAGAACAGCATGGCACGTGGAGGGCGGCCGTAGGTGCTGGCTCCTGTCACCGCCGTCATCATCCTGTCACCGCTCCCTCGCTCTTCCTGGCCCCAGTTCTGATTGCTGGGTTGCAGGTGCCAAGACTCCATCCTGAGGAAGATTCCAGGTCGGCCGTGACTTTTGCTCATGCTTCTCTTTCCTGCCGGATTCCAGGTCCCCTTTAGAACGTGTTCCCCAAAGCTGGGAGTCCTGGCTGAGCTGCGGGAAGGAGCAGAGTGGAGGCGGCCCCCGACCGGAGGGCAGCTCCGTCCCTCCCCGAGAGCCCGTGAGAGCCCGTGAGAGCCCGTGAGAGCCCGCTGCGCTGTCCCCAACCGCACTCACAGCTCTCCCGCCCGGCACCCTTGAATCGGTAAGACTCAGAGCACTTCAGAAGGCTTTCCAGCGTCACATAAGTAACACATGTTTATTGCAAAAAATAAACAAGAAGAGAGACTATGTATGTATGGGCTGAGCGTTTGGGGACTGTCACCCCCAAATTCATGTTAAGGTTTGTAATCGACATGTGTTAAATGTACTGTATTTGGGGAGGGGTCTTTCAGGAGGTCACTAGGTGGCCCAATGTAGCAGAACTGGTGTCCTTGTAAGAAGAGGAGATGAGGGGCCTGGGGGACTCAGTGGGTTAAGCCTCTGCCTTCAGCTCAGGTCATGATCTTAGGGTCCTGGGATCGAGCCCCACATCAGGCTCTCTGCTCGGCAGGGAGCCTGCTTCCTCCTCTCTCTCTCTGCCTGCGTCTCTGCCTACTTGTGATCTCTCTCTGTCAAATAAATAAATAAAATCTTTTAAAAAAAAAAAAAAGAAGAGGAGATGAGGCCAGACACACACCCAGGGGACGACCATGTGAGGACGTGGGAGAAGGCGGCATCGGCACATCCGGGAAAGAGGCCTCTGCAGGAGCCGGTGCTGCCGACACGGTGACCTTGGCCTCCAGATGAGAGGGGACTGTGATCTGAGCTGGGCGCCCTGTGGGGCTGTGCCCATGCGGCCCCGCAGACTCCTTCCCTGTGGGCGGCGAGGAGACTGCTTGTCCCTGGGGACCCTCCAGCGTCTCCAGGGATGGCCTGGGGGCAGCTGAGCCTCTGGGTGTGAAAGCGGGGCTGCGCCGTTCCTGCCAACAGTGTCCAGGGGCTGGGGGGCCGCGGGGCCGGGTGGGGCGCTGTTTTCACAAAGCACCCGGGCCCGGCCCTGGGGGGCTCCAGGGTGGAAACAAGCTGGTGAGGTCAGACAGCAACAGGGGCCACGAGGACACTGAAGGATGCTGCAGGGATACTGGGAGGCGGCAGGCAGGGAGGGCCCCTGGGAGGGATGTCAGAGAAACCTCCAGCGTGGCTTTCCCCATGCGCCTTCAGCTGGTCCTCCCACAGGCCTTGCGTGGCAGGTGGGGGCACATCACGCCCCCAGGACCGCACGGGGAGCAGAGGCTCAGATCAGGGAGAAGATCTGCTGAGCCAGGCCAGAACCCTGCCCCCGCCCCCTACTGAACCAGCCCAGTGACAGCAAGTCCAAGGGTCCCTCTGTCAGGGATGATCACTCCCACCGGTTCTGGGTCCAGACGCTCAAAGTCATTCCGTTGCACAGGGCGGGGGGCACCTGCCAGCCCGGCCTCCACCCCCAAGCTCGGCCCGGCCCCGAGGACACGGCAGTGCACACGCTCGCTTCGGACTACAGCGTTCGCATCCACAGCTGTCCCCGGTCACGTTGTGGCCGTCACGTCCCTCTGCCCCCCGTGCGCTTGTGCCCCGCCACGGTGCAGGCCAGTCCCTCCCGGGGCCAGCAAAGTGCGGTCTGGGGGAACAGCCCCGGGCCCCTTCTTCCAGAAACAACCCTTCCTCCATTATTCCGAGTGTGTGGGTTTCTAGAGCATTTTATCCCCATCACACCGTGTCATCCTCTGTGCCCGTGCCTAAGGCAGGAGATGACCGCTGGAGGTTCTGTTCCTTCTGTGCTGACACACTGGCCGGCTTATTCTGGAAGCGTTTCCTGGGGCCCACGCGCAGTGCTCGCTGGCTCCCCTTCCCACTCCGCAGGAATTAGGAGGAGCGGTCGGTCTGTGAGCTGGCCCAGGCTCTCCCACTGGCACCAGAAATGCTGTGTCTCAACAGGTAAATAGCATGTACTTTTTTTTTTTTTTTTTCCAAATGCCAAAGAACAATCTGGAAGCTGATTTGGTGCAAAGCAAAAAAGGACAGTTTTTGTGTGTCACGGTGGGGGTGGGAGGGAGAGCTTCCTTTGGGCGAGATCACACTTACTGTGTGTTTCATGCCCACCCACCCTGTGGACAGAGCGAGCCCGAGCCCGGGGTGGTGGCTCCTGCCTTTCTAGGAGCCTGGGCCACGTTACCGAGATAGAGACCTGGGGGCCTTCGGGGCAGGATCTGCACATGCACAAAAGCACCCCCCTCCTTGCCTGCAGAGTGGCTGCAGCCTCCGGGGCGGGGCGTGCCCTGGTCAGGCAGCGTTTCTGAGGGGCGGGGAAGTCTCCTGTAGGTGCTGGTCTGTGTCAGCAGGTGGGGCCTCCCGGTTTAGGGCACAAGGGGCTCAAGGGGTGTGGTGATGCCTGCAAAAGATAAAGGGGCCAGGACTGGGGCAGCCAGAGTCTCAGACCTCCACGCAGCTGCCCAAGGCTCGGAGCCCAGAGCGCCGGTTGGAGGCACCAGGCCCTGGCGGATGCACTGGGGTACCCCACCCACTCCGGCGGGACCCCACCCGCTCCCACGGGCTGGGCTGCCTTTGCTCCCTGCCCGCCCTCTGGCCCAGCTGCCCTCCCTCTCTGTGCCGTGACTCTATCCAGGGACTCACTAAGCGATGCTGTGGACGGTCCGTGGCTCCCCGCTGGGCAACTCTCATCAGAACAGGCCCCGCCCTCAGGTCGCAGGTCCTCGGTGTGCACAGCTCGGTCACTTTTATCCCCACGTGGTGGGGTGGGACACCCACTTTCATAGCTACGATGAGCCCGGATTCAAACCCGGGCCTTATCCCTGCACCGAGGGCCTCCCCATGGGCGGCATGTTTGCCCGAGGTCTGTCCTCACAAGGCACTGGCTTCCCCCATTCCTGTGACCTTGACTCTCACCTCCAGGCTGCTCCGGCCAGGCCGCTCCCACCGAGGGCGGGCCTCCACGAAACATTCTCCACTGACACTAGAAGTCTCGTGTGACTCTGGCCCTCCCGGCTGAAGGCCGTTTCTCAACAGTCACGACACCACTTTGGGGAGGGGTCATAGTGCGCACTGGGGTTCCCAGTCTCTCTGCATGGAAATTCCCTTTTAGGGTGCTTGCCCCTGGAAAAGCCCATTTTTTTTTTTTAAAGATTTTATTTATTTATTTGACAGGCAGAATCACAAGTGGGCAGAGAAGCAGGCAGAGAGAGAGGGGGAAGCAGGCTCCCTGATGAGCAGAGAGCCCGATGCGGGGCTCGATCCCAGGACCCTGAGATCATGACCTGAGCTGAAGGCAGAGGCTTAACCCACTGAGCCACCCAGACACCCCAAGAAGCCCATTTTTAAAATAATTTGTCTCCTGCGGGGCTCCTGGGTGGCTCTGCTGGTTAAGCGTCTGACTTCCTGATCTCAGTTCGGGTCTGGATCTCGGGTTGTGAGTCCAAGCCCTGCGTTAGGGTCCATGCCCAGCGTGGAGCTCACTTAAATCAACAACAATGATAATAATTTGTCTCTGTAAAACTTGCATGTGTAACCCTTGTTTTCCTGCTATGTATTAATTTAAAACAATCTGTCCGTTTGAGGCTAGGGCTTGCGTGCTGGAGATAATTTCTAGGAAAGTCACCATCTTTGCTTTTGGTAAGTGTTTACATTTTTGGTAAATATAAACTTTAGACTTTCGGAAATGCCTGAGTTAGCCCCCCAGCCGCGGCTCTCCTGGCACTCTCCCGGGGATCAGGGAAGTTTGGGGTGGGAACCTCCTTGCTTTATAGGAAAGGGAATGAAGACCCAAATGGGTCATGTCCTTGACCAAGGTCACAGGCTGAGCTCCCAGTGTTGGTTCTCAGTTCCCCCAGGAGTGACAACAACCTGACTGCCCCGGGAAGCCTTCCTCAGCGGGGAGCCATCTGGAGCCCACACTGCCCCTCCGTGCCCTTGAGCACTGAGCACGCCTTGGGCAGGGCTTGACCTAATGAGAATCTCCAAACTGGAAAGACTGGTTCCAGGCAGCGTCTGCCCTTTGATCCCAGGACCGCCTCCTGGCTGCGGTTTACTTACCTGTGGAATGGGACAAAGCAAGTTGGTTCGGAGATGGAGAGCGAATAAGGAATGGGGGTTCTCTCCCAGGACCTATCTCACACTCCGGAGGGCACTCAGACACCACTCCCCTCTCCTTAGTCACTGCATATGTGTGCCTGCTAACGCTCTGGGTAAGACTTGTCCTTTCCTCAGTTTAACTTAGGCGGCTAGGGCCCCGTGTCCTTCTCCCAACACAGGAACCATCGTTCTTGGGGCCACGTGGAAGCCCCACACCGTGGCTGAGTCAAGGTCGGGGGCCAGGCTGCCCCTCTGCTGCAGACAGGACCAGCAGCTGAGACCTGAGCTTCGCGGGGCCTCAGTCTCTCCAAATGGGAAACAGATGCGGTGCCGTCCAGCTCCTGGCCGTTTGGAGAAGCAGGTGAAATGATGCACACGGGTCATCAACTCAGTAAATCTTAGTGCGGACCACGTTTCCCAGCCACCGGAGCACGGGCTCTGCCCAGGGCCCAGTATGGAGCGAAGGGCTGGTTGGCTGACTTCCAAGTTCTGTTTAAATGTTTGCTCTGCTCCGGGCTCCGCTGAGCTTTTCCAGATGCAAATTCCTGCTGGCTTAGATGGGAAGGATCACAGATTCTATCTGAATATAGATTAGATTACATTGATGATGCTTCACTCGGCTGAGACAAATACGGTATTTTGAGCTGATCTAAAGGTTCAACTAACTATTAAGCGGCCGTCTAGTGTCTAAAGGAGGAGGTACATTTCATTCCTTTTTCAGAAGTATTTATAAAATGTGTGGATCCGATAGATTTAAACGTTACTACCTAGAAACCATAAAGTTGCTTACCCCCGCCCAGCCCATCACAGCCTCAGACAAACACCTCCCGTTTATCCTTCCAGAGGTTTTCTAGACGCACAGACGCGCAGGCTGCTTCTCAGTACAGGAGGGGAACCTTGTGTCCGCCTGGCCCTGCCGCTTTACTCGCTGTCTGTTCTAATTGAACAGATCTTGGAGATTGCATACTATCAGCCTGTGCAGACCCACCACGTTAATTTTTTAATGTTCTAAATTAAAAATATTATTAAATGAATACGCTGGAACCAGGTGTCTGTGCGTTGTCTTCAGGTTTTTGTTAATTACGGGCCTTAGGTCAGGACACGCTTCTGTGCGGTCCGCAGGCTCCCGTGGGAATTTACCTGTGTAGGACCGACAGCCAGCAGAGGCGGCGCGGGCTGCCGGGTTTCACCAGGGGCGTTTCCACCACCACTGCAAACCCCAACTTCTTTCTCAGGGATAAAGGAGTTGTGAGCAGAACAGGTGCATGAATGTGTATTTTAGTTTATTTTAGCCCAAGTGTTTTCTGAAATAATGGGAGAAGGTTTAAAATAAGATGCAGCTGACTGTAAGAGCTCTGCAGTTTTAAATCGTTTCCAGTGAAACCCAGTCCGAGTTCAGGAGGTCTGGCTTGACCGGAGGACCTGAGCAGGCAGCGGGTCAGGGGAGCACCCGGTGGGGAAAGGAGAGCGGTGACGTCCCCTGGCCTGGCTGCGCTCCCTGGGGCGGTTTCCAGGCTCCACAGCCACCAGCTGGTGCTCCCGGGGAACTCAGGCAACCCTGGTCAGCTCAGGCGCTCCTCAGGCAAGTGGGGAGAGCGGTCAGTGACCCGGGAGCCGGGAGCAGGCACACCAGCGAGGCGGGTTCCAGGCGACCCCCGCCCCCACCAAGTTCCGGGAAGCTTCCTTCACGGTCAAATCGATACAACGTTGCCAGCCCGGTGCCAACTATAAATAAGTCAAAGGGCGCCGCACGTGGGTCTGAAATCCATCCTCCCGCAGAGCCCCGGCTCTCAGGACCCAGGACGTCCCGGGTGACGGAGGAGAGCGCGCGCTCCACCCCCTGCGGCGGCGGCAACCCCCCCCCAGCTGTGACCCGGACTAGGGGAGGAGCTCACGCTCAGAAACGAGCCAGTGCCCGCGGGGGTGGGGGCACGCGGGGGAGATGGGGGGGCTCGAGGGTCGCGGGACCCACGGTGCTGTCTCCCCGCCCCCCCACCTACTGCGCCCCCCCATCCCCTCCCCGCGTCAGTCCCGCCCCCTGACCTGCCTGGCTGGTCCCGCAACCCACGTGCCCCGCCGGCTCCGGTCCCCGCCCCGGATTCACGCGCGTCCGTTCCACGACCTCTGCCAGGGCCCCTTTCCCGCCGGCGCCCCCACGTGTCCCCACCTCTCCCGGCCAGGACCCCCGTTGTTCCGCGCACCCCCCACGTGCCCCCCATCCCCCACGTGTCCCTCCGAGTCCCCCCCGCGTGTCCCCTCGGGCCCCCCGCGCCCCCCCGCGCGCCCCCCCGCGTGTTCCCCCCGCGTGTCCCCCCCTCCCCGAGCGCCGGCGGAACTGTGGGATCGCCGCGCACAGGAAGTGGCGGGGCGGCGCGGCCGAGGGCGGAGGGCGGCGGGCCGGGCGGGGCGGGATGGGGGCCGGGGGCGGCGGGCGCCGCACTCGCTGAGGCCCGACGCAGGGCCGGGCGCGCCCAGGGCCGGAGCGCAGCGGCCGGAGTGGCCGCGGAGGCGACGCCGAGGCCGCGCGCGCGACGAGCAGGTGGCGGCGGCTGCAGGTGAGCGGCGCGGCCCCCGCCGAGGTCGGGCCCCCCTCCTGCCGCCCGAGGTCGCTTCCCCCCTCCCCAGCCCCCCGCCGCCCGAGGTCGCTCCTCCGCCCGAGGTCGGCCCCCACCCGAGGCCGGCCCGGGCCCCGCTGGCCCCGCGCCGCAGTGGGCCGGCAGCGCTCCGCCTGGCGCGGGGCCTGTGGGAGGACCGGGGTGGGGGGCGCTGGGGGTGGTCCGCGGGCCCAGGTCCTCCCGCACCCCCCATCCTCCCCGGTGCCCGGTCCCCGGTCCGGGCCAAGGCCCAGGATACCTCCCCGTCCGCACTGCTCAGGCCGCTGCAGCCTCTAGGGGAGGGGGCCCGGGGTGCGGGGAGGAGGGGGCGCCGCTGGGGGAGGGGGCGCCCCTGGAGGGGCCGGGGCCGGGGCGGGGGCTGAGGGAGGGCACGACCCTCCCGCCGCGGACTCTGCTGTGGGGGCCCCCTCTGCTCCCCCCACCCCGCGGACGCGACGGGCCCCCTGCCTGGCCTGGGGGCGCTGGGGACCCCGCGCTTCGCCCCTGACCGCTCAGGCCGCGGCGCAGGCTTAGTTTCACTTTTTGCCTGTCGGGGGGTGGGGACTGCCGGTGGGGCCCCCGGGGGGCGGCGGGCGCCGAGTTTTCGGATTTGACTTTGACTTTGGCGTTTGGACCAAGGCCGACTGTGAATTTCCACCGCTGGTGGAGGGATGGGGTCAGTCGGTGACAGCGCTCTCCGCGGCAGAGCCCCCCTCGCCCCCGCGGCCCACCGCAGGACCCCGGAAAGGAGGGTTATTATTAGCACTCGAAGCTACCTTGAAAAATTGGGCAGGTTTTTTTTTTTTTTTTTTTTTTTTTAAACTTTGAGAGAAGTTCAGTGCGGTAGGGAAAATGCTGTTATAAATGGCTTCTTGGGCCTTTTTTTTTTTTTTTTTTTTTAAAGCACAATATTAACAGTCTTGTCTAAGGGAACACTTGAGCAGGTAGGTTCCTTTCTGTAGGAAATATGATCTTAACAGAAGGAGAAATGAGGACCGCTGGCCTTCGGAGAGTCTGGGATGGGAAGCAGCCACCCACCCAAGAAGTGACAGTCATCCCAGGCAGCCCAAGTCCACCACTGTTGTCCCAGGGAGCCCAAGTCCACCACTGCTGGGCTGGGCTGGTGCTCAGGGCGCCGGTGTGCGGACCACACCCAAAGGTCCCTGTCCCCCATGCTCCCGGTTGCCCCCCTGCAGGCCCAGACTCCTTAGGGGTTACTGGTCCACGATTCCCTGTTGCAAAGCTTCACAGGGGTTCTCAGTGAGGTTCTGAACATTCTCTGATCACTTTCTGTTGCCCCCTCCGGCCACTCAAGCATCATGACAACGCCCCTCTCAAGGTTTTACAATCAGATTGTTATGGCTCACTTCTGTATCCATTTCTGTCACCCGGAGGGATCTCCATGATTACATTGTTTGAAAGAGAGGCTATGTGGGGTTGACAGTCAGGATGGGAAGGGCCTCTTCTTGGCCCTGGAAGGTAGCCGCCTTGGTGCTATGTGCATGCATAGTGGCCATGTTTGGCCAGAGTTTGCTGTTCATGCCACCCGGGGGCGGGGGGGCCCAGCTGGGAAATCTCTACCAAGAGGTTTGTGTCTTCGCAAGAAACTGAGGCATGTGCGAGAGCAAGCGGAGAGACAGGGTTGTATGATGGTCAGGGAAGGCACAGGAAGGATCCTTCAGCCGGTGCCCTCGGGCCTGGGCTGGCCCATGTGGTGGGCTCAGCGCCTGCACGAGTGCCCCCCACCCCCGCCCAAACACAGGTCTGTGGGGCCAGCGCCCAGGAAACAGACAAAGCAGGTGTTGTATTTTGAAAGGTAGAAAATGTGTATCCACCAAGGTGATCTGGTGTGTTCGTTTTTACTCCTGCTTCCCATGTTAACTGAGTTCACCCTGATAAATAGCCATGGCCTGTGTTCTCTCTGATCACGCTGCAAACTTGGGAAAGAGTGGCCTGGGAGAACAGAGGTCTGGCTGCCTGCTATAGGTTAGGTCACAGAGCGGTGGGGCCACATTCCGGCTGAGAACTGGAAGCTCCCATCTTCTGAGACCCCACCGTCTGCTAAAAGTCCGGACGTTTTCATCTGGGGTCAGATCAAAGGGAGGAGGGAAATACTGAAATCCTTGTAAACAGGGAAAATAAAAAACAGAAGTTGTGTTGAAAAGAGCCAGATTTATTGTTTGTTTTTTTTTTTTTTTTTTTTTTTTTTGTGGTGCTGGGGAGGGGTCCGGTTAACTTGTCTGGTTAACTTGAATTGCACACCTTCTGTTGACTTCCAGCCTGACTTTACTCGGGAGACAGGCGAGGGCGTGCTTAAGGGGTAGACCAGGAGCCCCTCACCCGGTAGCGGCAGCCCCGTCACTGTCAAAATCTGGCAAAAGCTGTAGCGTCCACCTTCAGTCCTCTCCTCCCTCCCCGCCCTCGTCAGAACTGAGAGTTTAGTGGTAGAAGTGTGGCTGATTAATATTTATAGAGCAAAGGACCTGAGTGGCTACATTTATCTGTTTCCTTTTAAATGAGTTGTAGAAGGTAAGAACTTCAGTTGCTCAGTCTTACTGAGAAATTGCTGTTACAGTAAGGTTGGGCTGAACTTTGTAAAGCAATTTCTCAGAAATTTCATGGGTTTTACTTTTGGTTAACCCAAGAATGTCTGAGGCTTTAAGTGACTTGTTTCGAGTTGTAAAGCAAAATGTCTGTGACTTAATCTGTCCTTCCTAAAACTCCTTCAGAATGATCTTAACATTAATCGCCAGTTACTGCAAACACGTGAGTGGTTCGTCCTTGGCCAGCCTTCCTTTTAGTTACCAGGATTTGCCGTGTTTGGATTATCTTTGTGGAACAAAGTCTGAGAGGTGGTCATCTTGGGAGGGCATCTGTGTGACCGTTTGGGAGGTGGCGGGAGGGGTTGGGGGAGGCCGGCCCCCCTTCCCCTGCAGGGTAAAGTCTCACTGGCTGTGGACGCTGTGGTCTGATCGCTGTCCCTTCCCGAGCGTAGCTGGAGGGGTCGCAGGTAAGGTACATCCTGGATGCTGGTGTGGGCGGATGGACGTGTGACAGGCGGCATTCTTCCATAGGACTCAGCCCCGAGACTGGGCACGTGGTGGGGGCAGCGTGCCAGTGGCCAAGAGGCCTGTCCCCGGGCGACTCGGGGAGGCCATGCATTATTAATGTGGACCTTCTCGATTCCTTTCTGAAAGTGGGTGGGGGGTGAGATCAGTAATAGCGAGCCACGGTAATGAATCCTGCCGCGACCAGTAGTAAAACGCCGCATGCTGCAAGAAGTACCTTCAGCCGGACGTGGTGCTCAGCGGCGACTTGGGTGCCCGGATGGTGAGCGCCTGCTGGGTCTGCTCAGCTCTGGAGCCTTTTCCTTCCTCGCGTTGTTGGCTGACCTGAAGACTTTATAATCGTACACGGTCTTTAAAAGCGTCCCCTGCCTCCTCACTGAGGCTTTGCAGATGGTCCTGTGACAGCAGCTGCAGTGATGGCCACTCTGTGAGGGGTTTCATGAGCAGATTAGGTTGTTTGCTTCTGGGAAAAGCCCTGTGAGGACAGCGGCCTCGCCCCGTTACACGGATGAAGAAACTGAGCAGGGGAAGGGCTTGCTGAGGCCACTCGGCTAGCAGGTGACCAATGTAGACTTCAAAGGGCTTCTGGAACCCAGAGCACTTCGACGCTCAGAAAACCCAGTGTGTGAAAAATGTACATTTCTGAAACTAAGTGGTTGGTGTTTAATTAGTCATTTAAAACCTTTCTTACTTCTGGGAGGCTGCCCTCGGTGGACCGGGGACCAGAACTCCCCATCTGAGAGGGTGGAAACAGATACATGCTAGATATGATGTTGCACTGGGGAAGGTCAGGTCATGTAAATCCGTGCGAGCTCTGCTGCCTTGTGTGCTTGGTGGGAGCGAGATGAAGGGCTGTGCTGGGTCACGCATCGGGAGTGCACCGGTGTTGGTCCAGCATCCCATGGACTGGTTTCGACTGAAGACCATTGTCCAAGTCTGACGAGAGCTGTTGAATGAACGTACCTTTTCCTAGGAAGAGACGTAACTCCCACGTTCAGTGAGGTCCATCAGCTGGTCTACCTGGCGAAGCCGTTTTTGCTGAAATGAGCCAGAAGGCAATTCTTACGTGGGGAGTGCATTGGTTTGGGGATGTAGAAAGCAGGTGCCAAAAAGAGAG
Organism: Pteronura brasiliensis; assembly: GCA_004024605.1. NCBI lineage: Eukaryota > Metazoa > Chordata > Mammalia > Carnivora > Mustelidae > Pteronura > Pteronura brasiliensis. The sequence continues at coordinate 84,574 of PJEN01002204.1, read as the reverse complement.
GTGCAGGAGGTTGGCTGGGAGAGAGGCTGTGGGGACTGAGGGGCACAGGGGGGACGCTGGGGGGCCCTGGGGCCACCATGCTGGTCTGATGCAGTGAGAGGAGACCAGATGGCAGAGGCCCGGCGAGGCAGAACCTCTCCTGCTGCTCTGAGAAAGTCTCGCTGGAGTCCTCCAGCCGGGACTGCCCCCACCCGGGAGCCCGGGGTCCCTCAGGCCCAGCCCCCCGTGGAGGGCCCATTGCTGCCGTCTGGCAGGTTCTCCCTCGAGGGGGTCCGAGTGTCCGGGCCCCATGACTGCCTCCCAGGCAGCATTCAGTGACTTCCACAAAAGTGGAAGGACGCAGTGAACAGTCCTTCAGCGTTGATAATGCCCGGCTGGGTGGTGTTTGTTTTAGTTTTAGAAAAAGCCACGTGGCTACCGAGGGTCTCCTCTGCCAGGCCTGGCGGTGAGCTGGGACCTGACAACGCAGTGTCCGGGGCTAGGAAAGAACTAGGACCTTCCAGATGGTCGTGGAGGTCTGAGCACACGCATGTTGGCACACGTTAATCACTATTTTCAGGTGTGAGTCAAGGGGCAGGCTGTCAACCCAGGTTCTAGCAAACGTGTTCGAAAACGCATGACGGCCGCAGGTCACCCTGGCCTCCGTGAGTGCGGCGTTTTCCCGGGTCTCCAATAGCTGTGTGCCCCTCACTGCTTTTCCTTACAGTGCAGGGAGTTCTTGGGTACAAACATTTCTTTTTCGGTAAATAAAACTGCATAAAGTTGTGAATACAGAGTCTGACAGGCCAGGCAGCAAGGAGAGCCAGGGGAAGGGCAGGTGTGAGACAGAGGGGGACGGCTACGGGGACAAGAGTGACGGCCGAGGCCTCTTTTCTTGGGCGTGCTCGCTGGACCCCCAGCACTGACCCCCCAGCGCTGACCCCCAGCGCTGAGCACTCGCCCCTGGCCATTGACCCCCAGGCAGCATGACCCCCAGCCGACATGGCCAGGTAGATGCAGGACGTGGAAGCAGATTTTTGTTGTGCTAGGACGAGGCAGGAATCTGGGTTTTTATATGCGGTTATTTATTTCTAACAAAGTGCACGCCGAATAAAAAAGGTTGCTGCCTGAATTCAGCTCACAGGCGGCAATTCTTACAACATCTGGTCTAAGACATTGGTTTAATTTTTGACATAAAGTAACCGAGCTCATGAAACGAGGACAAAATGCACGAGAAGCAAAAACGCCGGGTGACGGAAATCCATCACATGCCGATGAAAACCCCAAATATTGTTGTCCATCTCAGGCACGGCTGCTGGAAACAGGGTGGGGGTTCTCTGATGGCGCAGGGAGGGGGAGAGAAGACGGCACCGAGAGTCTGTGTCCGGGGGGAAAGACGGGAACTCCGAGCGTCTACACGTGCGTGGGGGGGCCCTCCTCAAGTCTGTGCGGAGACTGTCTGCGAAGGATGTTTACAGAATGTGCCCCAAGGCCAGATGGCACTCTTGACCCCGACCCGTGTCCGCCGACCCCCCTCTGGCCGCAGGTGCAGCCACCAGGAGGCGAGGCTCTGGCACCGGAGCCCTCCCCGCAGCCCTGGCTGTTTCCCCCTTGCATGTCCCACGCTGCGCAACCACCGACCACCAGGGGACCCTCCTGCTCTCGAGCCTTTGATGCTGTCCTGAGCTCTCGCAGACAGAACGGATGCACCATGTCCTGTCTGGTCGTGACCTTGTTCGCATTTCCTGCTAGATGCCGCTGAGCACCTCCCTGCACAGACCGCTCGTGTTCCCCTCTGAGGTCCTTCCCCGCAGACCTTACCTGTGCCTTACCTGGGGTCCTGCACCTCCCATTGTTTTCTCGTGCGCTCATGTGTGTGCGTGCCTCGGGCCTTCTCCCCTACAGATGACTAGAAAGGCCAGCTCTCTTGGGGCTCTGTCCACAGGCGGGGGCTTTCCCAAGGTGCTGAGCAGTCCTTCCCCACCCTGGGGCACTCGTGTGAGCTCCCGCACTCTCTTGTGGAAGCCTGAGGTGTGCCCTCCACCAGGAGGCCCTGCCTCCGCCAGAGCTGACTCTGTAGGTGAGAAGCGGGGAGCCCAGTGCTCTTCTGTCCCCCCAGGAGCCCTGCTTGTCCATACCATCCTCAGCGCGGCCGTCTTTCCTGGCCCACCTGGTGGCACTGCGGCTGCGTGTCCGGGCGCCTTCTGTCTGGTTCTCCATCCCTCTGGTCGCTGCGTCTGCTTGGCCTCCCCGCGGGGCCTCGGGAGCAGCTGGCCATCCCTGCCGGTCGTGGCTCTGGGTTAGGGCTTAAAGCCGGCCTCTGAGGCCTGGTGGAAAACTGTCTGGATTTCGACGGAAAGGGCATGGACCGTGGAGAGGAGCTGGGAGGACTTTCCCGCCATCAGGGGCTGGTCTTCCTGCTGTGGCTCTGGCCTGAGTCTCTGTCACTGCAGGCCCCCCCTGGCCTCCCAGCGGGCTCCCCCATGTCCCTCAGCCTGCCTTAACGACTTCTGTCACTTTTCTAAGTGATGTTTTTAAGTTTTATTTTTTACTGAAAATTTATTTTTTAACTCCTTGTTAGCGTTGAGGAGAAATGTATTTGGTTTTGGGTATCGCTTTGCTCGCTGGTCACCTTACCAGTCTCCATTTCCTGTTGTTTATTTGTAGACGATTAGGATTTTCTTTCTTTTTTTAAAATAATTAATTAATTTGACAGAGATCACAAGGATGCAGAGAGGCAGACAGAGAGAGAGGGGGAAGCAGGCTCCCCGCTGAGCAGAGAGCCCGATGCGGGGCTCGATCCCAAGACCCTGGGGTCATGACCTGAGCCGAAGGCAGAAGCTTAACCCACGGAGCCACCCAGGCGCCCCAGTTGTCTTGTTTCTGAGAATATTTTGCTGAAAATGTTTTACGAAGCCTTTTTTTCCACATGTATTGAGCAGATCATGCACGGTTTTCCCATTTGTCTGTTAACGCGGTGAGGTATGTGGGTCCTTCCCTGCCTCCGTGGAGATATCCCAGTGTGGCCAGGCTCTGTTATTTCTTGCTACATTACTGCATTGGGTCGGTTTCTGCTAATTTGTGGGGGATTGTCTGCTCCTGTGTCCAAAGTGGCTTTGGCTCATAATTGTCCTTTATCACACCCTGTCCCCGCGAGCTCTGTCGTCTGGACGATGCCCGTCTCCTGACGTTGAGTCGGGTGGTGTGGCCTCTCTCCGTGCTGTGTGGTGGAGCTTCCGTGAGACCGAGATCGTGTGTGTTTTATGTCGCTTCTGGTCCCGGCAGGGCGTCTGTGTGGACCCGTGGTGACGTCCTGGTTCTGTGTCTTCACGAGCCCCGGATCCGTCAGTTTCCAATCCCTTCTGAACGTGGTTTGTTTCATTCATGTTCTCTGCTTCTTGGTGCAAAGGTCCTGGTATTTTCTCGGTTTTCAGATCTTGATGGGATGTGAAGTTCCCTTTCATTTTTAAAGCTATTTTCGCTTTTCTGTTTCCTTGCCTCCTCGTAGCACAGGTTTCTCTCTGGTCCTGTCCTGCGGTTGGTGAGGAGCCCCGGTCTGGTGGCTGTGGTCCCCGGGTGCTGTGCCTTCCTGTCTGACGCGCTCCTTGGGGTTCATCCAGTGTCTCTTTCCAGGTTACTGAGTTGTCTCGTTATTACTTTTTACAATTCTTTATTCCTTCTCTGAGCATAGCTTCTTGATTTCTGTCCTCAGACTTCAGGCTCCCCCCGTCCCCGCTCTGCTGTGCCGTGTGCCGTGTGTTTGGGCTGCGGTCCTGTCCCTGCCCAGTCTGAGCACTTTCCAGGGTCCTGGTTCTCCTGTGACCCGGGAGTGACAACCGTGAGTGAAGCAGAAGGGCTTTCGCTTCTGAGCGTGGCAATTTCAGGTCACCTTTGTGTTACTGACCTTGGCTCTGGCTGCTGTGGGCAGACGCCACGGTATGTGTGGCGCTGAGTGTGCAGCCGTTTCTGACACTTGGATGGGGTCACGTCGCTGTGCCCCGGCTGACGCAGTGGCCGCCCCGGGGAGCTGGCCGTCCCGCCAGCTGGCCTCCCGTGCCCGTGTCCGGTTCTCTCCAGCCGCTCTGTGCTCCATCCCTCTGGCCCCCTTCCATCCAACCCGCAGGGGCTTTCTTCTCACTCATCCTGCTTCCTGGAGATAAAGGGTTGTGTCCTTCTAGAATTTGGGAGAAATTCCAGCTGTTGGTTCATCGAGCGCTGCCCGACGACCCCGCCAGCCTCCAGCCCCTTCGTCCTTGCTCAAGCCGCTTCTCTCTCTGTCATTTTGTGCTGCCTCCTGGGTGGTTTCTTCAGGCCCCAGCTCTGCTTTTGTCCCTGCCTTGTCTGCTGTGGCACCAGCTCCTGGAACTTTTCATTTTCTTCGGGGCATCTGGGTGATTTGGTCGGTCAAGCGCCCGACTCCTGGTTTCGGCTCAGGTCGTGATCTCGGGGTCGTGAGATCGAGCCCCACATCCGGCTCTGCGCTGGGTGCGGAGTCTGCCGGGGATCGTCTTTCTCCCTCCAACCCCCGCCTCCCCCCACTAGTGTGACGTGTGCACACGCTCTCTCTCGGTCCGATAAGTAAATCTTTAAAAAAGAACACTCTCTGGTTCCTTCCAAATCTGCCGCTTTCTTGCTCAGTGTCTGTTGCTTGCGTGGACTTCAGTGTCCTCTGTTATTGCCAAACACTTTGCACACGGCCACTAACAACACCAACCAACAGTAGCGATGATACGATCGTGACAGTCGCACGGATACCAAAGTCTGTGTTTCCGGAGGGTTGAATCCCACCGCTTTTCTGCCGTCTCGTGTGCAAATTTGGATAGTTCTGGGGGGCTGTTTCTGTGGGTTCCTGCAAATCTCCCTGGGGAGGCTTGGCTGCTGCCCGGAGCCCCGGAGTGGGACTGATCTGGGGGCGCTCTGTGAGGTCAATTTTTCTTTCTTTTAGAAGACTTATTTATTTATTCGAGAGAGAGGGAGAGGGAGTGCACCGCTGGGGGAGCAGCAGGCAGAGAGAGAATCAGAACCAGAGCTGGGGGTCAGGCAGGCCCCCTGAGGAGCCTGACAGTGGGTTCGAGCTCCGGACCCTGAGATCCTGACCTGAGCCGAAACCAGGAGTCAGACACTTAACCGACGGAGGCCCCCAGGTGCCCCGGGTTAATTTTCTGGACTCAAACAGGGACTTCTAAAGGTGTCACTGACCAAGGAGAAGTTTCGCCAACAGCGGGACGGGAGAGAACGTGGCAGACTTAGGTGCGCCTGACGACTGAGATCACCCGGGAAGACCCCTGTGCTCTCCGGGGTCTAAGCTGAGACGACCACCCCCGCCCCCCAGCTCACCCTTGTCAAGCGCTGTGATGTGTTTCAGACACAGCTGCAAAATGTGACAGAATTTGTCCTCGGTGACCCGGCTTTCTGTTGGCGCCTGTGCCGTCCACGCGGCTGAGGTGATCTCCGCTGTCCGAGAGCCAGTAGAGTCCCTGGTGGACGGCTGTGATCCGGGGGGCGGGGGGTGTAGGCCCGCTGAGGGCTGCCGTCCGCACGCGGGACGTGGTGCCCATGGGGACAGCTGGCGTTTTAAGACAGACGACGCCGACGTCCAGGGGTGGATCCCTCGTGTGGGTTTGGGAGCTGGAATCGAAACCAGAGGAAAGCCTGTTCGGCACCTATAACGGGGTTATTTCCAGGCTCGTCTGAGGCTGTCTTCGCGCTGTGTGGAGACCCCTCCTGGCTCTGGTTCTCAGGCCCCCACTTTCCACATCGCCTCTCGGGTGTGCACCGGGGCTTAGCGGGCCCTTTCCTGTCTGTTCCACCGGCACCCCCGGCCCTCCCTCCATCCCCCCAGGCCCTGCTGGGGACCCGCTCTCCCCTGTGAACCTCGCCCTCCCCCAGCCACTCACTGGGGAACCCCTGCTGCCAACCCCCTCCAGGCAGGCCGCTTGGTCGCTGCGGCGGATTCACTCCCGTAGCCCGAAAGCCGTCCCTGCTGCGCTCTGCCCCTGTCCTCGCGGTGGCTCCCCGACCCCGTGTCTGAGTTAGGACGCACACACACGTGCTTCTAACACACGGTCACACCCTGCACACGGTCTCTGTGGCCCCGTCTTTAGCTCACACTGGGCCGCTGACCGTGCCGTCTGCCCTTGTCGCTGGTGAAGACGGCGAGGGCTGGCCTTGACCCCACGGGCTGTGCTGTGGCACGCGGTGCTGAAGCGCTTCGGGAAGAGATGTGCCTGCGTCACAGCACACGTGTGTCGGAGAAGCAGCGTCTCCCAGGGCGTTGTGCCGTGTCGTGGCTGGGCTGCCCCTGGACCGGAGCACGTGGAAGGTGACTCAGGCTGGTGGGTGCCTTGTCGGGAAGGGAGAGTGAAAGTAGAACCTAGAAGCCAGGCCTGAGCTCCGCATGGGCGCGTTCCAGCCGGGCCGGGTCACCAGCACCCCAGCGTGTCTGTCCCCCGGCTCCGGCTTCTCCCTGCTTTGCCCCCGGTGGAGTGGGGGGTGAGGGTGGCTTTCGTCCGTGGCTGGGGGAGTGTGGTGGCATTACCACGGAGCGTCTCTCCCGGGCCTGGCAGGTCTCTGGAGCACGGCAGAGCTGTTCCGCCAGCCCGCACTGAAACGGGGTGTCTGCATGTCACCCCAGAGCAGGGTGACGTGGCCGTGCCAACTTTTGATTTTCCCTGCTGCTGAATCATTTCATGGCTCAGCACATCCCAGAGCAGCGTCTCTTCTCTCGGAAAGCCAGTGGCCGGACCGTAGTAGCCTGGCCTGCACGCGGACGCACTCCCGTGGGGCAGCTGCATGGCTGCTGGGAGGGGACAGGTAGGGCGCCTGTCCCTCTGTGCTCGTGCGGTTCTGCTGCTGCCTCTCGGGTGCGAGTGGGAGCTGTGAGGCCGTGTGGACCCCAAGCCTCTGGGGCTGCAGCCTTCTCGCCGTGTGCATGGTTCTCTTTTGTCACAAGTTTGCTTATTGTGGGTGTGTGGGGGTCACACCTACACCTGTGGCCTTTTGAAGATGAACCTCGAAATTTGCAATCATGCAGATGGCAGGACAGTTTACGGAACACTGGGGCTTTAATTCCCGCTCAAACCTGCACCAGGGAAGGGGGGCAGCGGGCCCGTGGGAGCAAGAGGCACCAGGCCTCCCTCGTGTGCAGACACGGGGAGCGGGTGGCAGCCACCCATGCATGTTGGGTGTGACCCGCGTGACACGTAGCGGGTGTTGTCTGTGCACAGCTGGAAAGGTTGTTCCAGGGCTGGTGGGGTGGTGGGGCCACGGGGAGAGAGAACGGAAACGAGAAAGAGGCTGCTTGTAGATGCGATGGTTTGTCATGTAGGCCTGCTGGCCTGCTGAGGGCCGTGTAACCGAGTGGCTCAAGTGACAGCAGAATTTGGTCACAGTTCTGGAGGCTGGAAGTCCAAAACCAAGACGTTTGTGGGGTCAGTTTCCTCTGGGGTCCAGGAGGGAGGTTGTGTCCTGGTGTCTGTCCTTGTGTGGCTGGCGACCGTCTTCCCCATTTCTGTCCACGTGGTGCCCTTCCCACAAGTGTGTCTCTGTGTCCTGAGATCAGGGCCCACCCTGGTGACCTCATCTTCACAAGCGACGTCTGCTCTGATCCTGTTTCTGGATGTGGATCCTTCTGAGGCCCTGGGGGACAGCTCCTCCGCGTGTGAATCCGGGGAGGACGCGATCCCACCCGTAAGCACGAGCTATCTTTATTTGCCAGGAGCTCTTGTAAAGCCCTGATTACTGCCGGGATTTGGGTGGATTAGGAGGGAACCGTTGGGCAGTGTACAGCGAGGCGCGTTCTGGGCGAGACCTGTCGTGCCGGGTGCATGCTGCTGGGGCGGCCTGTGCGTGGCCCCCAGCCTCTGAGCTCATGCGGGAGCGTAATCCTGGAAAGCGTGTGTCCCTCCTCCCTCAGCGGCGGTGTCCGTGCTGGTGGGGGCCATGGACCTCCCGGGGTCAGACAGGCTACAGCCGAGCCTGCTGTCCACGTGGGATCCTGCCTTGGTTCACCTCCTTGCGTCCCACCCCCAAGGAAGTCACCGAATGCCGCACCCCTGGGGACACGCTCCCTGGGCAGTGGCGCCTCGCAGGGTCCAGGCCGTGGCCAGCGGCGGAACGCCCAGCCTGAACAGGAACAGTTTTAGGAAAAGAAGGAACTTGAAAAGGGACCGGTGACAATTACTCATCCTTTATTCTTTGTTGTTTATTACGCATTTATTTCCAGTAAGAGATCGGTTTTCTCTTCTCCCAAGTTTTATAGAAGAACAAGGAAATCGGAAGTGTTTAATAATTTTATCTAATTCCGTAACTTGTGATTATATTTTATTTCCAAGAATGAGCTGGCCTTTTTTTTAAAATTAGGAAATGATTAGGAAAAGAAAACACATAAAACATCGAACCCCCTGAGCCTACGAACCAGCAGAGGAAAGAACTCATCACAGACACAGTCGAAGCGAGAGAACTAGTGAAACTAAAATCTTCTAAAAACCACGTACATGGAAAAGGGAAGCGGGCGGAAGACAATCCTAAGAGTGCGTCATATCTGACCTCATGCTGCCTGAGGTAGTGCCTGAGGCCACGTCCCCTGGGGGCCACATCCCACGGGGGTCATGTCCCACGGGGTCACGCTGGAGGCGGCCCACTCTGATTTTGACGTGTTCTCACCGTGAAAGGTGCATCCACTCGAAGACTTAGTACAAAAAAAAGGGATGTGAAATGTCTCCGTCATGTTCTTTTATGTTGATCAGAGATTGAAATGACACTATTTTGGACTATTTGGGTTAAATAAACTATGACTACATGATTTTTGCCTGTTTCTTGTGGCTTTTTTAATGTGGCCGCGGGAGAATGTGAAATTGAAGGGCCTTGCCTCTGCGGCGCACGTCCGCGCGGGTCCTGGTTCCCGGGAGCTTCACGGGGCGGGGGCGGGCGGCCCCTCGTCTCTGAGACCCGCAGCCCCAGAGCGAGGGGGGCGAGACTCGTGTGTGTCCGCCCGCTGGACCCCGTGTGTCCTCTTGCAAGCGGGCCTGTTCCACGGGAAGTGCTTGCAGCGGGTCTGGCCGATACAGACCGCCCAGTGGGTTCGCTCTTCTTAGTAAAGTATCTTGTAGCGGCTCCCACACCGTGTAGACGGGGACCATGGAGCGAGTCCACACCCAGAATTTTAAAGGCTGTGTCTGTCTTCCACTGTGGAAATGCTGGGGTGCATCTACACTAGGAGACAGAGGGGGCCGTGCTTGCCTGTGGCAGGTGCGCCTGAGAGAGGCCGGGGTGGGAGCCCCACGCCTCCCTGGGGTTGCGCTGGGTTGACAAGGCAGACCGTGTCTTCCCGGGTGCATCTCGTGGGCGGCTGTGCTCCTGGAATGTTCTGTGTGGGCACCTCCTTCACAGAGGGCCAGTAGGTTTCTCCGGCCACAGGTGTGCGGTGGTCCAAGCCGCCTCTGCCTGTGCTCGGGCTGGGCTGCGGGAAGCTGACCCCAGCTCCTCCTGTCACCTCCAGCCTTGGGGCCTTGGGGACGGCAGGCCGGCCGCCAAGCTGCCTGGACACAGGGCCCTGGACACAGGCTCTCCCTTGTTGCACAGACCATGTGTGTCTGTGCCACGGGAGCAGACACCGAGTGGCTGTGGGGCCAGCCAGGGGCTGACGCTGGCCCTGGGAGCCACACCCGCACGAAGTCCCCAGAGGCATGAAGGGCCAGCCGGCCCCCGCTGTGGTGGGGTCTGTGGGGAGAAGCCCTGACTTGCACTGGACTGGGCAGCCGTGACACAAAGGAGGTCGTATCTTCCCTCCTGGCCAGTGGCTCTGCCTCCTGCAGGTGCTGGGACCCTGGAGTCCTGGGCGTCCCCGGGCAGACGGCCCCAGGACAGCATGGCCAGCAGACCGCAAGCTGATGGCCGGAGGTCCCTGGGACTCCACCGGCCTGGTTCTGGACTCTCTGCAAGCCACCTGCAGGAGGGCCTGCTGGGTCCTGGGGACTTCCCCCCAGTAGCCTTTGGCTCTATCTCCTAGAAGAGGCACCTCTGACCCGTTGGTCACCACTGTCCCCAGGCATCTGTGACCCTGATCAGAGCCTTCATGAACCTCCCCAAATAGTCTCCAGGGCTAGGGACCAGGACCCAAGTGCAGTCAGTGACCCCCTCCGTCCCTCCTCCCCCTACCCCACCCTGTCCTTCCCCCCCCTCTCTGTCATGGGAATGTTTGAGGGCAGGCGATGGAGGTAGTGGCCTTTGTCAGCAATTACGCTTCCAGCTGGAGAACACACCGTGGTGCGGGACCCCGGCCCCTCCGGCCGCCCCTGCATTCTTGCTGCCCCTCTGGGAGAAGCACCTGCGCTTCCCGGTCTAAGCGAGCCTGTGTGGCCATGCGTCCTGTGCGGTCACTGCCCCCGGCTGAGGTCCCACGTGGACCGTGGACACCCCTCTGTGCTGACCGTGTGCGCCGTCTCTCTCGTTCCTGCATCTGCCGTCCCCTCCCCTGTCCCCTTCACAACCCAAGTCACCAGAGCCTGGCACGGGGGGGCCAATGTCCCCGGTGGGTGGCCTCCGGGTAGGAGCAGAGGCCCCCAACTGCCGGGCACCTGCAGAATCACTAACATCCTGCCCCGTGTCTCTCTCACACTCGCGGGCTGCTGTCTGGTGCCACTGATTTGGATGGAGACGTGTCGTCCGGTTCCGCAGCCGCTGCCCAGTCGCCCGCCGCGTGCAGAGGTGGCCGTCCTGGCTGTGGCTGTTTGGGTTTTCTGCGTCTCCTTAAGCTTCTTGTCAATTACTCTTCCCAGGACTTTGTCCTTTCGGCTTCGTTGGAAGTCTGTTCCCCTACAGCTGCTCCTCAAGCCCCTGGGGTCTCAGAAACCCCGCAGCTCTGGGCTCTTTTCCCAACATTATTCATGCGTATCTTTCTCAGTCTTGTCCCTCTTGTCAAAACTCTGTCAGTTTCATCGATCCTTTCAAAGAGCCAACTTCCTGGCTTTCTGTACAGTTTTTAGTTCATTAATTTCTGCTTTTAAATTATTTCCTTTTTCCTGTGCTTCTTGTTTCTCTAACTTCGTGAGTTGTATTCTGTCTTCTTTGTTTTCAGCCTCTTACAATTTCCTGCTGTGCACTTAGGTGTCACCCCTCCATGATGATCGATGATCTGGACTGTTTAAGCCTTTATAAGTTGTGACAGGAAATCCTTTGTTACTGTTCCACTCAGTGGATTTTTAAATACATAAATTTTTTTCACCATTGATAACTGTTTTGCATTTCTAAACATATGGAGACTTTCCCAAACATCTTTTTGTTGCCTTTTAAAATTATTATTATTTGGGGGTGCCTGGGAGCTCAGTGGGTTAAGCCTCTGCCTTCAGCTCAGGTCATGATCTCAGGGTCCTGGGATCAAGCCCCGCATTGGGCTCTCTGCTCAGCAGGGAGCCTGCTTCCTCCTCTCTCTCTGCCTGCCTCTGCCTAATTGTGATCTCCGTCTGTCAAATAAGTAAAATCTTTAAAAAACAAATGAAATTATTATTATTTTTAGCTTCAGGGAACTGTGGTCAAAGATTATGCTCTGACTGGTGCTTGTCTTTGGAAATTTGTTGAGACTTGCTTTATGGCCCAGCATCTGGTTCAGTTTTGGAAATGTCCTCTGTGTCCTTGAAAAGATGACATTCTGCTGTTGGTGGGGGCATGTTCTGTATAGGTGCATAAAGTTTATGCATCCCGGTATTCACACCTACGTCAGGTTGGCAAACTAAAGCCCATTGGCCAAATCTGGCTTGACACCTGCTTCTTTCCTTCTTCTTCTTCTTCTTCTTCTTCTTTTTTTTTTTTTTTTTTAGGATTTTATTTATTCGAGAGAGAGAGAGCAGAACAGCGCGGAGGGGCAGAAGGAGAAGGAGAAGCAGGGTTTGTGCTGAGCAGAGAACCCGATGCGGGGCTCAATCCCAGGACCTTGGGATCATGACCTGAGCCGAAGGCAGACGTTTAACTAACTGAGCCCCTCAGGCGCCTGGCACCTGTTTCTATAAATAAAGTTTTATGGGATCCCAGAGACACTCACTGGTTTCCGTGTCGTTCGTGGCTGCTTTGCAGGAGGACAGGGTTGAGCGGTTGTGGTAGAGACTGTTTGGTGTTTCTGGTCTGGCCCTTCCCAGAACATGCGTATGAGTCCTTGGCCTTGTTGGTTTCTTTCTTAGGTGTCCCTGCTCTGTCGGAGAACCGGTCCCGTCACATCCTTGGGTTTACCGTATCCTTGCACTGACACCCACTCGCTTTATGTGTTCGGGGGCTGTGTTATTAGCGAGACGGTTTCTGAATTATTGTATCCTCCTCGTGGCTGGAGCGTCTGCTACGAGGACGAAGACGTGGCCTTTCCCGCTGTGATGCTCTGGGCTTTACGCTGCTCTGAAATCACACGCAGAACCAGCGACCATGGCTTAGCATGTGCCTCCGTGCTCCTCCTGCTTTTAACCTTTCTGTCTCTTCGTGTCATAGATGTGCCTCAGAAGTAGCATATGATTCAAGTTCTTTTTTTTTTTTTAAGATTTTATTTATTTATTTGACGGAGATCACAAGCAGGCAGAGAGGCAGGCAGAGAGAGCGGGAAGCAGGGTCCCTGCAAAGCAGAGAGCCCGATGCAGGGCTCGATCCCAGGACCCTGAAATCATGACCTGAGCTGAAGGCAGAGGCTTAACCCACTGAGCCACCCAGGTGCCCCTGATTAAAGTTCTTTTAAATTAAAGTTTGGCATTTGTTTTTTCAAAAAGTCTGACGATCAATCAAAAAAACATTTTTTTAACTGGACCCTTTATACAGGCTCCTTTGAACGTGATTACTGATGCACAGTTCCAGTCTGTCACCTCGCATTTTTTAAAAAAGATTTTATTTTATTTTATTTGACAGAGATCACAAGCAGGCAGAGAGGCAGGCAGAGAGAGAGGGGGAAGCAGGCTCCCCGCTGAGCGGAGAGCCGGATGTGGGGCTCGATCCCAGGACCCTGGGATCATGACAGGAGCTGAAGGCAGAGGCTTAACCCTCTGAGCCACCAGGCACTCCTGTGACCTTGCATTTTGCTCACTGTTTTATCTGTGCCATGTTTCCCCCATCCTTCTCGCTCCTGCTTTTTTTTTTTTTTTTAAAGATAATTACTGATCTTTTCATCTTTATGCCCTCTAGCAGTTTGGAAGTTATAGACTCTGCTTTTGATGGTTTTCCCAGAAATTAGAACATCCGTAGCTGTCCGTTATCCGACGTTAAGCCATTCTTTACTCTCGGGACTGGTCCAGGGACTCGGCTCATGCCCCCTTCCCGACCCACGTGTTGTGTGTTTAGTGGTTTTTTAACCTCACCAGACACTCCGCTGTGTTACTTCTTGGTTCAGGTTTGTAGACGTATTTGCCATTTTCTTGGCTTTTTATTCCGATTTGCGTCTCCGGTTTTCCACGTGAGAATACTTCTCCTGCTCAAAGCACGTGTGTGTTAGCAACTCCTTCTGTCCGATGCTTCCTGCTTCTGTGTCCCTGAAAGGCTTCCCTGCTCCTCCGGGGGCTTCTCGGGTCATGGGGGGCCCTTCTTGCACGTTGGGGATCTGTGCACCGGCCTTTGCCATCCTTTGTACGCTAAGAAACCATTGCCAGGCTCCCTCTTCTTGAAGGTAATCTGTCTTTTCTGGGGCTGCTTTTAAGATCAAAATGAAAAACCTTTGTGCTTCACAGGACGCCATCAAGAAAGCAAAAAGATGACCCATGGGCTAGGAGAAAATATTTTCAAATCACATGCCTGACAAAAGACTTGCCCGCCTCTGACGAGTCCGGGACTGGGCTCTTGGCTTTGTGAATGCTGGGAAGGGGTGAGGAGGAGGGGGGTCCCACTGCCCCTGCAGCGAGGCCCCACCAGCGCCCCAAGACACGCCTTCCCCTGAGCTGCGGCTCCCGCGCCCCCCCAGCCCCACATCCCGGAGCTTCAGCCGCTGGTCTGGAGACTTCTCAGACACCTCCTGGCCTCCGGAGTGTCTGCCTCAGCCCCAGCGCGGTGTCAGGGGGAAGGTGACCTTGGGTGGTGAGCTACTCGGGACAGGACGTCAGTGATGCCCCTGACCTCACTGAATAAATCGGGAAGTGATCGTGGATTGAGGAGAAGGGCCTTGAGTGGGTCCAGGTGTTTTCAGCGCTTGGTGTGTCTTCGGGCCCGGGCTTCTCTTTAGGCTAATTGGCCGCAGGCTTGCCGTTCCCGGTTCCCAGGAGCAGCACGCAATCCCAGCGTTCCTTCTGAAATAGCAGACGGGCTTCTGATGAGATGCTTCCATTGAGAGGGGAGAGCTGAGACCAGAGAGAGAGGTAAATGCTTTTGTTCTTTCCAAGGGCCGGCTGTAGTGAGCTGTGCGGTGGTTGGGCCCGTCCTGGTGACGGAAGCCCTGCTTTAGGCTGACGTACAGCTCGGTGCAGCTCCGATGGGTTATACCGCTTAAGTCCACCAGAGTCATGCACGAGGGATCAGTGGGAAATTGAATTAAAAATACAAGGTTTCAAAAAAAAAAAAAAGATTACAAGGTTTCATCCCCGACTTGTAGCCAAGATGGGGAGATAGGGACTGGGTTTCAGATCCTGCCTGAAACAGCAGGAAAGCCAACAGGTGTGCAAGGCTATAGGTGTCAGAGGCTGCACAGCTGGGCACAGGGCAGCTGTCCCTGCGAGGGGGGCCCCTGGCCTCCTGAAATCTTGCCCACAGTGTCTAGCTGAGCCCAGGGGCGGGAGCCCAGGACCAGCTGGAGACAATCTGGCGTCAAAGGGTTTCCACTGAGGCTAGAATTTGTGGGGGAAACAGTGGAGTTGAGGGGATTGTGTGGGAACAGGGCTCTAGAGAGGACCTCCAGGGGGTCTTCCTGATCTTTGGGTGAGTGCTGGTCCGTGCATATGGGTGCAGGTACCACCAAGATGAGGGCAGAAGGCGCCGGAGTGAGTAGTAGGTTTTTGTGGTTGACCCAGGGAATGAAGTCTGTGTTCTCACCAGACACGTGGGAAGACCTCACAGTCCAAAGGGCGTGGGGTAGAGTCCTCCGAGCTCATTGCCTTTGTCCCGGACGCAGCCAGCTCAGGACCCAACTGACAAAGCTGACAGCAAGCCTTGAAGCGTCCAACTGACTCTTGAGTGATTGAACTATATCCTCAAGAAAAGCCTCACCAGGACGACCGCAGCAAAAACGGGCTCTGACTACAGCAAGTTTGAGACGTCTGGAGCCGATCAAAAATCACTTGCCCTGCAAGGGAGACAATGTAACCCCGGAGAGGAGAGAAATCAACAATGAGAAAGAGATCCGGGTGGGGCCGCAGGCGAGGGTGTTGAAATGTCAGTTACAGAAACACGCCTTGTGTCGGTGACACAGGAATAACGTGAACAAGGAGAAAGCAGAAGGTTTGGGAAAGACCCACTGAGTCTTCCAGAAAATGCACTGGACGGGCTTCAGACTAGGTCAGACTTTGTAGAGACAAGGTTGGTATTTGTGAAGAGATAACCCTAGAAGCTTCGTCCAGTGAAACTTGGAAAACAGCAGGGATGGAAAAAAGGAACAGAGTGGGGGGGGGACCATATGGGGTGGAAGCGCATGTGAAGTTGAATTCAGAGAAGAGGTGTGTGTGGTGGGAGATATTTGAAGAAAATAGTAGTTAGAATTCTCTGCATCTGATGAAAGCTCATTTCTAGGAAGATCAGCAAACTCCAGGCAGAAGAAATGGGAAGAAAACCACACAAGGGCACATTGTAATCAACTCTCTGGAAATTTTAATGGTAGAAAAATCCTAGAAGAGCCAGAGGCAAAACCCTACAATGCATGGAGGAACAAAGATGAAACGAGAGCTCACTTCCCGTCCGAAGCCGCGCGATCCCGAAGATGGAGACTCCTCCAAATCCTGAGCGGAGGAAATCTTCCAGCTACAGTCCTACAGACAACAGAATATCGATCTGAAGTGGAGACAAAAGAAAGACTTCGGAGTTTAAAAGCTGCAAGAATGTCTCTCCAGAGGACTCTCCCTGGGACTATGAAGGGCCTTCTTCAGGGAGGAGCCAGAAATCTGGATCTGAAGGAATGGAGCGCAGAAGTGCAGACAAGTAGAAAAGCCATGTGTCCCCTCGTGTTAAAAAAACAAACAGATGATTTACCGTTTGAAGATAATAATGACATTTGTAGAGTTCGCAATGTCAGTGGAAGCAAAAAGGTCTGCAACAATGTAGCACAAAGTCCAGGAGGAACAAAATGGAAACTGTTATAAAGTTCTTCAAATGAACGTGAAGTGTTAAAATATTGGAAGGTAGGCAGTGATGTACTGAGGGTTTGCTGTAAACCCTGGGACAGCCCCTACAAAACGGCAGGGAGGGCTGGTAACAAGCTGTAGTAAAGATCAAATTGAGTTGTTTAAAAAACCACGAGTCCAGAAGAAGACAGTAAAACAAACAAACAAACAAACAAACACAAAAAAAACGAAGCCAAGAAATTTGGACAAATAGAAAGATGATGGATTTAAACCCAACCATACTGACAGTCTCATCAAATGCAAATGACCTGAAAACTCCAAAAAAAGAGATATTTTGTCAGAGGTTGTCAGATCAAAAAGATTCAATAAAAGTGCTATTTGCATTAAATATAAAACAGTTTATTTTTTAAAACAGTATTTATTTATTTGAGAGATTGTGCATGCGTAGGCACAAGTGGGGGTGGGAGGGGCAGAGGGAGAAGCAGACACCCCGCTGAGCAGGGAGCCCAACACAGGACTTGATCCCAGTACTCTGAGATCACTACCTGAGCCAAAACCAAGAGTTGGACGCTTATCCGACTGAGCCACCCAGGCGTCCCTAAAGATGTGGTTTAAAGGAAAGCGTTGGAAAGGCATGTACTGCACAAATACTGGTCTAAAGATGGTTGAGTCGCACAAGTTAGATTTCAGGACCAGAAGTATTTCCAGGAATAAGAATGATACGTTATCCTGGTAAAGGCAGGAAGCTCATCAAGAAAGCATAACCTATTGAATAGGTATGCACTTAATAACAGAACCTCAAAATACAAGTGGCACAAAATGATCTACTGAAAGGAGACCTACAGATCTGTTACCGTTGGAGACTTCAGCACTCCTGTCCCAATAACCGATAGGACAAGCAGACACAACATCAGTAAAGATGTAGAAGACTTGAGCCATGCCGCCGCCCCACTTGTGTTGCTTGTGTCTGTAGACCAGCTCCCCAGCTCGTGGCAACAATGGAACTCACGTGCAGAATGTCCACCGAGACAGACCATGTTCTGGACGATAGAACAAGTCCCAGTGATATCTGGAAAAATTCCGAAATATTTGGGAACAAAATAAGCATAGTTATTCCCAGTTCAAAGAGAAGATCATGAAGGAAACTAGGCACCGTTTTGAACTTAGCAAAAGTCGACACATCCTGTATCAGAATTTGTGGGGTGCAGGTAAAACTGTGCTCAGAGGGAGATTTATAGCATTAAATACATTAGAACATAAAACAGTTCTCAAGTCAATGATTTAAGCTTCAGCCTTAAGAAAAAGCAAATACAGGAAAGAAATAGCAAAGAGCTGAAATCCATGAAATAGAAAACAATAGGAGAGAAACCCCCAAAGTTGGTTCTTTGAAACGATCATTAAAATTGATAAACTCCTAGTTAGACTGATTAGAAAAGAGAGAGAAGAAAATTACCAAAATCAGAAACGAGAGATGAGAAATCACTACGTATCTCATAGGTGTTAAAATGATGGCAAGGGAATATTCCGAAAAGCTTTGTGTGGGGAAATTTTAGAACATGGATGAAATGGGCAAATCCCGGGAAAGATGCAAATCACTAAAACGTACTCAGGTCAAGTAGATAACCCAATAACCTTGTATCAGTTGAAAAATTGAATTTATATATAAAAGTCTGTCAACAGAGAAAACACTTGGTCCAGATGACTTCATTGAATTCTATTAGACACTGAAGGAAGAAATAATGATAATGCTGCTGCACAAGGTCCTCCAGTCATTGGAAGAGGGTGAGTACTCAGCGTACTCCACGAGGCCGGCATTGCCCCGGTACGTAACCAGGCAAACACTGTGAACCAGTATCCCTTGTGAACGAATGAGTTGGAACATCTTAACAAGTCAAATCCAACAACATGTAAAATGGACACTGCATCATGACCAAGGGTGAGTTTCCCCAGGAATGCAAGGTTGGTTTAACATTTAAAATGAATTCCTGTAATTCGCTATATTAACAGACTAAAGAGAAAACAATGTAACTATTCTAATAAGGAAAAAAAAAAGCCTTTGACAAACTTTAATACTCATTTATGCTAAAAAACCCCACAAGCTCTCAGCAGTCTTAACAAGTGGGCATCGAAGTCTGAGGGAGGGCGTCTGCGCAAACCTGCAGCTAATACCATACGTAATGGTGGGAGACCAGGGTTTTCCTTCTCGTATTGGGAGAAAGGCAAGGGTGTCTCTCTCACCACTTTTGCTCAACATTATGCTAGAAAAGCATGGCAAGAAAAACAGATAAAGGATGTACAAAATGGAAAAGAAGTAAAATTGTCTTTATTCACAGGCGGCATGATGGCTTATGTGGAAAATCCTTTAAAAATCTATTAAAAAGCTACTAGAATAGGTGCATTTAGTGAATTTGCAGGGTACAAGTTCAGTCTGACAAAATTAATGTTATTTTTGTATACTAGCATCGAACAACTCAAACTGTAATAAAACACCATTTATAAGAGCTTCAAAAATATGAAATTCTTAGGGATAGATATAAACAAAAAATGTGCTGAGAAATTAAAGACTAAATAAGGAGACCCATCGTCTGTTACTGGCCAGGAGGCCAACGTTATTGAAATGTTAATTCTACCAAAATTGACCTGTAGATTCAGTGCGATCACAATCAAAATCCTGGCAAGGGTTTTTGTAGAAACTTCCAAGCCTATTATATTTTTTTAAAAAAGATTTTTAATTATTTATTTGACAGACAGAGATCACAAGTAGGCAGAGAGGCAGGCAGGGTGGTGGTGGTGGAAGCAGGCTCCCTGCTGAGCGGAGAGCCCGATGCGGGGCTCGATCCCAGGACCCTGAAACCATGACCTGAGCCGAAGGCAGAGGCTTAACCCACTCAGCCACCCGGGCGTCCCTCCAAGCCTATTCTAAAAGTCAGACACAAATCCAGTGACCTAGAAGGGCCAGAATGATTTTGAAGAGACAAAAGACGACCCATTTTGAGACTTCCTCCCCTGCTTGAGCGTTACGGACATCGTGGAACTGGCCGAACCGTACACCTGAAGATCAGCGGGACAGAGAAGGCTCCAGAAGCAAACCCACAGCTTCCTAGTCTGCTGATTTCCAACGAAAATGCCAACGTGACCCAATGGGGGCAGAGCCAGGACTCTGGGACCCCCAAATGCAGAAACAAGTCTGCACCCTCCTTTATCCCATTTGGACAAATGAACTCAAAGCGGATCACAGACCTGAGTGTGAAGCCGTAAGGTCGACAGGAGAGAACGGTCTCTGCACAGAGTGGAACGTTGTTCAGCCTTGGGAACGACGTTCTGACCCACGCTACGGCACGGATGAGCCTTGATGATGTCATGCTCGGTGACAGGAACCAGACACGGGAGGACGAAGCCTGCGTCGGTGCACTGACACGCCGTCCCCAGGGTGCTGAGAGCCCCAGGGACACGGTGGGTCGGCTGGGGAGAGGGCGTCCGCGTTTCCTGAGGACGGAGCTCCTGTCCGGGGCGGTGGAAGGAGCCCTGCACGTGGACGGTGGGGACGGTGGCACAGCAGTGTGGACGTACCGAGCACCACTGACCTGGACACTTAGACATGGTGAAGATGTGAAATTTGTGTAGGTTTTGCCACGGTTTAAAACCAATGGAAACAAGAGCCATGATTAGCCCGCAAGCCTGTGCTTTTCGCTTTGTGGGTCCCGGGCCAGCGTGGGGCCAGAGAGGGGCTGCGCCCGTGGGGTCGGCAGGGGTGCCGTGAGTGGGGCTCCGCGTGTGGGGAGCCGGAGGCTGGAGGCTGTTCTGCTCCACTCCACGGCGGCGGCCACCCTCAGCTGCCCCGCACCTGCAGGGGAGGGGAAATTGCTTTGATCTTTCCCAGTGTGTGACCTCTGGGTCTCTGTGGGTTTGCTCATTCCCGAGCCGTCTGTTGGGCCTCCATCCCAGGCAGCGGGGAGGGAGGACTGGCCCTCGAGAGGCCCCAAATAGGCCGCATTCCCGGTTGGGCCCGAGTCCCTGCCGTGTGCTCGCGCGGCCCTTGGCTGCTCTGGGTGCGCTCCGTTCCGTGCGGCACCGACCGCAGGTGCTCTGGCTGGCGGGGGGTTTCCCGTCCGGCGTAAGGAGCCGTGTTTGTACCTCTCACTTGTAGACCTTCACCTTGGAGACCGTGAGGATGATTGTCCCGCTGGCTCTGCTGCTCCGGGCCTCCGTGAGTCAGGAGACGGAGGTGCGGGTGTGTGTGTGCACGCGTGTGTGCGAGGGTGCGGTGACCCCATTCCCCACAGTAGTGCTGGAGTGGGTCCACCTGGGCTCTGGAGCGGGCTCTCGCTGGCAGACGTGGCGCCCACCTGCGAGCACACACCTGCCGGTCTGGCCTCGGTGGTGCGGGGGGAACCATGGGGGGCCCAGGCAGACCTCACTGCATCGTCGGCTGATTTTCTCGAGGAGGCATATACCCTAAAGGTTTCCTGTGACAAGTCTCTGTCCCAAATCCAGTGATTTTGGTGACCTGGTAACGGGCTTTCCCCTTCTGTTCTTTCCTGGGAGGGCTGAACGGAGTGAGAAACGGGGCCACGCTGAGAGCAGGGCCCGTCCCAGGACCTTCCATCAGGGCATAGTAGCCGCAGTCCCTCGTGGAGCCAGACCCAGACTTCGGTAGCAGACCTGAGAGGCCAGGAGTCTGTTTGTCAGGAGATGGGGGTGGTTGTGCGGCTTCGACGTCCAGGGGCGGGCGGGTGACCTGGAGTCCAGGGGGCGTGTTTGCTGGGAGGGGAGCCGGTGTTTGCATGGGCCTGTCTGCTCCTGAGGGCCTCCCCCCAGGATAAGCAGCCCCAGTGATAACCAGCGGCGCTGGTGGAGAGCACCCGGTCCGGTGGGCGCTGGTTCATCTGGGTCTGAGGACAGAGCGTCAGGGTGGCCCCCGGCGACCCAGGCCTCTGTCCCATCCTTCGTGTCCCAACTCCCAGCTCGTGGGGACCCTCCTCTTGGGTTCCCTCCTGTGCCCTCGCTCCTTCCTGGGCTCTGCCGCCACTGGGTGACGAGTGACCGGTTCCCTTCCTATCAGTCGAGCTGTGAGCACAGGGCCTCCGCTGCCTTTGCGAGAACTTTCCGCAGAGACGAGGCCTGACATTGCCGGCGGGGAGTTTAACCGCCTCAGTGGTAATGACAGCAAATGGTGTGCTGAGAGCCACCGTTTGGTAAAAACAACCTTTAGGGTTTGAGCGGGGCTGCTGAAGCCCGGGCCGGCCTCATACCTTCCATGCTGGGAGTCGCGGCTCGTACAAAATAGAGATGCTGCAGTGCACGCTGACCGGTCCTCACTTCAGGTGTTGAACTCAAGTCCCTTTGTCGACGGTCTCCGTAGAGTGATGCATCCCTCGATGGTCCCCTCTCGGCTCAGCGCCACTCTAGACAGGGCGTACCGCTAACTGCTGCTCTGAGCGGCTCGTCCCCAGTGCTCCGAATCGACAAAAGGTCATTTGCCTTTCGTGACTCGCCATTGATTTGCTAACAGTGCTTGTGGTCCGACTGCGAAGTTGGAAGTTGTTGCGAGCTCCTGGTGTCCGCAGAAGAAACCCAAGCCACACCGTGACCTCTTGAGCCGCTCCCGGGCGTGCCTTCCCTCTGGTTATGGTCTGGCCGCGGGGTCCTTCGCTCAGGCCTGGGAGCTTCTCCCCCTCCTCGGGGCTCCAGCCAGTGGTGTGGGACCCCCGCGTGCAGCCGAGAGCCTTTTGGTCCGGGAAGCGCGGTGTCTCGTGCATGGCAGGCGTGTGTCCCCGATGATGGCTTGTTGCTGGGGGACAGCGGCCAAGGCTCACCGGCCATCAGCCAGACCTCTCCTGGCAACATGGGATTTGGGGAGATCGAAGCTGGAAATCGGTTTGCTCTCCCTCATTTCTGGGGACGGGGACTGCAAAGTTGCTCTTGAGGGCCGACAGGAGGACGGGGAGGAGGAGCAGCGGTCTGGCGGCTCGGGCTTTGCAGGACTGGCTGTAGCTGTGGGGCCCTGCCTGACCTGATTTGTGACCGAGCGTCCCGGAGGATTCCATGAGCGCTCCCACCTCGGAGTCGTTTGGCTGTGCGTATACACACGACGGTACCACTTTGGTCTTTTTTTAAGTTTCAGGGGTGGAGGTCAGGGAGTCACCAGCTGCATACAACACCCGCTTCTCGTCCCATCACGTGCCCTCCTGAATGCCCGTCCCCCAGTCAACCCATCCCCCTCCCCGCCCCACAGCGACCCTGTTTGTCTCCTGTGATTAAGAGTGTCTCATGGTTTGTTTCCCTCTCTGCTTTCTTCTTACTTTATTTTCCCTTCCCTCCGTTCTTCTCTTGGTTTCTTAAGTTCCACAGACGGGAAGGGCCGAGCAAAACCAAACAGACAGTACAGGCGGCATGTAACGGCGACCGCTGTGTCCCCATCCACACTGATAACCCTCAGGGTCGAAATAAGGCATTGCATTCATTTGTGACTTGACTGGCCCCTCTAAACGATGTCCCAATACCCAGTAAACACAGGGAAGCAGGCATGCCACTTGTTCTGTCATCAGAGAACTGAGGAGTAAAGGCCACCGATGTGCTGTCTGCCCAGAGCCGGGGCTGCAGACGCCAGGCTGCCGTGGGGCGCTGGTCTACCACGGAGCGCGACGGGTGCCCCAGAGAGGGCGAAGGGCCTCACTGGTCCCTCCAACCCGCTGTGGCCTGCGTGTCCTGTGAACCTTACCCAAGGTGGTAAGGCAGGGAGGTACCTTCCTAGCTGAGCCCGCACATGGCTGTCCAAGAAAGCCAGCGGCATGGAAGGACAGGGTCCCTGTGGCTCCGGGCACCTGGGGCTCAGGGTGTGGTTCCTGCTGTGCAAGGAGTTCTTTGGACCCTGCAGGAGGTATGAGGGGCCAAGCAAAGGGCCCAGACTTTGACCCGCCGCGTTGTGTCTCGGGAAGGCAGTTATCCTGTAAGGGAAGCTTTTCTCCTGAAAAAACAAATCTTATCAGTGCTACGGGTAATTGGGTCCACCGTTGTTACTACCGCAGGGGCAAAAGGTTAGAATTTAAGAAGGAAGCAAGATAATTTTTTTTCCTTAACATTTTAATTTTAATTATAAAATAATGCATGCTTGTGAAAATGGAACACAGAACCGAACGTAAGACATAACTGAGACTCCCTCTCTCTTCCCTGGCGGTGGTTGATCCTTCCGGAACTGGTAAAAATACACATAAAGACATGCCCACACGCAGAGTTTTCAAAAACACATTTCTATGTCGTAGCCTGCATCTGTGCCGATGATTGTAACTTGGTCCGGAAGTTTTTACGCCACGCGGCTTGGCTTCATTTTGAAGACCTCCTTATTCATGCAGGTTCAGGAGCACGCGTGTACACAGACCTGCACCCGCGCCCACACACTGCGTGGAATGTCTGGTTTACCATTTCCGAGCACAGTCACCCCATTTTCTGTGTATTAGAGCCAGAGCTTTCCAGACTGGAGGTGCACAGCTCCAGAAGCCTCGTAGTGTTCGTTCCCGTGTCGAGGGGCTGGCTGGGGGTCCGTGGAGGGGGATGATGCGCCTTGGGGCTCTGCAGTGTCCACGCCCCCCCCCCAGCCCCTTGACCGTAGACCCCACCGCCCACAGCTTTGGCTCAGGCACTCCTTGTCCGTTGTGGCTGCTGCTGTATGTAAGTTGCAAAGATGATGGGAGGCTGTACATGGACAGTGACCTGGGCGATTCCCTTTCCATGGAGCAGGTGTCTATTTTCTGGAACATTCCATGCTGTATTCCTCCTGCTGGAACACACATAAGGAATGGTGCGCACCCTCACGTGCACATATACATGGGCTCACGGTGTTCATTAGTGGAGCTGCATTCCTTCCTGCGTGGGAAGGGCAGTGCACACAGACCGAACGGGGCTGGGGCTTCTGGGTGACTCTGCTGACTGCCTGGCCGCCGTGTTGGGGGGCACTCTCTGCCCGGCCGCTCCTGCCCCTTGCTGAATAGAACTGCAGTCTGGGAACACCGGCAGGTCTGGCCAGTGGTTCAGCTTTCACCCTACGGCTTCTAGTTGAGACAGAAGGGTAGAGGGCAGGGTGCCCAGGAGAAGTGTCACCTGTGGCCCAGGGGTCACACAAGCCACCTTCTCAGGCGTGGCTCCTGGCATTGCCTGAGCGCCTCTCCTGCTCACCTCCACGTGAACCGAACTCAGGAGGTGTGCCCACAGACACTCGGGCACCAAGGCTGGGTGGCCGGGCTTCCCTCTCCAGCCCTAGATGTGAAAGCGAGGGTGCCAGGGCCCAGAAGCATGTCCCAGCTCATGGAATACTCACGTTGTTTCTTCCTTTCCTTCTTATTGTCAATAGTTAGAGCCCCTGGTGTTCTAGAGCAAGCCGTTCCTGAGTCTTGATCTAAACCAGATTTGGTCATGATGGTTTCTGTGCTTTCATGCTGTTGTGGTGAGAACTGGTTTGCTGCTGTGCGTCCGTAGTGAGCATCCTGTCCACATCCACACACCTGGCCCAGGAGGTCGTGGCCACTCATTGCGTTCCTGGCATTGGCTGGGATGCTGCTACATGTTTCTCCACTGCGTCAGGTGCTAGTTTTGGAGTGGAGAGAGTATCAGCATACAGGGAAGCATGTGATGTGTACATAGGATATTTCAAATTGACTCTTACTTTATTGAGTGTTTTTGTCCGGAAGTGAGGTTGAATTTTGTTACCATTCTTGTTGAAGAGATAGAATTTTATGGATAGATTTCCTGATATCAAACCATCCTTGCATTCATGGACCAAACCCCACTTGGTCATGATGTATTGTCTTTTTAATGCCCTATTAGATTTGGTTTGCTAATAATTTTTTAACCCATTTTTGTACTCATATTTGTAAGCAAAGAGCAGTGGTTCTCAAACTTCTGTTCTCTTTATACCTTTGACATACCGAGGGTCGCAGAGAGATTTTTGCACATCTGCTTGAGTCGTATCTATTGTGGGTCTCAGCTGTGGGTGATTGCCCCGTCACCAGGAAGAGGACACTCGGGCACGTCAGGAGATGTTTGTGGTTAGCACAGCTGTGGATGCAGGGCGTTGTTCCTGACAAGCAGTGGGCAGGCAGGGATGCTGGCAGAGAGCCTGCTGTGCCCGGGCTGGCTTCTGAAATCTCAGCAGTGCCATGGTCAAGAAATCCTACTGTCCGTATAGGCTGCTTTAGAAACTAACCCCGAGAACATTCAAAAGTATTTATTTAATAGTCTATTTAAATAGAAACAATAAGCCGATTTCATACTAACATAAATACTCTTTTTTTATGAAGAAAAGCTACGTCTTTCAGAACTGAACCCAGGGAGTGAGGAGAGTGACACAGTTTTGTATTTTTATGAGTCTCTTTTATGTCTGGCAGCAGAGGAGGCAGCCGGAGTCCCCTGCTTCCGAATTCAGTCTGTGTCATTGGGTTGAAATATAAAGACAATTGTGCCTCCTCGAGACATCCTGGAAAGACAGGGGACTTCTGTGTCCCCTGCTGGAGGCTCGGGGACCCCAGGGTCCTCTCAACACACATGGGAGCCATCGATATGACGGGCTTCCTTCTGCTGCGTTCCTTCTCCCATGTGCAGTCAGTGCTGTGCTGTCTTCATAAGAGGCACTTGGACTTTTTCCATCTTCCTCTACGTTCTGGAAAAGGTTAAGTATTATGAAGATAATCTGCTCTGAGAGGGTTGGTAGAATTCCCTTCCAAAATCATCTGAGTATGGCATCTTTTGTGAGAAGTAACCGACAGATCTCTTTTCATTCTATAAAAGTAGATCTGCTCTGGGGCGCTTGGGTGGCTCCGTGGGTTAAGTGTCTGAGAACTGGTTTCAGCTCAGGTCATGGTCTTAGGGTCGTGAGATCAAGTGCATCTTGGGTTCTGTGCTTAGTGGGGACTCTGCTTGGGATTTTTCCCTCTTTCTACCCCCTCCTGCTTCCATCCTCTCTCTCTCTCTCTAGTAACTAAATAAATCCTTAGAAAAAAATAGGTCTGCTTAAAGTTTCTTTTTCGTGGTCACTTTCTTTGTAAAATTTTCCTTCTAGAAAATATCCATTTCATCTAGGCTTTCAGATTTCTTTGCACAGACATGTGCAACTATTTCCATGATTTAAAAAAAATGTTTTCTTTTGATGGTTGTTCCCTGTTTTCTTATTTCATGTGTTTTTTATTCTGCTTTTTCTCAGTTTTTATTGCTCTGGGTGACTTAACTGTTTTATTGATTTTCTTTCAAGTTTAGTTATGCATTACAATTTTTAAACTCAGTTTGCTTTTACTTTTATTAATTCCTTCCTGACTCCCTAATTCTCTTTTAGCTTTTCCAGTTAGAAGCTTGGTTCTCTTGTTTTCATGCCTTTGTTCCTAAAGACTTAAATATCTAAAGTGATCACTTTTCTTCTAAGTACGGTGGCAGTTTCATTGTGCTTTTTAGAAATCATGTGGCTTTGGTTTCTATGTCCCCTGGAAAGGACCGTCTGAGAGAAGGGTGGTCCCCCGTCTGGGAAAAGGCCATGTTTCCTGATCTTGTTTGTAGTTTCTAGAAAATATGGTCTGCACTTCAAATACGATTTTGCATTTGTCGATTATTTCTTTGTTGCTCGATATGTGCGTGTCCCCACAGGTAGGTGAATGGAGGCGTGGCGCTTGTCACCAGGGACAGGATCAGTGCCGCAGCCTCAGACCCACCTCCTGCAGCCTCACAGGTCCCTCGACCGCTGTCCTTCCTCGGACTGGAAGAGATGGGTCCGCGTGTCCCGGCCTTAGCGTGCTGGGACTCGTTCTTCCGCACCCCTGGGACTTCTGCTTTATGGAAAGTGCTGTGGGCTGCTTGGTGCATGGAGACGAGACCGTTTGAGCTTCTTGAGGAATCTGAGTTCCGAGCATCATAAATATTCCGCGTCATCTCATTTCATCTCACCGGGGCTGACCGTCTGCGGTCCAGCGCTACGATTTTGAATCCGATTTTAATGTTTTGCATTCAGATTTGTTATTCTCAGCCCCGCTGGATTGCTTGGGCTGAGGCGTCTCTCCATGCAGCGGAGGCGGGTCTCATTTCGTAATCCGGCCTGAAGACCATCCCCTCCAGCAGGTGGTCTCATCCTGTCCCCATGTGTTTGGGTCAGTACTGTTGTTATTTGGGTTGTATTTCGAGAGTTACAAATAAAATGTGGGCATGTGCACAAAACACACATCTTTTTGTCTGTGGTCCCTGTTTTTTACTTTATTGGGTTTTCTGTTTGGTTTTGTTTCTGGTTTTGCCGGTGCTGACCTGAGCACCGGGAAGGTGCGCTTCCACCTCCTGGCTGCCTCGTGCCCGGCTACCTGCCTGTCCTGGTGTGCGGTCATCCTTCCTGGTGGCTTGGGCACAGCCTCTGCCCGTCTCTCCGGGACCTCCCACCTCAGGCCTGCTTTACCCTCTTGCTTCGTTACCGTGGCCTTCTCGTGCGGGTGCTTGTCTGGGCATCCTTTCCGCGGCCTTGAGTTTCGGTCTTTCTGTGACTCAGTGTCTGCGCGCGTCTGTCTCCACATCTCGCGGATGCTGGGCTCCCCTGCTGTTCGTCCTTGTCATGACCGCGGAGACGCACGGGCATCCCGCGCTGCTATCACCGCCACCCTCGTCCTCGCCCCTCGCTGTACTGTGTTCCCCCGAGCTGACGTCGGTTGGCTCTGTCTCCCCGCTGTTGTGATGACGTCCTTGCTGCGTCAGGACATGTGGCTGGCCTTGTTCAGGCTCATCGGTGTCCCTACTTTCTTCCTAAATTGTGTACAGACCTGAGAGCCAGGACTTTGGTCCACGGTGTTTTCTGACCCTCATTTCCTGGACGCTCAGCCCTGGCAAGCCCGCCTCTCCCAGGACGCACGTCCACACGTGTGCATCCCGTTACGTGGCTGTGACCGCAGATGGCCTGGTGGGTGTGCTGAGTCCACACCGATCGCTGCCTCACCACGCCCCCCACCAGCACCCCCGAGCGCGGGGACCCTTCCCCTGGTGGGCAGGTGCACCGTGGAGGCTCGGTGCTCGCGTTCACGAGCTCCCCCCGCATGAGCGCGGGACCCGGGCTGAGCAGCGGGCTGGCCCCGGCACCGGGACACCAAGAACTTGAGGATGCGCTGGGCTTCGTCTGGGCAACAAGCCAGTTCAGAAGCCTTATTCCTGCCCTTGACCCACTGTTTTCAGTGGTAACGAGACACCGGGGGATGACGGCGGGCCCATTGATGATCGGTAATTACTCCCCCTGCTTCTCGGAGCTAAGTGTTCTGGGACCATGTTCATTACCGTGTCACCAGTGTCGGGGTGGGCCGGGCCCGCACGTGGGATGAGATGGAGGACACGCCGCGGGGACAGGGAGCTCGTGGCCAACCTGGAGCATGTGTGGGTGTAGGACGCCCAGATCTCTCTGGGTCGCAACGTTGTTTTGTAAAGGTTTATGAGAGAACGTAGCCTTCTTTATTTGGGCTAAATTCTGTCGATGACGATTTCCCCTTTTGTAAATTAAACCCTTAATGCGGTGACGTCAGTGGCGGGAGAGGGACCCTCAGGTGGCGGGAGGCTTTGACTGTTGGTTCCGGTAAGACATCCAGGAAGTGCTGTGGGGAGTTCTGTCTGCCGGGTGACTCAGTGCCGCACGTGGTAAGGACACAGCCGGTGGCGTGTGCTGGCTTTTGCGGAGCTGAAACTGCTTATAAAGAACTGTGCCTCTTAAGGCTTTGAAGACCCAGAGAGCTTTGAAGTGAAGAGACTTTGCTGGAAAGTTTCTGTTGATCTCGGCGTTTGGAGCTGTGGTGTCCGGTGTGGTCTGTTGGTGAGGGGACCTGGATCACCACGGCCGTGGGCTTGCCGAGGACCCCCCGGGAAGCGGCCCCAGGAGGTCAGGCCTCCAGATGGCCGGGAAGAGGACAGGCCACCCCATCCCGCCACCAGGTAGTGTGGGTCTCATTTAATAACCTGCTTACTTGGGCGGAGGGTCTGCCACGTGCCAGGCGCCCCTCTGGGCAGAGGTGACGCTCTGGGTAGAGGGTCTGTGAGGACGCAGGCTTTGGGGGCTGTGACCCGACACACGTGGGGGCTGTGTTACAGCAGGTGGTCGGGGAGCTGATGGGTGTGGACAAAATCTCCGCGAGCTTCCCGGTGCGGAGCGCCCGGCGGACTGCAGGGGTGGCCGTGGTCCGAGTGCAGGTAGGTGCTTGCACGTGTGACCGGCGCGTGCGGGAGGCACGTGTGTGACGCGTGTGGCGCACACGTGTGTGTGTGGAAGGAACCAGGACTGTCATCCTTGGACTCCTGGGGGTGCCCCCGGCTGCAGGGAGGGCGGAGGGGCCAGTCCGCGGGGGCCACAGTGGGCAAGCCGGCGCCCGACTGCCCAGCACGGCATAGTCGACAGGTCCTAGCGGCCGGAGGAGGGACGGCCGAGGCTGGGTCGTGTGCACATCTGGTGCTGGGAAGACAGGGAGGAGGAGTGGGAGGCTGAGGTGGGGGAGCCCGGCAGGTGGGTACATGAGAGCCCGGTGGGCACACGGCGGCGTTTCTGCGGCAGTGAGCGGCCATGCTGCCGGCCCTGACTCACTCGTCCACAGGGCGCCACCGTGGCCAGTGGGGTGTTAGGCTTAAGCTCCCCACGACGTGGTGTGTGCAGCTGCAGTGTGGCACAAGGCTCGGGGTGATGGGCACATGGCCCTGCAGGCTGGGGCCAGTTGGACACTGTGTGACCCGAGGCCGAAGGCAGGAGGCTGTGCCGGAGCCCCCTTTCCTGTGGACAGACGGACACGGGGGTGGCCCCGGCTTCAGAGGTGTCGGCGGGAGCTCCGGGATGTCCTGAGCTCCGGGGAAGATCCAGGAGGAAGGGGAGCTGCCACGCCCACGGCCTGTGCCTCCTGGATGTGCCACGGTACACGCACCACCCGTAATCACATGTGACACACGCCTGTGCCCACCACACCGCACACCGCGAGCCCACGCGTGCACGGAGACACACGTATGTGTACACACTCACGCATGCACCCACGTGCACGCACACCCACCACACACGTGCACACCTACGGACACACAGAGCTTTCTTCAGACACAAAGATCAGAAGCGATTTGGCACGTGTTTCAGCTCTGCGGTAGGTGCACGGTGTGGGGCGTGTCGGTTTCTGCGTGAGTCTCCGAAGTAAGAATACGCAGCCGTGCCGCAGAGGGCGTTATAAGGCGTCACTAAGCGCTCTGTCCCGGGGGCCCAGCCCTCTGTGTGGGGGAAGGGGCTGCGGGGGCTCTGGTGTGACCAGCAGGGGTGCGGGAGGGTGAGTGCAGCCCTCGGGGGCTGTACGTGGAGGAGCCTGTCCCTTGTCAGCGGGGCCCATGGCTTGGGACTCGGGGTCCTCTGAGCCAGGCCCTGCTTGGGGAGGGACCCCCCGCTCAGTCTCCCAGCATGCAGGGGTGCGTTCCCGAGAAAGCCGGCAGGCAGCCTGGTGGCCTTCCACTGGCGCAAGGAGACAAGGGCCAGGAGAGCACAGAGCTTTGAGGAGGGATGGGGCGCTGCGCCCTGGGCTGTCTGTGGAAAGAAGTTCCCCTCTGGGACCTGTTCCGGGGTGAACCTCATCCTCCTGCTGCCAAGGACAAGACCTGGGACTGGGCGCATCTGTGTCGTGGGCCCGGGTGGGGGCTACACAGCTCAGGACAGTTTTCTCTGACGCAGGACACACGTTCCGCAGGGTTCCGTGTCTGTGAGGAGCCGGTTCTCTCCCGTTACCAGTAAGCCTGGGGCTAGGCCGGGCAGCCGCTCCGTGGACCACAGGGGCCAGGCTCCCTCTGACCTCCTCCTCTGCCTGCAGCTTCTGCCCCCTGACTACAGCTTGCTGGTCTCAGGAAGGCTGCTTCCCCCTGGCCCTCTCATCTGTATTCCAGGCAAGAAGGAGAAGGGCATGTCTGGGCCACTTCCTAGTGGCTTTCGTCTCCCAGGCCGGACACTGCTGCTCCAGTCACAGGGTACTGGGACCTTCCCTGCTTGGGTGGCAGTGGCCTGCCTGGCAGGACGTCTGTCCTTTTGGTACAGAAGCGAGGGATGGTGGCCTCTGGGTGGGCAGCCCCCGGCTTCCCACCGTGTTGCAGACGGGCCTGTATTCCAGAACCTCTGACCCAAGTGTATTAGAAGGCGCGTCCTGTCCCGTCTCCTTGGGTCTCCAGCCACCCTCTGCCCCACACACAGGGGCGGCTCTACCAGTGGTGACTTGCATTTCTGTTTCTCAGGGCAGGGGGCATGTAGGTCCTGGCTTTCAGCCTCTGTGGAAATAAAGAGGAGAAGGGCCACCACCTCTGTCTCTGCCAGGGCTGTTTCCCCGTCGCTCACCAGCCCCGACCAGGACTGGTGCGGCTGGACGTGGGCGGCGGTGGCCCCGG
This sequence comes from Pteronura brasiliensis, assembly GCA_004024605.1. NCBI lineage: Eukaryota > Metazoa > Chordata > Mammalia > Carnivora > Mustelidae > Pteronura > Pteronura brasiliensis. The sequence continues at coordinate 52,991 of PJEN01002204.1, read as the reverse complement.
GCCACACTGCTGGTTGTTTCTGCCTCCTGGTTGCAGAGGGTTTAGGTCAAGGGTGAAAAGAACACCTCCGGAGAGCCCGCCTCCTCGCCGCTCCTATAGGGAGGAGCTGAGGCCAGGATAAAAGCCTGCAGGTCCTGTGCCCTTGGTTGCTTTCAAGGGACTGCCTGGCTCGCCTGGCCCAGGGAACCCCCAGGTAAGGGCAGGGCGTGCCGCTGTCTCTACAGCAGAACCTTCCGCCTTCCCGGGTGAGCGGGAGGCCCCGTGCAGCTGCTGGCCGGGCTGGGCATGTGGGGCCCCACCGTCTGGGGCCGACACTGTCTGTGATCCCCAGAGAGCAGGCCGGGGCTGGGTCACTTTCCAGGGAGCCCCCACGTTTGCTCCGCCTGCAGGAGAGCCCTCGTGGCTCGTGCATCCTCACCCTGGCCCCAAAGCGAAGGCGAAGCCTCTGGGTCAATAAGATGGTGTTTGGACCTGTCCCAGGGCCGTCTCTGGGGCTCGGAACTCCTCGCTGGAATCTGTGCGTTCTGGGTCTGTATGGTCTCCCTGCTCGGGGGCCCGAGGCTGCTGTCTGCCTGAGTCACTTGAGTAACCTCCGGCAGAGCCCAACGGTCCAGGGTGTCCAATGTCCGAGGCCACGGCTACATACGGCTGTTGAGGCCTTGGAGGGGAGCGGCTGTGTTGGGCAGTGGGACTTAGTGCCCGGTGTCCATGGACCTGCGGGAAAAGCAGCATGAGTGGGTCCTCTGCGCCTGTTTTTTTCTTTAAGATTTTATTTATTTATTTGAGAGAGAGAGAGAGAGAGAGACAGCACAAGCAGGGGAGCGGCAGGGGGAGAGGGAGAACCAGGCTCTCTGATGAGCAGGGACCCCGATGTGGGACTCGATCCGAGGACCCCGAGACCATCACCCCACCCACAGCAGATGCTTCACCGACGGAGACCCCCAGGTGCCCAGCTCACCTCGTTAATGCCGTATGGTGAAAGGATGCTGTTTTGGTCACATTGGGTTAAATACATCATTAAGTTAATGCAGCTACGAGAATGTGTAAAGTCCCCGCGCAGCTCACATCCCTGCCCTCGGCCGGCCCTCGGAGGGCTAGCCTGTGACCCCCTTGCGTCTTCACTCCCCCCTCCACCGGTTATGAGATCTGGGGAATTTTTACGTGCTCCCGATGGAGAGACGGCTGATCAGCTATCAGTCCTGCTTTCCTTGGCTGGGCAAGCTGTTTCTTTAGCCAACAGGTTCCACATGCAGGATAGAAGCCCGTGGCTCTAGGGGGGTACACACGGCTTTGGGGGGGCACACGTGGCTCTAGGGGGGCACATGCGGCTCTGGGGGGATGGCCAGGGGCACGACTCTATTGGGGATGCTTGAGGCTGGGCTCTGCTGCCGTCTATCAGGGGACGGGCACTGGCACAGGGACCATGTGTGCACGGAGACAAACGGGGACAGTGAGTTCTTAGGTGGTGCAAGAGAAGTACCCAGACGTTCAGGAGGGAAGCGGTGTCTGTGGTCTTCCTGGGGTGAGTCTCTGCGAGGGGAAATGGATTGGGACCAGGTGGGTGTGTCGGGAGCCGGCCCGGAGCTCGGCCAGCAGTCGCACGCCAGGCGGGGGCAGGCGGATGAACAGCCCAGCCCGGGGTGCAGAGGCTCTGGCCCAGGACCCGGCCGGGCACAGGAGGCAGGAGACAGAAACATTTGCTCCTGAATTAAGTTGCCTGCTCCCTTCCATCGATCTGTCCATTTCACAATCAGACGTTCAAGGACCGTAGCCACCCGCTCCTGGCATGGGCTGGGCCGCAGAGCCGTGGGCGGGTCCTTGGGAAGTGGGGGGTGGAGGCAGCAGAGCAGGGACCCCCGGGTGCTGGGGCTGGCCTGTGGCGGTCAGCGTGCATCTGCCCTGGGGCCCCCTTGATGGAGGAGCTATTGTCCGTGTCAGCCGCCCCACGCTCCACCCAGCAGCGCCCCTGGCCCCCAGCTCCGGCCTGTCTGTGGAGTGAGCGCTCCCGGCGCCCGGGGACTAGGAGCAGAGCCTCGACACCTTCTGTTCCTTCCCTCCCCACACTGTCCCTTCCCCTCCGCGATCCGACTGCCACGGCTTGCAATTGCCAGCGTGTCCAGAGGAGTCCGCCTGAGGCCGTCAGAACGACCCCTTTGAGCTCCCTATTTTGCAGGGACACCTCCGCGGCTCGTCTGTACAGTGGCACCAGCAGTGGCCCCAAGTGAGCCTGAGCGCTAACACCCATCTCTTCCCAAATCCGCTGCTGCTGGAGGGCGGCCCCCGGGGTCCCAGGAGGGGGTGCGTTAGTGAGGACGCAGGCGACCAGACACTCGGCTGGTGGCCGTCGGATGTCTCCCGAGGAAACCAAAGCAACAGAGTGAGGCCATACTGTCGCAGAGAGCCCCAGGGTCCTGGAACGGACCGCAGCCCCCGGGAGGGCTGAGGCCGGGGGTCCCGCAGGCGGGGGAGGGGTAGACCGGACCCAACGGCCAGCCCCTGCCCGAAACTGGGGGCTGGTGCAGGTGTCTGCTGCTGAGGGGAGCCAAGTGGGCGAGAAGGATACAGCCTCTGGCCGTTGAGAACCACTGGGCCTTGGCGGACCGTCCGTCTGAGCCCGCATCCCCAACATTGCGACACAGCTGGAGCCCTGAGCGGCGTCCCGTGCCTGGTAGAGCCCCAACCCTCCGACGGCCAGCGGGGCAGCTGCCTGGGGACTCCAGAGAGCAGCATGGATGCCCCGTCAAGGTCAGGGTCCCGAGAGGTCTGACACCTGGCCGGGCACATGGCAGCCAGAGCCGCGCATCTCTCCAGATGACGCTGGTCCCCGGAGCAGTTTGGAGCAACCCCGTCGGGGAGGCTGTTTGGGGTGTCCAAGCCTGGCGCGGCTGCTGTCGTGACACGACCATGGCCGGGGGGAGGGGCTCATGGTGGCCCCTCATTACCCTCTCTGGTGGGGGTTGGGGGTTGGAGAGGCAAGTCCAGTGTCAAGAGATGGGGGTACAGAGTAAGATTTGCCACCGGCCTGCTGCAGCATGTGGCTTCTCGATCCAAAACCCCAGTGTCAGATAGGCGTGCCCGCCGGCGTGGGCAACCGCAGCCCCCCAGGCCCTCGGCAGGAGGGTCAGAGCACGGGCACCCTGCAGGCCAGTCCCAGGAAGGAGGGGTGGGCACAGGACCGCTGAGGGCTCCGGGGATGGTGGCGACCGGCAGCCCTGGGAGGGGACAAGAGGGCCAGGTGCCATCTCCCGGACGTCTTCACAGGCTGGGGCGTCAGACCCGCAAGCACCAGCGTGGGCTGAGGGCCCCCAGTCAGGAGGGAGCTGGAAGGCTTGCCCGTCAGCCCCAGTGATGGGATCATGGAGCTGTACGTGGGCTGTGTCTGGTGCACGGGTACGTGAGGACGTCTTCTAAGCACAGGTCAGCGGGAACATGCCTGGTGCCCAAGGGAAGGTTCCTGATCATCTTGTGTCCTGGCAAGGCGGGTGGGGAGAGCTGACCCCGTCAGGGCACTCCCCAGAAAGCCCCTGAGCTCCGTGCCAGCAGAGGTGACCGTGATGGAGTGTGGCGGTGGTGGGGTCGGGCGAGACCGCCAGGGTCCTTGCGCTGAGCCCCAGTCTGCACGTCCACAGCTGGTGTGTTTGAGTCAGATGGCATCTGTGGGCACACTTTGTGTCAATACAGGTGTGGGGCCTGTCGAAGGACTAGGTGGTGGGCGCTACGGGCTTGGCGGACCAGGCCAGTCTGTGATAACCTCTTGTACAGATTATAAGATCAACCCTACTTGTTTTCAAAAATAAAGGATGTTAGATTTCTTTCCCCAGTTCCCTGCTGCATCTCAGTGTCCCAAGCGGGGCCACCGAAGCAGGGAGGGGCCGGAGTCACACTTGCCGTGGCTGTGGCGTCGGGGTGCCCAGCAGGGGCCCTAGGGGTAGGGCGCCAGCCGCTACCCTGTGGACCTGGGCAGCGGCGAGTCCCTGTCCTCTGCCGGCTGTTACACCATGATCTGTGCCATCACCCGCCATGCTGGCAGACTCTGGGTACAAAGCAGACAGTGACACCCACCGCTGGAGCCCCCCCAGCAGAATCCCACAGGCCTGGTGACAACACACATGGAGTTCTTAACGCTTCGTGGGGCCGGGAGACCAGGATCAAGGTGCCGGCAGATTCACGGTCGGGGAGGCCCCTTCCTACTTCACAGCTGGTGGCTTCTCGCTGGGTCCTCATGTGGGGGAAGGGCGAGGGCGCTCTTGGGGTCTCTTCCCTAAGGGCACTGGTCCCACATGGGGGCTCCCCTCTCGTGACCTCTAACCACCTCCAGAGGCCTCGCCTCCTAATGCTGTCACTCGGGGATCAGGTTCCAGCACGTGAACTTGGCGGGCGCAGACCTTCAGTCCCTGGCAGGTGGCTCGGAGTGAGAAAACCACTCGGTGTCCGGTGTGCGCCAGTGTCTGGCAGCCGCAGACGGAACAGCGGTCAGCCTGGGCATCGTGAGGACGATGGCTGACCTTTCGTTCCCTGCCCTGATTCGGCACCGTCTCCCGTTTTTAGAGCAAGAATGTCGTACTCCCAACTAATTTACAAAATCTCATTAGGGCTCAAAAGCTGGGGTGTTTTTACTTTGAACGTCTTCTTTGAGCAGGAGAACTGGGCGCCCGGGGGTGGCTGTGACATCCCCGCATTCCAGACTGAAGGGCGGGTCTTCCGTGTTTTTCCCACGTGCAGACCTGATTTGGGAAGCTGGCCGGAGAACGGGCCTTGGAGCAGTGTCCCTGCAGGCGCGCCTCCGCTGCTCCCTTGGTGAGCTGGAGGCCCCTGGTCAGCCGTCGTGGGAACCTGCCTTCCGGTGGGACGAGAGAGCGGGCGTTTCCGCCTGGCTGGGCGTCCTGCTCACTCAGGAGCCAGCTCCTGCTCGGGCCAGCGGTGGTTTTGCAGGCAGACGGCCGGGTGAGAGTCCTGGCGCTGCTCTTTCCTGCCGTGGGACTTTGGGCTGCACCAGCAATGCACACGGGGCCGCCAGGATGGCGGGGGACCGTGATCGTGTTGCGGCGGGTCAGACAGTGGTCGCCCGCATGGGGCCGCCAACTCCAGCTGTTAGAGCCTCTTGACTGTGGCTCTGGAACTCAGGCTCCCGTCGGGGATGGGCGGGCAGCTGTCCAGCTAGTGGGGCGCTTTTAGGAAGCTTTGAGGAAGGCCCTTTGCAGGAGAGGGGATGGCTTGGGCTCAGACCCTCCGCAGCGTTCCCCTGGCAGCTCCACACTCCTGGGAGGGACACGGGACTGCAGCAAAGCGCACCTGTCTGAGAATACGTGTGTGGAAGTGGGAACGACACGCAGGAGCTCACGCAGGAGACTAGAGGTTCACCACTGGGCAGGCGGCACGGTAACCTCCCGCACTCCCCTGGGCGGAAGCCCCTCCTGAACCTGCAGCCTGCGGCCCAGAGCAAGCCGGAGAGGGAGGGCCCACAGCTCGCTCTGCACCTGTCCAGCCCCTGGCCACCTGTCGGGGGGGGGGTGCAGCCCAGCTTTTCCTCCTGCCCCACCCCAGGAGACACCCCCCACCAGGCATGCCACCGTGAGGAACAACAGGGGTCCTCACCGCAACCATGTTCTCACTGCCGCTGTCACCGAGTACAACAGGGCTCTGTCCACCTGCTCCCGGGTGCCACGTGCTGTCTGCGCGTCAGACCAACCAGCGGGTCGGGGGCACACGGAGCCCCCCGCCCAGGCACTCTCTGCTGCGGGCACTTCTCCCAGTTCTGTGCTCTGGGGCTGCCTTCCGGCTGAGCACCGGCTGCGCCATGGCTCTCGTGGAGACATTGGGAAGAGCAGGGTGGGGACCTCTGGGGGGTAAGATACGCCCCTGCCTGGGAGCAGGAGCCCCCTGCTGTCTGCACGCCAGGCACTAGGCTGGAGGCCTCGGTAGAACTTCGAATCGTGGTCTTTAGTTGAAATGATGAGGAACCAGCTGATTGAAATAAATTTAATGTTCAGAGCTCAGCTCTGACACTGTGTTTCATTTACAGAATTTACAGAGCGCTTTCCAGGTAGGAGTGTGTTTGGGGACAAGCGTCACTCGGGTGGCGCCGGGCCCTGGCCACAGTGTCAGGCTTCCTTGGGGTGCCAGAGGGTCAGCTCCGGACACGCCACTGGGCCGCCTGACTTGGATGGCGCACGTCCTCCTCCCGTCCACCCCCGGATGGCAGCTGCAGGTGCGACACGCAGGTGCCAGCCAGTCCCAAGTGTGGAGTCTTGAAAAATAAGAGTGGGTCCTGTTACCCTGCTGCACCGTTCCCGAGGCGGCCACGGCTGGAGAGCGGGGTCACCTGTCCGTGGGAAGTGTGGCAGGTGGGCCTCGTGTCTGAGAGTGGCTGGTCATCTCCAGCCCCCCTGAGCACGTGAGGCCCTGCCCTGGGGTCACAGCATTCTCCCTGGACACCTGCCGCTGTGACGTCCCCCCCCACGGTGTGCAGTGGTCCGGACCGGCGTGCGTCTGTGCCGCGTGGTAAAGTCAAGCCACACAAACAACGTCTGGCACTGAGAGTCTCCGAAGATGCTTCAAGGCACTTGAGACTTGGCCGCTGGTTTTCCTGAGCTCATACCTCGGCTGTTTACCCGTGTTTGGTTTGCATGGTAACCCGTGTTCTCCGCGCATCCCGGTGTGGGTTGGAAGGGCATCGTGTCAGCCGTCCCCGAGAGCGCCGGCCTCAGCCCTGCAGCCTCCAGCACCGTCTCGTTTACCCCAGAGTGAGTCCGAGCAGCGAGCCTTCCTGGAGCGCGGCTTGGTTTCTGTTCCTCCCTGACTTGGCGAGCCGTCGACCTCGACACTGCCGGCTGGGCCAGTCCGACCCGCCCGCCTCCCACAGGTGCGTCGGGCGTTGGCGTCCAGGTCCCTGTAGAGCAGAGCACACCCTCAGCGTGTCCTTGGAGCAGCCTAGATGCGCCCGGGACGGGAGGACGCCTCCCCTGGGCTCTGGCTTCTCCCTGCCCCTCCCTGCTCCTTCCTGGGACCCACGGAGGCGCTCGGGAAGCTCCTCGACCTGTGCGGAGAAGGGCCCTGACAAGCACCAGGAGCTCCGCATCCGAGTGGTCAGCGGGGGAGGCCCCGGGCCTAGGACGAGGTGTGGGTCCTGCCCCTGCCCACCCAAGGGGCCCAGGGAGGCTTCCCGGGAGGGTTAGGGCGGCTTCAGACCCTTCCCTCCGCGCTGCTCGTCCTGCCACCTGTGGCCCCTGGGGGCTCTCCCCGGTCCCGAGGCTGAGCTGAATCTGGATAAACAGGCTGCGACGCGGGCGTCCCCAGTGGGCTGGCAGCGTCTCGTTAACCTCCTAGGTGCAGGGAGACTTTGTGGGGCGAGCTCCTCGCTGCTAGGACACGTGCGTCTGTGGGTCCGGCAGCCAGAGGCTCGCCGCCAGCAACAGCTCCCAGCGCGTCTCCCTCCTGGAGGCTCCGTCCCCACCAGCCGCCCCGCCCCACAGCTGCCGGTTAGCAGTGAGGTCCCGAGCCTCGGACACTTGCAACATCCCAGCCCATCCGAGTCACAGTGTCTCTGGGGAACCTGCGGAACAGGAATGGGCTGGGGTGTCGCAAGTGTCCCTGGCCCGGAGACGTGGGAGGAGCTCCGGGACTCCTGCCCTGGGGAGTGGCTGGATTTGCCCCAGGCGCCTGGGCTGGAACGGGCCACCTGGGGCCAGCAACCCGCTCGGAGGCCTTGTTCGCTGCGTCTAGTTTCAGAGGCTTATCTGGGGACCTGGAGCTGACGGTGCTCCCGGAGAGCCGCTGTGACCATTAAGTGTGTAATTTGGATGTTGCATCTGTCACTTTGCGTGGCCTTGGCATCACCCACCCAACCGCTCACCCACGTGTCTGGGTGTGACCGCCGTGTCCTGTCACCGGTGTGTCTCCATGCGGCCTTGTGGGTGTGGACAAGGAACCTCCCACCCCTCCCACCCGCGTGTCCGGGCGTGGCCCACGTGGTCTGTCTCTGCTTCCCGTCTCTTGCACGGAGGTGTTAACGAGCCCTCCCCCTTGACTGGGATCATTGGCCCCGACTCGGGGATGGTGTGGAGGGGGTCCACCCCGAGGGCCAGGACCAGGAGAAGCGGGTGTCAGGGCAGGTGTGTCTGTGTGGGGCCAGGCTGGCTGGGGATGGTCGGAGCTCTGTGGAGCGGCCGCAGGACCGGAGGTGAGCACGGAGAACAGGCTGGGAATGGGGTCTCATAAGGCCAGGAGACGGGCCGAGGGAGCAGGGAGTCCGGGGTCCCTCCCCTGGAGGCGTTGTCCTAAAGGCTGGAGAGACGCTGTTCACTCTGTAGACCCTGGAGGTACTGGCGGCCAACGCAGCCTGCGGCCCACGGGGACTTTCTCTGCACCCCCCGCCCTCAGGCACCCCTGTCCCCTCCCTCCCCATGGCGGCATGCCACAAACTTTCTGGCGGGTGACTCTGAGAGGCTCCTTTATATCTGGGCGTTTGTTGGCACCTCGCTTCCCGGGACAGGCAAGTGTCTGCCCCTCGTTAGGAGACCCGTCGTCATCACGGGGCTCCCCACGGGATGCGGGGGTCAGCAGGGAAAACTGAGAACTTGTCTTTGGAGCCCTACAGTAATTGCTACGACACATTTGTCACCGCACATTGGCCCGTGTCTCTGGTGGTGATGACGTCCGCTTGGTAAGCAAGACGCACCGGTGTCACCGTGAGACCCCTCGGTCAGTGGTGGGAGAGGGAGCAGGAAGTCCCCTGGGGAGACGCTCTTCAGTCTGAAGAAACAGTGTCAGATCTCTTTGAAAGACTCCTTTTATGCTGCTGCTCTGAGGACCCTGCAAAGAATTTCTATCAACACCGTCTCTGGTCTTCTCTTCTATTTTGGTTTAAGTCACTCATTTTCAGGCCCTGGGAAATAATCCAGAGGTCATGTTCCTGTGACGTTTCCCTGTGCAATATGTCCCCGTTTGCTCTCGTTCCCTGTGCCTTTGACGACGCGGCGTGCGGAGTGGGAGCCGCGCGTCTGGCGGGAGCAGGGGGCGGCCCTCGGCCCGGGACGCTGCGGCCGGGCTCAGGGGTCAGGAGCCTGCCCGGTGGGGGCTTCCTCCGGTAGAAACACAGCCGCAGGGACATCATTATTTCAAAACAAATGCAGCCAAGATCGAAGCGTTCTCGATTTCACACAAATAATGTAAAGAGCGTGGTAAGATCGGTTCCTAGTCCAGCGTCCCCTGCAGTGGGCATAACCGGGAACAGGTTTGAGGCTTTGCTCTGGTTTGGCTCAGAGGCCGGAGAGAAATCTTGGGTACTTCTTTTTGTCTCTGTGGCCTTTGTTGTCCCCAGGAAGGGGGCCGGGAAGGACCCAGTGCTTTCCCTGTGCTCGTCTCTTAAATGTCCATCCCGCCCTCAGAGTAATTGTCACTCATGCCTCACGGTAGGGGAAACTGAGGCTCGGCTGTGATCGGAATCCAGGCTGTGCTGCACGCCCTCTCGCCAGGCCCCCGCAACTGTGCAGGGGTATCCGGGAACCCACGGCCCATGCTGTGAGCATTGCAGGAGCCTGGGGACAGGACAGGACAGGGGCCTGGAATTGGGCAGGAGTGTTGGGGGGCTGGCAGAGGCAGCTGGGGGTGGGTTGGAACCGGTGTCGATATGTCCTTCTGGCAATGCTGCGGGGGGGCTGGAGTACGGACACGAGCCAGCAGCCCCCAGAAAGCCGCTCTGGGGAGGGCACAGCTAGCCTGGCCTCAGACAGCCTGCACAGGTGTCTGCATGTGGGACAAGACCCTGGGCAAAGGTCGGTTCCAAGTGCCACCTCGCAGGACATGCCAGGGGACCCCGGCTCGACCATGGGGCTTCACAAGCTCCTGGGCCGGGGTCTGCACACGTTACCAACACAGGCGCCCCATGGGGTGGCCCTCTGCGAGAGGACGGTCTTCTCTTCATGGTTCGTTAGAAAGGCAGCCGGTCCGGACGCCTGGCTGGGGCAGGATTGCTGCCTGGGCTCTCGGCCCCTCCAGCGGCACCGCCGTTCCTGGGAGGACGGGGACAGACACTGTGGAGCTGGTCCTCCTCGGCCAGCAGCTCCTCCGGCCACTGTGGAGAGTAGGACCTCGGAAAGCCGTGGCCAGCAGCACGGCGCTCATGGCGATCCCCCAGAGCCCATGGACAGAGTGGAGGGCAGGCGACCGCCTTCTCTCCTGATGCTTCTCGGGCCAGAAGCCAGATGACGGAAGCATCTAGAAGGAGCCTTGTGATCGCCTGTCCAGAGGCCACCAGGACCACCGCCTCAAGGACCCACCCTAGGGGTGGGTCGGGCCTTGCCGGCCGCGCCAGGTGGGACAGGAGCTCGGGGCCGTCTCCTGGGTCGGGTGCCATGCGTGATGCCCAAGCAGCAACTTCACTCTGTCCCAAGACAGTGTGACAACCCCAAAGGGAGGTATGCCGGCCAGAGGGGCCCTCAGGGTGCTCTCCGATCACATCTCCCCTCCCCCTGCCTGCGGGTTTGGCAGGTGGACCTTCTGTCCCTGGGTCACCTGATCTCACCTCAGCAGTCTCGGGCAAGGAGACTGGGGAGATGGATACCCCTCCCTCCTTGGCTCATGGCCTCAGTTTCTCCAGCACTGTCTTCCCCAAGACTACAATGTGTGACTCTCCCCCATGGTCCTTTACCAGAGAGCAAGGGGCTGGAGCTGGGACCCGGGTGTTGTACGTGTGGTCCTGGAGCCCGTGTGTGTCACAGCTGGGACCCGTGAGCCTGTGTCCTGGCCCAAAGGACAGGCTGTCCGTCTACCACTTGGATGCCCCACGGCCAAGCCTGGGCCCCACCCCACTAGCTGACACCCTGGCCCTGCCCCCGGCCACGCTGTGTTGGGGTCGCCATGCTGTTGTTGGCTTCTGAGAGGTCGGGAAGAGACGGGGTGCGCACTGTGGGGTCTGCGGTCCCCGGGTCAGGTGCCCGGCTGGGCCCCGTGATGTGGCCTGTTTACAGCTCCTGGCAAAGCAGCTTATTGGATTAGTGGGTGCCCGGCCGGCCCCGCGGCAGGAGGGGGGACGCGACCTGTTGGGGCTGCTTCAGGGAAGCCTGGTTCTGTCCGAGCTGGTCTCTGCTGCGTCGGAAGGCGGCACCCCGGAAGCGTGTGCTCCCCTTTCCGCTGAGCAGACGGTCTTGTCGGACGCAGGCAGTGCAGCTCTGGACGCGATCTGTCCTGCTTGCCCACTGGCCGGAGGCTGACAGGCGCTCAGGCCGCCAGTCTCCTCGCGCACGTCCCTGCCCGAAGATGCTGTCCGGCCATCCCACCTGCCTTTTCTCGGGGCTCTGCGCCGCCCTGCTGGCTGTGGCCCTGACCTACTACTTCTACTGGTGAGTCCGCTGGCGGGCGCTGGGCCATCCCAGCACCGGGGCTGCCACACTTGTGCCCTCCTGTTCCCTGTGCCCCATGTGCCACAGACGTCCCTGCTGGGGACGGGGGCCTTGCGGTCAGCAGGGACGTTGTGTGCCGAGCCTGGCCCGTGTGATCCCCACCTCGCCAGGTGGGGTATCCGCCCTCCAGGGAATGCTCCTCTGTTTGGGACATTCCTGGAGAAGGCGGCTCCAGGGGACATACCTGTCACCAGCAGGTGCTTGGGGTTGGCAGGGGGGGGCTTCAGGGGAGGAGCGGCGCCTGACGGGGGAGCGGAATTTGCCCATGACCGCCCTCATCGCCCCTCACCTCTTACCACCCCGCCCCTGCGTGGAGGTGTCAGGGATGTACAGGGGTCTGTGAAGGAAGCAGAAGGCGCTCGTTCCCAGCGGAGGGACGCCACCCTGTTGTGCCCGTACATGTCGAGCTGGTTTACGGTGAATCAGCAGCTACCCTTCCTGGCCGTCAGGACCCGCGTGCGCACAGGGTCTTGCTGGTGTGGACCGCACGAGCCTGGGCTTCTCCAGCCCCACCCACGTGGGGGTGTGACAGCGGAGGGGGCGTGGGCTCCGGGCCACCCGTTCCCATCTGTAAAGTGGGTACCGTGTCTCCCCAGTCTGCACGAGACCGTCTACACCAGCCGCACCAGGTGATGGCCTGAGCCTCACAGCCCGGCGTTTCTCCCACCAGGTGGCTCTGGGAAAACCCAGAAGCCCAGGCCTTGGGGCGAGCTTCATGTCTCAGAGCTGAGAGGGGGCTGATTTGCGGTGAGGAGATGGAAGCTCTCATGAAGGTTCTGTCCCCGTTCTGTTTCCTTCATGCCGTCTGCTCGGGCATTCTCTCTGGAGGCTTCCTCTCCTCGGGATCCGATTAACACCTCTCCCGTGTCGCAGAGGAGGAGGGAGCACGGCCACAGACGGGGCACGACATGTCCTCAGGCCCTGGCGGCCCTTTCCTGCCCCCAGGAGCTGCAAGCTCCTTCCTCCCAAACTCTGCACCATTCTAGGATGAATTTCTGCCCACGGGTGTTTGCATTTTAGCTCTTACGTGAATATCATAGAACTTAGAGAGACAAACACATGTATGATTTAGGGGAAGAATGAGCTCTGGGAGGGATAGAAGGACTTTTGTCCCTCATTAGAGTAGTTCTGGGCCTTGGGGAGGGTAAGGCGTTTCTCCGGACCCCATGGAGCCCCCCTGGGAGGAGCCATCACCAACACTTGGCATAAACTTCAGGACGCTTTGGAGAGTGGGGGGACGGTCAGCCCTGGTGTGCAGGAGCAAAAGTCCCCCTACCCCCCGAGCCCCCGTAACGGATGGTGAGTGCAGGTCAGGAGTGGGGAGGCAGCTTGTGTGACTGAGGACTGGCTGCCCGCGGGCCACATGGGGCGTCAGGCTTGACCTACCGCGCACATGGACCACCCGCCCCGCCAGGTGCCCTCGCGTGTCCTAGACACTCAGCACTCCATCCACACGTGGATAGAATCCAGACTGAAGGACACTTCTGCAGCTTGTTGTGACCTATCTGGAGGAGCTTGGTGGCCCTTGTCCTGTCCTTGTCCCCCACATTCGGAACTGGGAGAAAACATTGAGCTTTTCCTTCTCTGGGTCCCGCTGCAGACTGGCGAGTGCTTGGCCGCGTGGCAGGAGGCCTCCCCAGCGTGGCCACCCCCACGGCCCAGGGGAGGGCTGGGAGAGGAGCCGCCCTTCTTTCCGGGAGGCCTCTGGCCTCGTGTACTGGGAAGCACATCCAGGAGAAGGCGCGTGGCCTCTGGTGGGGAGTTTGTGCTGCAGACACTGTAACTCTTGCCCCAAGACGCCAGCGGAGACCCGTGTTCTCCGCTTGGCTCTGCAGCGCGGCCCTCCCCTCACGACCCCCGGGTCCAGGACAAGGCCTTCTTGTCGGCTGCCCTCCTGCAGGGGAGGACTCGGTCCAGACCAGGCTTCTCCGCGGGCCCAGGGCTGAGCCCGTCAGGAGCCAGAGGGCCGGAAGGGGCCAGAGTGTGGCCAGAGTGTGGCCAGGGGAGTGGCTGTCGCCACCCTGAGCTGGAGTGCAGAAGGGGGGGGGAACGGCGGGGTCCCAGAAGACTTTGCGCGGAGCCCCGGGCCAGCGAGTAGGGAGCGCGAGGTCCGACGCATTTGGATGCAGGACCTCTAGGACCCACGGTGAGGGCTAGGGGCATGTGGGCTCCCGCCCCCAACACGCACCTGCCTTCAGACATTGCAGCTTCCTAAGCCTCACTATGAAACGCACGTGGACTTATTGGGGCTCCATTAAGCTGTTGAATGGTCTCGGGGCGCCTGTGGATGCCCATCACGGGGCACAACCTGGTAAAACCCACTTGGCGCCTTCGCACTCCTGAGGAGGTGTGTCGCTTGTGGGAGGCTGGGCGCTGGCGGGTGGTCTGGGAGCCCTGCGGCCTCTGGGGAGGAATCGGGGAGAGCTGCGCGGCTCTCCCCTCAGGTCTCAACTATCTCACGAGGGCATTGGCCTAAATGCCATTGGACACGGCGGCTGAGGCACTTTCCTCATTTTTAGAGTAAAAATTCCTCCGCTAAGCAAACTCTCGTCAGAGAATCACATTTTGGCAGCTTTTCTGCAGAGTAAGAAGACATTTGGCAAAGGTCTGGGGTGCTCGCCCTCCCAGACTGTCGGCACCTGCTGTCGGCACCCGCGGGTCCCCTCACCACAAGCACCTGTCAACAGCCCCCAAGCTGCTTTGTTGACAAGTTCCCCGTTCCCGTGGCTGAAGTCTGGTTACCGCCCTGGGTTCTTTCTGGAAAGAAAAACCAGAGCCAAAGCCCCCCTTTGAAATTGTCACCGTGGCTGATTTTAAGGGTAGTGACTTCTAACTAGATGTATGTGCGTGCAGAGAGTTAAAATCTCACTGACGTTGCCTGCCCGAGGGAAAGTGGGTCTGAATTCGTGAACTTACAAGTCAGACTCCAGCGTCACTGAACACAGTTCGGGAAGGTGACGGGTCCGACTGTGTCTTCCCTGTGGATCCCAGCACGGAGTGGGGCATGTGGGATGCGGGATTTCCCAAACTAACGGACCGGGAGACCCTCTTGTAGAGAGACATTTCTCGGCATTAATGTCTGAATTGTGGGGTTTTACAGATGCTCAGAATGATTTGAGTATCAGTTATGCAGAAAACGGCACCCAGGTTTGCTGGCTTGGGAACCCAAACACCCATTAAAAGTTGGCTTATCAAAGACCTTTTAGACGTGGGTGTGTTTGCAAAATAGGGAGGGACCCTATAACTTGGAGATTTTTCAAGAAGTGTCGAACAGAGCCACCCTATGGTCCTGGTAAGACAGGTTATGTCAGCCTCAGTTTCAAAGAAGAAACTGAAATTCAGAATGATCACGTCACGTGTGGAGGCCACAGACCGGGGACAAGGATGGTTTCCTGAGCCCCAGGCCCAATGTGCTCTCTTCCAGCTCCTCCTGCCAGTGGGGCAGATGTGGCAGGTGTGGGGGACCCTCCTGGCAGCTGGTGTGTTAGCCAAGCTTTCTCCAGTTCAGTGTTGTCACTTGACTAAGTGGCAGAAGTCACTTTTGTGACATCTGTGTTCATCTTTAAAGTTGGTATTTCATAATCAACATTAGCCCAGGTGTTGAAATGTTTTTATATTTTTATTTCTCTGGAATAGTAATATGCCCTGGTTTCCAGGAGCGTGAGCTCCCACCTCTCCCCTGTGCACACTGCTGCTCCCCGAGGCAGAGCTGCCCAGAAGCCGTCCTGCCTCCGGGCCTGCACCGCTGGGATGTGCTCTGTTCCTCAATTTATGTGTCGCGCTCAGGTCTCCGGCCGGTGTTCGCTGAGCGGCAGCCCTGCGCAGGCCCTGCTCTAGCCTTTCCGTTACTGTCAGTGAGTCTTCGCAAGCTTGGAGGAGGAAGACCAAGTCCCCGTGAAACCAGCGGTAGAAACCCATGCCCCACGTTAGCATGATCTACATTCACATCAGTTTCCCAGAATAGCATTTTTTGTTGCTTGAAAATATCAGTTGCTTTGCTTTTTATATTTGAGAAAGGAAATGTATTCCTTGTTCAATACCAAAAATCTTCCCTTAATTATGTATTTTTGAAGATTTTAGTTGAGACTGAGAGAGCACGTGCGTGAGAAAGAGCAAGCCGGTGGGGGAGGAGCGGGGGGCGAGGGAGAAGCAGGCTCCCCACTGAGCAGGGAGCCTGCTGCGGGGCTCGATCCTGGGACCATGAGATCATGACCCGAGCCAAAGGCAGAGGCTTCACTGACTGAGCCACCCAGGCGCCCCCATAGTCATATACTTTGTTGAACAAATTCTTTCTTCTCAGAAGAGTTCCCATTCTGGTTTGGAGCAGAGTCTCCTTCTGGGCCACACCCACAGGGTGGTTATCGTGACATTTCCCGTCACTGTGTAACCGGGTGAGTTCTTTCTCTGTTAGATTCCTTCTTGTCTTGCTGGACTGTATCCTCAAGTGATCTTTTCACAAAGGACAAACAGGAGTCACATTTTCGGAAAACTGCCTGGTTCAAGGCCACTGTAGTTTCTGTCTTCATTCTTTGTGTCTCTCTGGTTCTGGGAGAGAAGAAACGGGGTTCGGAGGGAGGAGGAGTGGATAAAGGATCCACTTAGAGAGGTGCTGGTGGAGGTTGGGACGGCGGCGAGAAGGTGAAAACCGCGAGTGGCCTGAGTCTCAGCAACCCTGTTGCTCACTTCAGCAGCGCTGTGTGGGGACGGGGAGGGTCCTGGAGAAGCAGAAGGATCACAGAATCCAAGTTGACTTTTCTTGGTTCCAGGATCAAAAGTGTGAAATTTGTAAAGTGGCCACATTTCGGACTGTGCGGAAGCATCAGGTTCTGGGGAAAGTCTGTGGCGTTCTATGGCTCCTGACCCAAGGGTTCTTCCCGGAATGTCCCCCGTGACCTGGGGGGGCCACGGTGGTGCTGTCCACGGTGCCGACAAGGGATTTCTGGTAGGCACGCCCAGTGTCTCCTGGTCCCATCAGCAGGTCCGTGGCTGCAGATGTTATGATGTAGAGCCATCAGTGTAGTGGGAAGGAGCTGGGTGAGTAGGAAGATGTGGCGCGGGGAGCCATGGTTCCCCAGTGGGGGTTGCTGCCACTGAGTGCCATTGCTTGGTGGTGGGTCCCAGAGCCGGAGTGCTCTCTGCTCTCTCTCCATGAGGAAGTAGGATCAGGGCCCCTCTGTGCATGTAGGAAAACGGCTCTTGCAGCGGTTCAGAAGGATGGAAGGGAGCTTGGTGAGGGGCTGTCCCCCTGGGACAGGGGGACAGTTAGAGACCTTCCTCCCCACCCTGTAGCTGTCCCATCCTGGGGTTGAAACCTCTCTGGCTCCCGTGCCTACAACCCCCAGCCTCCCTCTGCAGGGCCATGGGGAAGGGACTGGCCCCAGGAGGCACCAGTCATTTGGGATTCACGTAAGAACGGGTGCTGCTGTGGGCCTTGGCTACCGCTATGGAGAAGTTGGGGGATGAATCAGGTTGGGTGTCAATGGTTGGGGGTCCGGGGAAAGCAGAAGAAAAGAGAACATGTGGGAAAGAGGCCGTGTTCAGAGAGAGCAAGGAAGAAAACTCTAGAATTCAGTTTCCATGCCTACTTAGGAATGGTGGGAGGGCCAGTAGGGCCACAGGGTGTGACTGCCCATAATGCATCCCCGGACCCCATGCAGCTCCCAGTTTGTCCTGGAAAACCTGACCTCACACTGGGACGCTCTCCCGGGGGTGTGGCACAAAGGGGAGCAGCGTCTGCTTCTCTCGGGGTCCACCGGCTGCCGGGGAAGCTAAGCCCAGGCCCGCTCCCAGCACTCATGGGGGGTGTGGAACCTCATTGCCCGCGTCAAGCACAAGCTCGGCTCGCGTCCTCGCGAGTGCATTCCCTGAAACTCGGTGGGGGCAGGGCAGCCGGAGCCGGTGGTGTGCGACCCCCCAAGGCACGGACCCTTCCTGCTTTGCTGTCTGGGGGACGGTGACAGTAGGGGAGGAGGAAAGGGCAGGGTGCGGCTCCCAGTGCCGGCCGCGTGAGCTCTGGGCACATCGCTCTGGGAGTCTCCTGCTCTCTGTGGCCACTGCCGCCCCGGAAGGTGGGATGCTGGACTTGGCGGAGGACGTCTTCGTGCCACCTTCTACTTCGCATGTTTCATAAGCGTCAGTGATGGTTTTGGTGACCGCTGCAGAACATGCAGATCAGAGATGTTCTGGGTTTATACGCAGACAGGAAGCTCAAGTGGGAGCCCGCGGCTGGGTGATGGGGGCCCTTCTCCAAACCGCGCCTGTGTCTGGGGACGGAAGGGACCCGCAGGCTCTCCCACAGCTGTGAGGGGAGCGGAGGGTGCTCATTTGAAACCCACTTCGCTTATCTCATTTAGAATCCCTACCTCTCTTAAATCTAATTTTTAAACACGGTGACTCTTTCATGGCTAATGTGACATTTTTTTCATCTTTGTCAATGGTTTTGTTCATCCTTTAAGGTTTGCGTTCTTAGGTAGTAAAGGCTCGTAAATGCACATGTGTTCTGGAGTTCGTACTGGAAAAGCTCTCCCAGGACTCTGCCCAGGCACCCCTGTGCCATCTGCTAGGAATGCAATGAGGTCACAGGGAAAGGGCAGGCCCCTCCCTGCACCCCTGTCCTCCCGCAGCTCTGGGACCTCATGCTGTCCCCGGCCTCACCAGGTCTGCTTTTCCAGCTGAGTTCCTCTTCCGAAACCCACGTCTGCCCCAGGGAAGCCCCAGGGAACCCTCAGGGAACCGAGGGGTCGTGTCTGTATCTTGCCTTAGGTTTCCTGTCAGTTGGCTGTCCTGTGACCTCCAGTCTCTGGTGGGGCCAAGAAAGGCGTGAACGGGCCACTCGTCTGGCTTTCGTCTTGTCGTAAGGGCGGGAGTGATGAGCTCTTTGCATCCCAGGGAAAACGAGAGCCCCCGTATAAGTTTTTACCTTGTGAAATGTGTTGTACTCGTAGGAAAGTGCATTAACCACCGAGCCCCTGAGTAATTCCAGAGCAAACCCTTGTCTTTCTCTGAAGTAAAATGCTGCTGTTACACCGGGCGGTTCGTGGTCACAAGATTACAGGTCAACGTCGCTATGACTGTTTTTGTGTGTGTGAGCACGTGGGTGTGCGTGTGCGTGCGTGGGCACGTGTGCGAGAGCATGTACTTGCATGTGTGTTGAGATGCTGTGCGTACATGTGCTCACGTGTGCCCGCACAAGGGGTGTCGCACACTTGCACACGTGCGTGTGTAAGGACGTGCGCCTTTGTGTGTGAGCATTGTGTGCACACGTACGTGTGCCGGAGACTGTGCACCGCCGCACGCGTGCATGACAGCACGTGTGGTTGTGCGTGCATGGAAACGCTTGTGCACACGTGCACACGTGTCTCCAGGAGCCTTGTGCGTGCACACGTGTTCGGTAACTCAGTGGACAACCTGTCTCCACTGGAGAAAATTCTGCGCCGGCGCCGCTGACCACCTTGGTGTGAGGAGCACTGTGGCGTCCCGCAGGCCCCCAGACCTGTCACAATCTCTTGTGCCATCACCAGGCTCTGCTGTGGGAGCTTCTCCGTCCCTCCCGCCTCGCAGCCGACATCCCTGCTCCAGCCGGCAGAACAAGCCAAACCACCTCAGAGGCACAGAAGAGGCTGGAGCTTGCAGAGCTCGGGGGGGAGGGTGGGTGGGCAGGGCGGGGCCCCCATGTCCTTCGGCAGCTGCCCTCTCTGCCCTCTCTGTACCCACGGTGCACGCTCAGCTCCAGGCTCCCCTACATGCCAGGCTCCTACGGACATCACGGCAACAGACCCGGCTGTCACCACTGGGGTAATGACGGCCCTACTGTCCTTGTCCTTGGTCTGGGGCTCCCATCCGCTTCTCAGACGGCACCTGCTGGGACACCTTTCACCACACTGGGGGGTGGCCTGGGGGCCTGGGTCCCTTTGACCCATGTGGCTCTTCTGGAAACCTCCTGCCCAGAGGGTCTCCGTGCCTGCAGGGACATTGGCGGCTCCCTTTCATCTGAGCCCCAAGCCGCTTCTCCTGCGAGCTTTGTGGACCTGCTCCCCAGAGACCTGCGGCTGGTCCGGGTCAGGCCAGGGTTTGAGGCTCTCAGTGGTGACCATTGGGTGGATGCACTCCAGAGGTTCTGGTCGCATTGTCCTCCCAGGAACCTTTGCACGGACACAGCATGATGGGGTGTGAGGGGCTCGAGATGAAGAAGCCGTGCTGGTCACAGATGTGCACAGGCGACATGCACTGCCTGTAGTACGCCGGGACGGAGCAGCGACAGAGCCCCTGCAGACCGGCACGAGTCACAGTGACGGACGTGGCGGTCACTTAAATCCTTAAATCACTGGCGGGACTTAAACCCTGCCAGTCTGTCCTCTCTGCCTCTCGCGGTGCGCAGCTGCCCAGGCGGGCTCGGGCCTCGGAGGACCGGGGGCTTCCTCCTGCTGCCCACGCTGTGAGTCTTCTGATTCCCAAGGAGGCTGCTGCCCCAGGACACTCTTCCTCGCTCAAAGAGGCCAGAGGCCAGAGGGCATTGCCAGAGGGATCCCTTAGCTTACAAAAGCAGGCACCTTCCTGAAAGTTCCCGTGGACTCCTCCCACGTGCCCCACCTGGAACAGGGCCCCTCGACCATCCCCAGACCAGCCCGTCAAAGATGGGTCCCTTTAGGGCTTAGCTCTGGGGCTGGGGTGCCCTCTGGGGGTTCGATTCCCACCAGGCGTCATGAAGTGGGGGGAGCCCACAGAGGCTGCATGGTACACATGGGCCCTGAGGGGGGTTTTCATATGTTGTTCAATTGGGTCATTTTTACCCACTGATTGAGAAGTTACGTGATGCTAAGATTCTCGTGAGCCCAGTAATGGCTTTAAGTTACTTTTGTGTTCTGTCCGTTGTAACAGCCTCGCATGCAATGAAATGAAAAGACAGACGGGCCCGAGTACAAGCACAGCAGGACGTCGGTGCCCGTGTGAGACAGGCGGTCCACACGCGGGGCCAGCCGCTGGCTGTGGGGTGCGTGGGCCGCCAGGTCTGCCCGCCTTCGGGCCCTGCGTGTGGGGGCTCTGTGCTCGCTGGGTCCCCTGCAGGCTCCTCCCTGGTTCTTTCTCATGGGTTCCTCGGCTTCTCCTTCCTGTTTCCTTTTCCACCGGAGTTGCGGGATCTGCTGTCTGGCTCCCGGCAGGGGTGGGGGACCTGTTGGTATTTTGACTCAGCTTCAGGTACGTTTATAAATGAGCTTAGAAAGAATGGTTCGTGTGGCATCCAGGCATCGCTAAGAAACCGCCTGGATGTAGCCCTCGGAGTGGCCGCCACCTTATTGGTCCACGGTTCCGTGGTTCCGCACCCTGGGCCGGGGGGCAGTCCTACTGCCGGTCTCCGCTGGGGTCATTGGTGTGGGTGCGGCCGGCTGGCACCCGCCCAGTGCTGGGGGTCCGCAGCCGTGGGGCCCACCTTCCACCGTCCACCCTCACTCAGTGGGGAGGCTGCGAGGCCTCGGCTGTCGGGGGAGCCCCAAGGCTAGCCTGGGCACCACAGCCAGGGAGAGGAGCCCACGTCTGTGGGCCGCCTTGTGAGGGGGCACGCACGGGAGGCCGACGGCCGGCATCTGCCACACCGAGTTTTCAGTGTGTTTAGCTCCTCCACTTCCCACCTTTCCGGCTGCGCGGAGCTTTCCTTGTCGGGCTCCGTCTCTTTCTTCTGAGCCGTCCCTGGGCGTCTTGTCACTTCCACTGCCAGCGTCCTCGGGGCTTGTCTTCTGCCGGGCCGTCTGTGTGTGCGCGTTCCCGTGGACGTGCCCCCACTGGGCTGCCTGGACACGGCCTGGGGCCATCACAGAGTGTTAGACCGTGAGCAGGCTCCCCACCGGCTTTAGGGCCGTCCCGAGTCCTGCCTGGACTTTGACTTTGCTGCTTCTGCCGGCTGGCGAGACCGTGGGGCGACCTGGGACACCAAGAATTAAAACTGCGGAGCTGCCAGCGGCTGGGAGCCCCTGTTGTCAGCGCCTGGCTTCCTAGGTTGCCTCAGGGCCTCAGATGACCCCCAGGGGCCAGGGTCCTGGAACCACCAAGTCAGAAACAACCACGCCTTTCTGTCATCTTGGTGCCTTGGGTGACGTCCGTTAGAACTCGCTACCGGACGTTCTGAGAATGCAGATCTCTGTCCGCGGTGTTTCCTCTCTCCACCAACCCGTTACTGGTCATGGTCCTGCTTCAGTTCTGGTGGCTTCTCCGGGGTCTACAGGATCCAGACATGTCACCTGCAGACAGCCGTGATTCTACGCCTCCTCTTAGAGGAGTTCCGTCCCTCGGCAGTTCCCAGTGTGGATGAGGTAGAACTGGCCACAGAGGATTATTAGCCAAGAAATATGTCCTGTTTTTTGGCCGATAGGAGGATAAGGTGGTCTCTGTACGTGGACTTACTCAGGCACTAAAAGTAGCCCCTTAAAGCCTCAACAATACGATCGTGTCTGTCTAGTCTGAAATTGTAGCGGGACGCGTCAAAATACCTTTGCTGCTTCTCAGCCTCATTCAGTAGCAAGTGGACAGGAGACAGTCCTTTCCCCTGTCGTTGTGGTGAGCTCCAGGAAGACAGCAGTGGCTGCATTGTGTTCTCATCCATGATGTCATCGTGGGGCCGCAGGATGTGCCCACCACTCCCTGCTGCGGGCGCCCTCGGAGGTGCTGCCCCCCAGGCCACAGGCTGGCTCCATCCTGCCGTGTCGCCGTCAGCAGGATGTCTGCCGCCAGCACCCCTGGGGCCCCCTGCTCACATCAGATCGGCCGCGGGCCGGGGAACCACCCAGACACGCTCGTCCAGGCCGCGTCTACAGCGGGAGCCCGGGGGAGCCGGGAGTCCTAGTGTGAGTGTTTGCTTCTGGGACGCCCGGGCTGGTGGCTCGGGAGGCAGGAGGCCTGGTCCTGGTTCTGGGCTGCGTTTCGGATGGTTTGTGTTCCCACCTGCGTTGTGGGAGGTAGTTTAAGAATATTTGAAAAAATTCCCTCCGTCTCCTTCCTGGTTTCCAGCAGTCTGTCTGGTTCACACGGTGTGGCCTCGGGGCTCCGCACGCACACCCAGCACCGGGGCTCGGGCCCGGTAAAGCCCCGGTGCCACCAGCCAGGCCTTCCTCTTCTGCCTCTGAGCAGGCCAGGGCCATTCTGTATGCCACACGGGTCAGCGGAGCGGACGGGGAGGTGGGATGGCGGGAAGCTAGCGGCCACCTCTTGGCTCGGCCACACGATGGGCTTTGGGTGTGGACGGCCGACATCTGCATGGAGCGCGGCGGTCCGCGCCTGTGGCGGAAAGCACGCGCCCGGAGCGTCAGGAACAATGCGTTTCTGGTGTTATCGAGCGTCTTCTGCCGTCACCAGCCCCCGTCTGGCCGTGGTTACACTCGCTCTCAGAGAGTCCTCGGATGGGCCAGGTGAGGCCATGGGCTGGGAGCTCAGCTCGGACTGGGCAGCGGTTGGAGTGGCTGACCCATGGTGGTAGCTCGTCCCAGGCTCTCGGGGGGGCCACGGGTCACCCACAGAGACCAGTGCGGAGCCGTGCAGGAGACATGGCCATGGGGCCACTGGACGTCATCGAAGGGTCCCCTGCTGCTTTCCCACCGTGACGTGGACACTGTGGGGGGAGAGGGGCCGAGGCACCAAAGGCAGCCCCTCTGCACACGGTCACTGGTCATCACCCTGACGGTGTAGAGGGTGGCAGATGGGTGACCTTGGTTTCTATTCCCGTGCAAATGCTTTGTTGGAAATATGGGGGTTTCCACCAAGACGGGGGCTGGGGGGCACCTGGGAGGATATCTGGAGGTCAGACCCCCAGACTGGCTAGTTCATGAAGCAGAGGGACAGAGGCACCAGTGCCAGGAGAGAGGGTCCACGGGCGTCTGGGGACGGGTCTGCCCTTGAGCTCGGGGAGGCCCTGGGCAGCAGTGCCAAGTGGACGGCAGGACAGGGGAGCTGGTCCGCACTCTTCCCGAATTCTGGGACCAGATCAAGGCCGAAGTCTTTGTAGGAGCTGGTCCCTCTGCGGGGGCAGCTGCTGGCGCAGCACGGGACTATCCGGCCAGAGCACCTCACACCCGGCGGCTTCAGCAGCAGCCGTTCCCCAGCTGGGACTGACGTCCGAGATCAAGGACAGGCCGGGCTCGGTTCCTTGAGGGGGCCGCGTGGGAGGGACCTGTTTGCGGACCATGTCTTGGCCTGTGTCTTCGCGGGCTCCCTCATGGGAGGCTGTGTCCCAGTCTCTCTCCTGAGGACACCGGGCAGACGGCGTCAGGACCCTATGGCCTCATGTAACACCGTCAGCCCTGCCTCCGGGTATGGCCGCTTCCTCAGGGGCTGGCGGTTAGGACCCCAACGTAGCTTTTGGGGGACCCAGTTCCACAATGAGAGGTGCCCCGCGGGGTCTGAGGGGCCAGGCCTCTCTCGTGCCCCGAGCCACAGACAGCTCAGCGGCGGGGGCCATGGTCTCGGGATCAGCAGTGAGAGCCCCAGGAAGGACAGGGTCCCACTTCTTAGGGGGCAGGGAGCTAGTGCGGGGAGCAGGGTCTGGCCCCACCGGAAGGCTGGCTGGCTTCTGCAGAGGCCCGGGCCTGCGTCCCTGCCGTGACCGGGGGACTGCGTGGGGCTGTGTTGCTGCTCTGTGAACAGCTTTAGCTCAGCCCGGCCCAGCGGGCTGCTCACTGCCCTCTCCGACTGGCCGGCTATCAGTCCTGTGCCTTCTAGCCCTGAGGGGTGGCACACCCCGTACCCCCACTTCAAGAGGCTGAGCACACAGAACATCCCTGCCCCGAGAAGCTCGTCCAGGGCCACAAACCCAGGAGGCGGCCACCTCACCGTCAGGACCTAGTTGTGCAGATGCCGGCTTCTCGAGCAATCTGACTGTTCTCTGATGCATGGAGACAGGCCCAGGCTTCCCCACTGTTCGGCAACGGCCTCTGAGCATTGATGAGAAAGTGCCACGTGAGGGGGACAGGCCCTTGTGAGCAGCTGGCATCTTCCGAGGCCGGGGTGCGGGGGCTCTTCTGGGTGTCGTCTGGGCAGTGCAATGGGACTGCGCTGTGGGCTTTCTTCCTGTCCATGTGTCAGACGCACGCATGTGGCCGAGGGCTCGGCCAGGGGCTCGGCTCTGGCTTCCCCGTCCTGAGCAGCCAGTCTTGAAGCCTCTGGGCCTCAGTTTCCTCCCCTGTAACGAGGTAGGTCTAGACTCCAGGAACCCACCTTCTGGGGTTTACCGTAACCTCCCAGCCATCCGGAAGATGCAAGTGGAGATTGCTGTGTGATACCGTGACCCCTGGGATTGGCCTGCATGGGTGCTGTCCCACGGAAGTGTCGTGTGCCATCATGAAACAGCCATAAGGGACATCCACGCGGGCACAGGGTGGGACCATCCGGAGAAGTCAGATGTGCACGCCCCAGTACGGTGGGTCCTGATCCCGGGGCATCCCTGAGCTCCTGACATTGGGCAGCAGCCCCGGGAGGCCCCGAGTGTGGTCGTAAGGGGCAGAGACGAGAGACAATGTGCAGACGGGGTGATGGGGTTGGAGCGTCACCAAGGACGGAGCTGGGCGGACATGCGTGCTTGGGTGTTCACAGGGATTCCTGTTAGCGAGTCGGAGGCCGGAGCCTCGTCGACGATGTCAGGATAACGTCCCGCAGGGGGACCGCAGGGGATAGAACGAGGCGTTCCCTGACTTTACAGCCGAGCTGCGTGTCTCTGACACAGACAGGGGTGGCGGTGGCGGCCGGCGGGCACTGCGGGCTTCAGACCCACGGGCGGCGCCGCAGAACGGGCTCTGTTTGAAAGTAAGGCTTGACAGTGTTCCGGCGTGCACAAACACGCAGAGCCCGACTCGAACTGGTCTGGCGAGAGGTAAGACGTTTGCGAGCACGCTCTGCACCCCGAGACCCGCCTCCCCTGCCACACTCCTGCTGTGCCCACCAAGGCTGGGCGCGTGCGGGCCGAGCCGGGCCGCATCTAAGCGGAGGGTCGGCTCAGGGTGCTCTTGTGAGGTGGGCATCGGGGAGGAGCCCTGAACTGCCGTGGCTGATGTTCCTTAGGGCGAGTCTGGCCCACATGGAGCGATGAAGTCGTGTTTGGGCCCCACTTCTGGTTCGTCTGGGCAAAAGACTGACAGCCCAGGCAGGTGACCAGCAGCAGGGCAGATCAGGCAGGTCAGACGATGCCGGTCTCAGGAGAGCCCAGGGTCAGGCTCACCCTCGCATCCCGGGAGCCTGGCAGACAGCAGGCGGGATTCCCACCCCCCACAGTGACTGTGGGAGCACAGGACAGGTCGTGAATGTGAGTCATAAAGGAGGCTAGCAGTTGGAACGACACTGTGGGCCAAGACCAGCCCCAGGCCACGTCCATCAGCTGTCGTCAGGGAAGATGAGTCCCGGGGCCTGGGACAGGGAAACCAGCTGGACCGTGGGCATCTCATTCCCGACAGGAGGACGCGGTGTTGGTGGCGAGGGTGCGAGCGACGTGTGTCTGGGGCGGGTGCAGCTCGGCAGGGCAGCCTGGCCACCGACCTGTAGATCAGGCTCAGGCGCCCAGGACTGGCTACTCTGTCACCTCGGGGCTGAAACAGATTCCCGGGTGAGAGCCTGTGTTCACACAGAGACCGGTGCTCGGACGTGTGTGGTCGGCAAAGCCTGCACGGGGCTGGAAGCCATCGGCAGGTGGGTCGGCAGGTGGGACGTGTGCCGTGGAAGGTCGCTCCGCGTTCAGGCTGAACAGTGGTGGACACGCGTGCCGAGCTGCATGTCGGGTCCCTTGTGCTTCTGCTCATGTGAGCCTAGAGGAGAGGAAGCTGGATCCGCAGTGCCAGAGCCCGGTGGCCTTGCCAGGGGCCGGGCGCTGCCTGGGCAGGGGTGATGGGAAGCACCCTGACGTGACCACGGCCTTGAGCGTGGCCGTGGCTTTCCGGGTGCCATCACGCTGCATGCCAGTGAGCGCATCTGAGCTGGGAGTGAGCTGTACCTTGTGGGACCTGGACCTCGTGTCCCAGGGATGGAATCAGTGGCCGGTCGGGACCTGGGGGGATCTGCTTTTAAAAGGATCATGGCTGATACGGCAATTTTCGCGCTGGCTTCTGGGGACCCGGGTGGTTCTGGCCTGTGTGGCAGGGGGTGGGGAGCAGAGAGTGTGCCGCGTGCCAGCGGGGTGCCGGGGGATGGGCAGCGACGCTGGGTCGGACAGCGCCGTTACCTCTTGTACATGGAAGGAGGACGTCATCAGGCCTGTCATGTTCGGGACTCTGCTTTCTAGAAGCATCCCTGCCTGTGGAGGGAGTGTGGACGCAGTGTCCCCACCTGCGGTGGAATCTGGTCCTCTCGCTACTCACAGTGGGACCGCATCAAGTCACCTGTCATGCTTCTGTTGGCTCGGAGGGCGGTGTTTGCGGGGTACCCAACAACACAGGAGGAAGTATCTTTGCCGTCCCCTGTGTGTTTTCTGTCCTTTACATCCAGAGGGCCAGTTACAGTAACCGTGGGGTAATGAGTTAGTAACAAACCGTCCCAGTGTTGGTGCACGACAAACACTGCCTGTCCTTACCCTCCGGGTCTCGGGATCGGTACTAAAGCCACAACAGGCTGGTGGGTCGGGGCTGCTTGCGGGGCTGTGGGCCCCCAAAGGCCTGACCAGGCCTGGACACCCAGCTTTCACGTCCAGGACCTGCGGCTCAACCGTCCTCCAGCCACGGCGGCTGGCTCCCCCCAGAGCAGACCTCGCGAGGACCGGGGGCTGGGCAAAAACTGTGTTTTGCAACTCAGCCTCAGAAGTCACAGCTTTGTGTTTCCAGCACAGTCCGAGTGGTCCCCGGAGGGGGCAGCCGGCCCCTGCTGCCCCCAGGGGTGCTCAGCTTGTAAAGTGAAGCAGGCCCCGCCCCAGAGAGTCAGGGAGCCGGTCTCAGCCAGCCACACGCCCCATTCCGCAGAGAGTGTGGACGCCCCTCCCGGGACCGGGTCTGCATGTGCCCCGGCCATGGGCGGCCCTGAGTTGGAATCGCAGCTCCCTGCTTGGCTCTCTGCCATGAGGGGTGTGACAGGGCAGCTCAGGGGACAAGTGTAACTGAGAAATGTGAGCTGAGCCTCGGGCATCACTGTTGGAAGTAAGACGCGCACATGAGAAGGGGAGAAAAACCGGTTAGGGCCCTGGGTGAGTCGCCGCGCTGTGTTAGAGCCCAGTCAGAGGCTGTCGGCTTCCAGGGCCGCCACGGTTTGGGAGCGGAATAGTAGATTGTGCGTCTGTTTCCGTGGAGTTCATGTGCGGTTTGGTCTTTTAAATGATGCTAAAAAAGGCTAAAATAAAAACGATCTGTATATTTTTTCCTAGAGGTGATCAGTCACCAGTAATATTTGGGGGCATTAGTTCTAGACTTTTCTTCCTTTCTCGTGTGCCCGGGGCTGTGTGTGTGCATGTGGTCTGAGCGTGTGTGACGCACGCGTGACCTGCGTGTCACTCCCAGGAGGACCGCGGAGTGTGGCGCCGGTGAGCCGCGGGCGGGCTGTGCCGCGAGCTGCGAGGAGGACCGTCCGTGTGGGGCCGCCATGGCCCCGGGCGCCCGTCCTGCCCCGTGCTGACCGCTGTCCCTGTCCTCCCCAGGACGGCTGTTCTCAGTGAAGGACCCTGCGCCCGCTCCTGAGCAGCGGCCATGGGCCTGCTCGCCTACCTGAAGACCCAGTTCGCGGTGCACCTGCTCATCGGGTTCGTGTTCGTGGTCAGCGGGCTGGTCATCAACTTCGTCCAGCTGTGCACGCTGGTCCTCTGGCCCGTCAACAAGCAGCTCTACCGCCGGCTGAACTGCCGCCTCGCCTACTCGCTGTGGAGCCGTGAGTGTCGCTGTGCACGGGGCGGGGCAGGGTCACAGGTGGGGGAGGACGTCCTTTGTGCCCCAGGAACCAGCTCCCTGCTGAGCGGGGCCCCCGGGGGTAGGCATGTCCCTGAGGGCGTGACTGGCAGGCAGGGTCCAGCAGGGGGCCCCCCCGCCCCCTCCCCGCGCCCCGGGACCAGAGGCGCTGCTCGGGAGAGGCTGGCAGACGTGCCCCTCGATGCCTAACCCCAGGCTGTCCGCTGGGTTGGGCCAGGTGATGTTCTGCCAGTCGGCCACCTGGAACCCGGAGGACGCGGTTTCATGTGGTTGGCGTGGTTCGGGAGTTTGAGGGTCTATATTTCGGGTACTTCGGGTACTTCGGGAGTTTGAGGACAGACGTAAAGCCGGTTTGCCGGCTGCCAGCCCACGGGCCAGCTGGGGGCCAGAGCATCGCGAGGCAGCAGCAGGCGCCTGTCCGCTCTGTGTGCACGTGACCATCCGTCTGTGAATGACAGGGACTCGCCCACCTTTGTATACGTGTGTAGACGTGCGTGTCTGTGGCCGATACGCCCCTGGGCGTGTGTGTGTGCACACGAAATCGGTCTCCACCTGCCAGGTAGACAGAGATGCCAGCGCCTGACAGCAAAGCCTGCTGTCACCAGAGCTAAAGACTCCTGCTATGGCGCACCCGCAGGGCTCCAGGGCCGTTGTAGGAGGAGGGCCCCTGCCAGCAACTCCCTACACCAGAGCCCACCATCCGTGTCAACCGTCATTCTACAGAGCGGGAGTGTACCTGGACGGTTGCGGCGGAAGTACCTATCTGCACAGACGTTCTCATTCTGTCACTTCCACGTTAGCATGAAACCAGCAGTGGCGCCCCTTAGTGGAGACCACGTACGGTGAGGGGACAGCGCCCCGCAGCCGGGATGAGTCAGGGCCTCTCCGTACAACACAGGACCGTCCACAAGTATGTTCCTAAGCGGAAAGACAAGGTGCACAACAGAGTACACGGCGCACTCCGGTTGTCTCTGCGGACAACGCGTGCACCCGTCTGCGGCTGGTTGTGCCCGGAGGGTCCCCGGGGGTCGCCAGGAAACTGAAAGTCCTGGGGAGTGGAGGAACAAGGGACTTCTACTTCTCACTTTTTTATGTTTTACTTTCACTAGTTTACTCCTTGTTTGGTTCTTATTCTTTTCATTATTTACATTCACTGATGATTATATCTGACTTTGTGCTATTTACATTTCTTAGCATAAGACCACGTTTCCCTTATCATAAAGAGAAAACAACACCCATTTTGGAGCCTACAGGAAACGGGGCTCTCTTAGCCTCCCAGCCCTGCCCCTTCCCCCAGCAGAGAGCCGGGCACTGGCACAGAACCTTGAGCTTGACTTCCAGGGCCCAGCTGGACCAGCTGCAGGCGGGGGACCGGATGGAAACCCGGACCCGGAGCCGTGGCTGGGGGGAGCAGGTTAGCAGCGCCCCCTGGGGTCCGCCTCCCATGTTCGGCTCTGAGACTCTCATGGATGAAGACAAAGCAAATAGGAGTCCGTAGTCGGGGGACAGGGACACGCAGGAGACATAGACGAAAGACTGCCGGACGGCGATAAGAAGAATCAAGTAACACTTCCCTAAGGGAGAATTGTAGTTGCTGAACGTGGATGAACGTGACGTGGCAGGAGACCGGGCACAGCGGACGCAAGTGTGCGGCCGAGACCCAGGAGGGGAGGGTGACGTGGGGCTGAAAGGAGGAAGGGGGAGCGGCCAGGTCTGCGGAGGAGACGTGGTAGGTGGCACCGGGAGAGGGTCCCCCTGGGGGACGAGGTGGTGCCGTGACTCCCAGAGGACAGCGGGTCCCCAGCAGGGAAAGCAAGTGACACGCACGCTCAGACCCGCCCCACGAGGCCACAAACTGTGGAGACAAAGAGCAGGTGAGAAGTGCCCAGACAGGAAAGCCCGAGTGCCGGTGGGACAGACAGATGGACCAACCGCGGTCCTTCAAGCGAGGGTGACATAGGAGCGGTCTGACGCCGGCCCAGAGAGGTGGCGCTCACGGCCCACGGATGCGCAATCGACATTCCCGCCCCGAGAATGTTCTTCCGGAAGAGCAGAAGCTGCGTCATCAAGGCAGGGTCTGAGGTGCCGGGAGGACAGCCGTCGGGGAAGCGGGAGCAGCTACGTCCACGCGAGCCCGTGAAGTGACAACCGAGCCAGCCTGTGAGGCAGAAGCGGGGGAGGCCTGGTGCGTGGGGTGGGGATGGGGGAGGGGGGCAAGTGAGAGTTCCAGCCCCACTGGTCCCCGTTCTCCTTCCGGTGTGGCCAGGACAGCGACCGTCGTGCCTTCAGATGTCAGACGACAGCTGGGTAGGAAACACGCACCAGCCCGACGGGAGAACTCTTGGAGGAAGATGGGTTAAAAAAGCAAAGACAAATCCATTTTTGTAAAAAGACAACGAACTGGGTGAAAGCATGGAAAAGCACTTGCGGTCGGCGAGCAGCCCGGAGCACGGCCCTCGTGCAGAGAGCGGCCCTGAGCCCGAGCACCGCCGGCCTTGCTGAGCGCGAGGCTGGGGGAGCCCCCAGGGGCCCGTTGGAGCGGGGGTGCTGCACAGGCGTCCCCTCTGGCCAGGACGGAGGGGAAGGCTCCCCCAGATGGCCGTGAGGCGACAATCGCAGCAGCGTTTCAGTGACCCTGAGCCAGCGTCCCGTGTCTAGAGGGACACATGCTCCTGCTCTCACGCTGTGAGGTCTGGCGCGTCCCCCCCCTTGCCCCTGCTGGCGCCCTGAGTGCATCCCCAGTGTGACCCCCGTCTGGTCCCGGCTCCCACTGACCCGGCCACGCCGAACCTTTGGGGCTGGAAAAGAGCATCGCCTCCCTCGCAGCCGCACTGTCCAGACTGAGTCAACGTGGGGCGTTTGAGAGTGGCGGCGGGCAGCGGGTGAGAGGCTGCGAGAGAGCACTGGCTCATTCGGAAAGAAGGAAGCCCCACGGGAAAATGAGTGCTGGGCCCGGGAGCCAGCCAAACCCCTTGTTCAGAATGTCCCCCCGCTGGGCCGGGACCCTAGGCATGGAAGACAGGTTGGCGGCCGCATGTCACCGCACTCCACGGACAGGGAGGCTGCCAGTCTTCTGGTGAGATGGGCAGGGCCACCCCTGGCCCGTCCTCCCCTCTGCGAGTGGAAACCAAGCTTCCCCACAGGTGACCCTCGGGCTCATCCTTGTGAGAATGTCTGTAGGGGATCTGGGGTGTCTGTCTGTCTCTCCCTCCCTCCACCTGTGGTCTCTGGACACCTCAGTGAGACATAAGGACAGCTGGAGAGCCCGTGTTCACGCAGCATTGCCCGCAAGGCCGACGGGCCCTGGAGCTCCTGCAGGGTGGGAGCCAAGACGTCCCTCTTCCAGGTGGGGCTGCACAGCGGGTGAGGGGCCGCCGAGCCAGCCTGTACCCCTGCCTCTGGTGGCCCTGAGTCAGGAGGCCAAGGCCCTACTGGGGCCTCTCAGACAAGGGATAAAGAAGCAGAGCTTCCCCTTGTCCGTGGCAGCATCTTTCCCAAGAGCCTGCGGTGGGGACACCTGTCTGGCAGTGGATGAACACGTAGAGATAGCGTGGCCCGAGCCTGCAGCGGGCAATATCCCGCCTTTACACAGGGACTCCTGCTTCGTGGGACCATGCAGACGAAACCTCAGGACGTTGTGTGGGTGAGCCGGTCCCAGGACATGTCCTGCTCTGTTCCGCGTCCAAGAGGACCTGAAATGGGCCACACCTGGAGAGCCACAGGGTTTGTGATGCCGTCCAGCCCTGTGCCCAGAGGAAACGGCACAGGATTATGTGCTGAGGGCATGTTAAGAGGGTGCGTCACAAGTGTGTGTACTAGAATAATGGAAAAAACCTTGGCCTGTTCCCCACAAATCGCTTTCAGAGCAACAGCCTCCCCCATGGTCCCCTGTGACCCTGTGACTTTGCCCCGGCTGCTGCCTTCGGATTAAACCAGAGCCAGAGTGGGGGCCGGCCATGGCTCCGTGTCTCCGTGTCTCGCTGGGGCAGGTGGCCGGGGGCCCCGTCAGCTGGGGGCACTTCTACACGCACAAGTGGCCTTGTGGCCTCTGCTTTCCTTCCTCTTCAACAGCTTTCCTGAGAGTAAATTCACCCCTTCACAGTATACGGTCCCTAGAGGTCAGTCCTTCAGGACGGCCTCTCCCTGAGCACGCTGTTTTCCGGGCCGGCCCAGGTCGTGGCTGGGTCACATGGTGCGGTGTGGCTGGACAGTGGTCACCCAGCCATGCATCACTCTGTGGACACGGGTGGTTTCTTCCGTTTGGCTGCCACATGGCTCCAGGCCACATGGATCCCCACAGGGATCTGGGGTGGAATTGCTGTGTCGTCCAGAAGCACCGTGTGGACCCCCAGTACCGAGAAAGTGCCCAGCAGCCATCCCGCCGTGCATTCCCAGTGGTGCCGGGCGGTGTGCCGTCTCCCCCATCCGTGGCCAGGGACTGCCCTCCCGAGGAGCAGGGAAGGGTGTCCCGCTGTGGTTTGGTCCCATCCTGATGGCTGATGGTACCGAGCATCTTCTCGGGGCTTGTGGGACAAGTGTCCGTTAGGGGCGTTTGTCTCCCACGTCTGAGCCTTTCTCCAGGCTCAAGAATGAGGGTTAGAATCATCCAAGGCTAAGCAGAGTCATTGGTGCCAAGTTTGCCTCGGAGAGGTGGTCTTTTCCGCTGACCCTGCCTTCTCTTGGGTGGAAGGGACTGGTGAGTGTCAAGGTATCATCGAGGGGCAGACCTTCTGTCTGGGACAGACCTTCCGTCCCTCTCCCATCTCACAGACAAGAAAGGTGGGAGCCTTGATCAGCAGCATGTTGGGGACAGAGCCCAGGCAGCCCTCACCTGGGCCCGGGCTGGTCCTCAGCCCGGGCTGGTGGGGGTGCCCATCGGGAAAGAGAGACCCGCCCCAGTCCTCTGGTTCTTGGATGTTAATGTCACAAGCTGTGGCCCGTGCAGTCCAGAGGCCCTGTAAGGAAGCACTATTTCCTCCTTTCCGTAAATGGGGAAACTGAGGCCCAGGTAGTCAGGCATGGAACCCACTCTCCAGGTCCTGGCCTCCATCCCTGAGGGCGGGTGCCATCAGAAGATTGGTAGACTGGTGTCCAGCACAAAAACAACAGGGCTTCCCTGCAGTGATCCTGAGCCCGAAGGTCATGCTTCCCGGTCTGTGGGGTCACCTTTCTGGGGATGCCTGGCCACGGTGGGCACTGCCACACGGCCGACTACAGTGGCCCTGGGGCTGGCTGTGTGTGTGCACCCACCTCTGTCCTCCCCTTCTGTGGATAAAATGTGATTGTCGCTAGAATCACAGCACCTGTGGGACTCATAATAGGATGGGAAGGCGTCCATCTAAGATGACGGTTTTCCTCCACTTCTGCTTTCCATTTGTGTTCTCCCTGACTTGGGCTTAGAAAAGATCATTATAACTTTGGAAAATTAAATTTATGAAATATAAACCATCAAAACTCATTTGTAGCCGGAAGTCCCACCCTGGATGAACGTCCTGTAAAGTCCCCTGAGCACGGGCTTGGCCGGCGCCTCCTGCAGTGGGGGGCCTGGAGCCCAGCCCAGCCCCCCGCACCTGCTGACCCCGCTCCCCCGTGTCTGCAGAGCTGGTTATGCTGCTGGAGTGGTGGTCCTGTACGGAATGCACGCTGTTCACGGACCAGGCCACAGTCGACCGTTTCGGCAAGGAGCACGTGGTCATCATCCTCAACCACAACTTCGAAATTGACTTCCTCTGCGGGTGGACCATGTGTGAGCGCTTTGGCGTGCTGGGGGTGAGCAGTGCGGGGCCCCGGGAAGGTGCTGGGGGTGAGCAGTGCGGGGTCCTGGGAAGGTGTTGGGGGTGGGCCACACGGGGGTTCCGGGGGTTTCTGGGGATGAGCAATGCAGGGTCCTGGGGGTGCTGGGGGTGAGGCACATGGGGGCCCTGGGGAGGTGTGAGGGGTGAACAGTGTGGGGTCCCGGGGGATTTGGGGGGTGAGTGACATGGGGTCTGGGGTTTTCTTCCCTTCCGGTGTAGCCCCTGAGTCCTCTGAGCCCAGAGTCTGAGGTCAGGTCAGCCCTCAGCTCTCCAGAGCTTGTCCTGAGCTCAGGCGTATTGCTCTGCCTCCAGCGAACCTTGCGTATCGAGAGCCCAGAGCTCCCTTGGCCAGACGAGTGGTCGCAGGGAAATGGCAGGGCTGCCTGAGGCCAGCCGAGCAGGCACTGCAGACAAAGCAGCCCTACTGGGCCATCCCAGGTCACCCTCGGGGAGCCCCGGTCCTCACAGCCAGAGCGGGCAACCCCTCCCTCCTCCAGGCCTGTGCCTCAGTTTCCTTGTCTGTCGGATGGCATGCCTGCCCCTTGGGGTCATGTGGAAATCAGTGGGCACGTTCAGGCCGCCTCATTGACGACGAAGTCACCAAACACCAAGCTGGTCCCAGGGGTGCCTGCGAGGGTCTTGACTCTCACCACCCGCCTCCTCCCTCCAGAGTTCCAAAGTCCTCGCAAAGAGGGAGCTGCTTTACGTGCCCCTCATCGGCTGGACGTGGTACTTCCTGGAGATCGTGTTCTGCAAGCGGAAATGGGAGGAGGACCGGGACACCGTCATCGAGGGGCTGAAGCGCTTGTCCGACTACCCCGAGTACATGTGGGTGAGTGCTCTGGCCTCCTGACCCCGCACAGCCTCTGTGATGCGCATGTGCTGCAGCCCATGAGAACCGACCCTGGGAGCAAGGTCACAGTGGGGCCGGGCCCCTCTCCCTCTGAGCTTGCAGGCTGGGGGGCCCCTCCCGGCTCACCCGCTTCTCTCTGCCCCAGTGCAGACCCAGAGCCCCACTGAAGGCACCTGGAGAGGGAGCGAGCCCCCCTTCTTGCATCTGTTGCCCTGGGACACCTGCCCGGCTCCTGGCTGGGTGGAGTGGGGGGGCTTCCGGGGAGCCAGGCTGCAGAGCAGACTACAGGGACCCTCTGGTTCTGCGGATCAACTTGTACTTCAAAGAAGACTTAGCCTGCCCTTCAGAACAAGCACCCCTCAGGCCCCTGGGGCGGGGGCTTCAGCCTGTGTTTCCAGTCCCTTCCAGGAGTCTGACACCCCCCCCCCATCGGAAACAATGGCAGTCGGTTGGTTTGAACATTGTTTCTCTTTCTGAGCTTTCTGGTCTCTGGCAGGAGGTCTTTGAGAACTGGCTACTTAGTGGCATTTCTAATCCCCACGGGGAGGCAGAGGGTCGAGACTTCCGATTTTCCACTCCCGGGGCACCTTCCTGTTTGCGTTCTTTCGGGAAAGTAGTCTTTCTCGGTCCTCGAGAATCAGTGTCACGGCTCAGCTGTTCCCCGAGGGGCGGTGCATGGCTGGAGTGTGGGTCGCACCCTAAAGTCTCGTTGTACATGATGCCCCACCGGTCACTGGAGTGTTCCGTCCTCGCTGCAAATTGAGCAGCACGCGCTCCGTGAGCCCATCGCCTGGGGTGACCCTGTCCCCTCTCATGTGGCAGTTCCTCCTGTACTGTGAGGGCACACGCTTCACGGAGAAGAAGCACCGCGTCAGCATGGAGGTGGCCCTGTCCAAGGGGCTCCCCGTCCTCAAGTACCACCTGCTGCCTCGTACCAAGGGCTTCACCACGGCGGTCCAGTGCCTGCGAGGGACAGGTGAGGGCGAGCCGGGGACGGCCGTGCGCGCTCTGGGCTCTGCGGGCAGCGAGACCAGGAAGTCATGTGTCCAAAGCTACGCAAGAGACGGCCGGGCCGCGTAGAGTGAGGGTGGCAGGGGCTGGGACGGGGAGCCGGTGAGCACCTTGACCGTGTGTCGGCTGGCCCTGGCGTCTCTGAGGCAACAGAAGGCTGGATGATGGAACAGGTGACAGATTAATGGAGTGAAAAAGTTATGTAAGGGAAAACCTTATTATAAAGGGAAAAAATACGTCTATCTAATGAATGTCAAAGGGGGCAAGATCAAAGATAGGACATAGAACACAGGGAACAAACAGAAAGCAGACAGACCCTAAATCTGAACACAGATGTCAGTAAATGCAGTACTGAGCGCCCCCCACGTATGCAGAGAGGAGCCTGCGGGGCCCAGCAGGGTGCGGGGCTGAGTCGTGTGCAGGTGTGGGGCCCAGCCGGGTACAGGGCCAAGCCGGGTGTGGGGCTGAGCAGGGTGGAGGTGCGGGCATGGGTGCGGGCGCAGGCCCCGGTCTCACACCCCCCATCCCTGCAGTTGCAGCGGTCTACGACGTCACGCTGAACTTCCGAGGAAATAAGAACCCATCTTTGCTGGGAATCCTCTACGGGAAGAAGTACGAGGCCGACATGTGTGTGAGGTGAGCCGCCCCTCCCCGCGTCCCCAGCCCCTGGCACTGGGCCCTTCCCGTGCAGCCTGGAGACAGCCTGCGCCCCAGGACTGCACATGCAGGGACAGACACGACAAGCACTAGCTCTCCTACAAGGTGAAGGGGTGGGTGCGGGGTGAAGGCAGAATGTTCTGGAAGCCCCGAGGGAGGGGCAGCCTCTCTTGCTGCAGGGAGCACAGAGGCCCTTTAAAAGGGGCTTGGCTCCAGCTTGGACCACGACTCAGATTCCCACAGGCAGAAGTGGGAGCTGGGGGAGCTGTCCCAGCCCTGCGCCTGGGGTTCTTAATAGTAGGGGGTTTTGACTTTGACCTCAGCTCAAAGCATAATGGTGGGCAGCCCCTCCAGGTCCTCCTCTGGTCCGGATCAGCTCAGTTGAACTTGCCAGCCCTGCCCCTCCAGGTTCCTTCACTGTGTGTAGGAAGGCAGGACCAGCCGGTGTGTGCCTAAACCACGTGCGGGGTCAGCTCCCCTGTCTGTCACCCACCAGCTCTGACTGGGTCTCCGCCCCGCTCAGCCTGGCCCCCAGAGCTCTCAGAGGCCCTCCTCACGTGACCCCATCTAAAGCAGTTTCGCCCCCCAATGCAGGAGTGATTTTGTGAATGTTAAGAATAAGCCAGGGGGCTTTTTCCTCCTGCAGCTTGCAGTGGATTGGCTCAGAGGAGGGACAGAGCCGGGGTCCTTGCCCTTAGCTCTCTGGAGCCAGCAGGGACTGGGCCGCTTCCCTGGGACCTGCTGGTCCTGGCGGCCTCCGGCCCTGGCTGTGGTTTGGACGAGAGCACGTGCTGTGGTCCAGGACAGTGACGGCCATGGTGGGCTCTGTGCCGGTGCTCACCCTCCCTGGTCCCGGGGTGTTCAGGGGATGGAGGGCCCAGGTCCTAGCTGGCAGGTGGCAGGGCTGGGGGAGCCCTCCTGATCCGGCTCCAGGCCTGTGTTCACGGCCACCCCACCAGTGGCACTGCCCCTCCAAGGGATCATCACCTCCGGCAGGAGAAGACCTGAGCCTTACTGCTCATTTCCCCCTTTGTTGCGGAAAGCCTGAAACTATACTTTACCTAACCTTATTTTAACAGACATGTTCTTAGAATGTCTAAAAGTGTCAATGTGCCGTTTTGTGATACTTACCATTTGGGAAATTTGGAGGAAAGCAATATTGCAGTGAGTCCAGAAAATGCTTGTCATCAAACAAGCCAAAGTTTTCTTGGGCTCATGGAAGTTTCCTCTTTGGAGTCCTTTTCCTATTCCCCTGCTGGTGAAGTTGCGCTAGGGGCAAGGCCAGGGGCATCCGGGGGTGGTGGCCTGAGGCTCCCCGAGTTCGTGTGGGGTCAGCATCCTTCAAGGGACTCGAGTCCGCTCCAGGAGACAGACACTCATAGTTTAGTTTTGTATCATGCTTTTAAATTCTTAATTTACACACTTCATACTGCGCGTAGCTGACTGACACTAGAACCTGGGTGTGGCCAGGATGGGACATAGACCAGAACCAGAGGAGTGTGGTCAGGTGGGTGGGAAGCCTGTGGGCAGCGTCCCTCAGCAGACCACCCTACTGGACTTGGTCTCCTTGCCCGTGGGTCTGCGGAGTTAGAGCACTTTTGTGTACGAGGGTTCCGCCTTTCCCTCACTCCCCTTGGGCATCCAGCACTCTCCAGAGGCTGCGTGAAAGCGGCACCAGCCTTGCTCCCAGGGGTGGGCAGCCCTGCGGGAAGAACACCGCCAAGGTCATTCCCTCTCACACATGTCCCCCGCGCCCCCTGCTGGCGGCCTCAGGGACTGCGGCTGCCGTGGACAGCCCTTCCTGCCCTTGCCCAGCTTGTCCCCCAGGAAGACACCTGTGCTCCTGGGCCGGTAATCCCCTGGTGATTAGGGTTATAAATAAATTGTGTCTTCTCCGGAGTCAGCTGTTTGTGAGTTCAGATTAAAGTTCTGAATCTCTCTTGCTTTTCATATTCAGAGCAAGTAGATCTCATTGGTGAAATACACAATCCTCTTGGCCTGATGGAAGACACTGTCAGATTTGATTATTTCCTAAGAATGAACTATCAAGAAAGACCAAAACTCCTGCCGCAGCTCACAGATGTGCACCCTTCTCAGTGGAAACGGGGGCGTGATCTGTTCCCTTACAGTGCTCACGAGAACCCCTCCCTCCGTGGCCCCCGTGGTCCTGCAGGGCCCGGTTCCTCTGTGCCCGGGGTGGATGTCTTTGCTGTCTGTGTGACCTTGGAACTTGAGAGTGAGGCACGACCAGGAAAGGCGGGGCCAGCATACTACTCCCCCATCCAGCGGCGACCCCCCTCTCCTGTTTGATGCCCTCCCATGGGTAGGCCACTTGGCTTTCAATCTTCTTCCCCAAACAGGCGGTTTCCTCTGGAAGAGATCCCACTGGATGAGAAGGAAGCAGCCCAGTGGCTTCATAAACTGTACCAGGAGAAGGTAAAGGCACGCGGCTCTCCTCTTCCCCGGGGGTCTCGGGAAGAGGTTTTGGAGGGGTGGCTCACGGGGCAGGCAGGGCATGAACGTGGACGTCTGGAGAGGGAGAACCATGCGGCTCTCAACCACTTTCCACCTTCTTTCCAGCATCTTGCATGTTTCTTGACTTGTGAGAACTCAGCACACTAGAGAAAAGTAGAAAGGATGACGTACAACTGTGGCTGGCAACACTTTATCCCATGGTTTCGTGTTTTCTTGTAAAAGTGGATAGATCTACAGCCTGCACATAGTGTGTGTGTGATTTATGCAAGAGATGCAGTGTAGGTGACGTGAAGAGATCCATGTGCCAAGCACAGATCCTTCTCCGCTCCCCCCGCAGCACGCCCTGCCCTGAAACTTCCCACCAGCTTGTTTTATACACACGAACACACAGGACACGATATCTTCATCTTCAGCATTGGGGGCGCTTAGAGAGCGACAAGATCCTTTCTACATACAACAGATACCCTTTTAAAGGCACGGGTGAGCTTTTAAGAAAATAAGGGACATCTCTAAGAGTCCAAAAAGAATGTAGAGCTGAAAACCAGGTGGTGAGCCTGTGAACTTGGGAACGCCCTACCCCTCCAATGGCGTTTGCTGGTCCCCTTACCCTTACCCTGGAGTCTTGAGTTTGAATGCCCACCCGGAAACAGAAGATAAAGGTTGACCTTGTTCCAGGCAGGAACTTTCGAGAGTTTTGCCCTCGCACAGTGAATTAAAAGAAACCTACCTGCCCGCACAGGAAAAAGACTTTGATGCTCCCCTTTCTCCTCTTGGTCTCAACAAGGTCTCCCCGATAACTCGTAATCACAGGTCGGTGCTCAGAGAGGTTTGGGGTTTGAATTTATCCCAGCGACATAGTTCAGGGAGAGCAGAGCCAAAATGTCAACAAGTGGTTCTAGACAAACCACTCCAGAGTTCCCGAGAAAAGCACACAAAGGGCTGGAGAAATGCAGGTAAACACGGGTTTCCGCGGGTGAAATCCCGTGGGAGACGAGCACAGAGCCAGAGCACGTGTGCAGCACCGCACAGACACAGAACGGAGGACGTAAAGTCCCCAAAAACGTTAGCCAGTGGATCCGCAGAGACTAAAATCAGTACGTTTGAAGTGACTGAGCACGAAGTAGGACCCGAAAAGAGTAATGCCCATGGAGAAAAAGATTTGAGAAGAACCAAGTAGAATTTACAGGCAGCAAAAACCGAGTCACTGACGGTGAAGTGTTAGTTAGTAGGTTAAATGACAGATTGGATACAGCAGGAGAGAGAGTGACCTGGAAGACTGAGAGGAGATTACTCAGAAGGTAGCACAGCAGAAGCACAAACAGGAAAGGAAGTTTAGCAGATGCCGAGCATAGACTGAGAGGTCCGGTCTGTGACTACTGGCAGGTTCAGAAAGGGACAAGAGTGGTGGAGAGCAGGTGTCAGAGATGACAACTTTGAGCTCTTGGAATCCATTGGGTTCCAGAAACACAGGTCTGGAACGGGGGAAATAAAGAGAAATCCATCCCCCTACTTATCAGTGAAATTGCGGAACATGAAAGACCGTGAGATCTTAGAATAACCAGAGAGAAGAGAAGTCATTCCCACGACGGAATGACCATGAAGTTGACATTAGACACAACTTACTATGTGCTGGGACCTCTTGTAAACGCCTTACACACATTTTATCCTAATAGTCACACACACACACAGTGACATGCACGCATGCATACACGTATTAAAAATAGAGTAAACCCAGAGAGAATAGAACAAAGAAGATAATAAACATAGCATTCATCATTTGAACAGAAAGCAAAGCTACAAAAGCGTTTATCAACTGTACCAAATGTTTTTCCTTTAAAAATACTAACAAAATTTCAAAAAGTAAAATAAATAAAAATAAGAACATAAAAATAAAAATACTAACAAAGTAGAAAATGGTGGGCAAGGCTGTCCCGTTAGAAGAGGGACGGCATCCACAGAAATGAAAAGATAAGCCAGCCAAGGAGCGGGGGACATGGGAGGAGTATCACTAACTCCATGTTCCTGCATTTGAAATCTCAGATAAAATGTCTGATTTCCAAGAAGATGAGTCTCTCCAGAAGAGAAATAAAGCCTAGTGGGAAAGAAATGCAGCGTTCGCGTGTAGGTAGAGAGAAAGGCAGACAGATCTTGAACACGGGAGGCCGCAGAAGACAGTCCGTCTCCGAAGCCAGGCAGCTTGTGAGGGTTTAAAACGCTTACGATAGACAATTGTGTGCAACAGTGTCGTTCAACAGAAGAGGAGAAGTAACGTAACCGCTTATTGGGAAACAGGACAGTGTGTGTGTACATCTGCGGTGGTGCAGTCGCAGTGAACCGACCGCATTTCGTCTGCAGAGCCAGATCGTGCGGACGCGGTGTGCCGACGTGGCGGGTGGCGGTGCACGTGCGGGCCACGTGGGGACTGTGTTCCCACGCACACGCCTGTTGGCTGCACCTGCAACTTGTCAGGGGAGCGAGGACAGAGGGCCCAGCTGGGACCCAGCAGCCTCTGGAGGTGCCGGAGTAGGGGCCTCATCTCTGTCTCTAAGGCTCACCTTCTAGAATCATCTAACAGATGTAGCAAGGGACAAGCTTTGACATAGATGACTTCTGGGGGGTGTTTTTCTATTATTTGCCATGTTTTTCTATACTACTGAAATACATGGTAACAGTTTAGTCGTTTTCTGTGTCACGGCTTAATTTATGTTAAGGACATTAAGGTGTTCTATTTTTTTCTTTTGTCAGTCACTATCGTGTTCATATCTGTCAACACTGACATAAATAGGTTTAATTCACTCCTTTCAGGTTTTTTTAAGAAGGTCTTTTTTCAAAATTTTATTTATTATTTTTAGAGGGAGGGAGGGAGGGGCAGCGGGCGAGAGAGAATACTAAGCAGGCTCCACACTCAGCAAGGAGCCCGACGCCGGGCTCAATCCCACCACCCTGAGATCATGACCTGAGCTGAAACCAGGAGTTGGACACTTAACCGACTGAGCCCCCCAGACGTTTTTTAACTTAATTTAATTTTTTAATATAAAGTCTACCCCCAACACGAGGCTCGTGCTCAGGCTCAGGCAAGGTGCAGACCCAGCTGTGATCAGACCCAGTGCTTTGAGTGGATGCGACAGCTTCCAAGACGCATCGACAGCTCCCGTTAGCACCAGGCATAACCTGGAACTGGACCACAAGAGATCGTGCCGTGTGGTTCCCCTGTTCCGCAGATGTGGGAGCGGACCGGTGGGGGGTGTGGGCCGGGCGGTGGGGGGGACCCAGGCCTCCTGGCCTCTTGCCCTCTGTCCCGCTGCACAATCAGGGAGTGGCGGGCAGAGGGGCGGGGAGGGAAGCGGGATGGAGTCCTCACTCCAGGGCTCTTCCTCCCTGGCCACGTGAGTCTGGGCCATGGTGACCGAGTGCCTGGCAGGCTTCAGGGAGGGGGCACAGGCTGGATGTGGCTGGGGGGTCTGGAGGCTGGGGGCTGAGATCCTGTCTGTCCCAGCAGAGCCCTGCAAGGGGAGGGAGGAGGTGCGTCAGGTGGGGAGTTGTTGGGAGAAGGAGAGGACATGAGCTCCGAGAGCCGGGAGAGCCGCTCGGCAGGCTGGGCCCAGTGTGTCCTCAAAGCGAGCCAGACCAAGCGTGTGCGAGCCCCGTGTGCCCCGGGTGGACGCAGGTGTGCGTACCAGCTACGCTTCCCAGCCTGGGTCCCAGCTCTGAAGGGTACGGAGCTGCTGTCTGGAAGAAGCCACAGCCCACGTGGGCACTGTGACGGGTCCATCCTCAAGGCAGGGGGCGAGCTGAGCTCACCTCCCGGACCCTCCCCAGCACCTGCGAGCAGGATCCTTCCACCACTCCCAGGTGTAGACGTGGGGCTGAGCCAGTGGCAACTCGTTCTCCCGACTCTTCCAGGACGCCTTGCAAGAGATGTACAACCAGAAGGGCACGTTCCCAGGACAGCAGTTCAAGCCCCCGCGCCGGCCCTGGACGCTCCTGAACTTCCTGTCCTGGGCCACCGTCCTCCTGTCTCCTCTCTTCAGTTGTGTCTTGGGCGTCTTTGCAAGTGGCTCGCCCCTCCTGATCCTGACGTTCCTGGGGTTTGTCGGGGCAGGTAACGAATGTGAATGGCGCGGCTCGGGCTGGGGTCTTCTGTGCTGGAGCCTGGGAGCCGTCGAGGTGGCCGGCCCGTCGGGAGCGGGGTCCCCCCAGAGTCTTTCTGGACTCTGTCTGCTACAGGGTCGTGCGTCCCAGGGCCATCTGCCTACCTGCTCTCGTGGCATCGTGTGCTGCTGCTGGGGGCGGGCTCCTGGGTCTGCAAGATGGTCTGGAGGTCTCTGAGGACAAGGCCATTACTTGACAGTCCTGTGCACAGTTCTGGGCCCTCAGGATGCCCCCGGAGCCTTAGTCGATGGTCGATGGTCGGGCACTCAGGCTCTCTCCCACCAGGCCCACCCCCTGGGCCCCCCAGACCAGGCTGGCCCCGCATGGGAGCGGGGAGGGAGCAGGGAGAGGGCTGGCTTGCCCACCCCACGGAAGGTCAGAGGCAAAAGGTCGGGACTGCCCTACCCCACCGTCAGGTTTTCCGACTGGACGGCCAAGCGGCCGGTCTAACCTTGCCTTTCTCCTGTCTTAAAGCGTCCTTTGGAGTCCGCCGGCTAATAGGAGTAACTGAAATAGAAAAAGGCTCTAGCTACGGAAACCAGGAATTTAAGAAAAAGGAGTAATTACCGGCGGTGATGGCGCGCACCTAACCAGACGGTGGCGTCCATTAACTCAATTAGACACAGAACAACACACACAGATCGGAACAAAAGACCCTTAGAAACGATTTTTCTTAATAACTGGTGACTAATATTGACCAGGAAACCTTGAGCCAAGAGCGAAGCCGACGGAGGCCCCTGCAGAGGAAGACTCCGGCCGCACCCCTGCGTGGGGGCCGGGTCCGCCATGGAGCCTGGCGCAGGGGCCATGTGTGTGCGGGGGCGGGGGGTGGCCACGCCTGGGTCACGGGTCCCACCCCAATGTCATCTCCAGAGAATTCTGCCGCCAGAGGGGGCCTTTGGACGCTTTCTCTGCTTAAACTTAGATCCCATTTTTGTTTCTATCGGTTATTTCGGGAACTCACCCTGGCCCTTCGCCGTCTCCCCTCCCCTCAGAGAACTTTCCCTGTCCTCCCAGGAAGGGGGACATGCAGGTCCCAGGCCCCCAGAGCGCCCAGTGCCGCTGGTCCGCCCTCGCCCGTGAGCTGGGCGCGCAGAGCGCTCCGGGGGCCGAGCACAGCGGGTGTCGGATGGACGGGTAGCCCCATTTCACGGTCAGACCCCTGCTTTCCCATCTCCTCCCTAACCCCATGCGCAGGTACCTTGCGTCTGTTTTTATAGTTAAGGGGCCCCTTCCCCCGGTTGCTGGAGCCCCCGTCCCTCTTTCCCCATGCGGCCTCCACGGGGCTGCACCCCTGCACCCCACAGGGCCCTTGGATGCTGGTGTAAAGGGCGGCCACCAGCAAACCTCTTCTGGCTGCAGACTGCTCACTTGGAGCTCGTCGGCTTCTGGAGGTTTTATTTTTAGTTGACCCATCAGCGGCTCTCGGCTCCCT
The DNA here is from genome assembly GCA_004024605.1 of Pteronura brasiliensis. Lineage (NCBI taxonomy): Eukaryota > Metazoa > Chordata > Mammalia > Carnivora > Mustelidae > Pteronura > Pteronura brasiliensis. The sequence continues at coordinate 8,364 of PJEN01002204.1, read as the reverse complement.
GATGAGAAGTAGACGGGAGCCTCACCCGCACTCTGCCTGCCTCCCTTTCCCAAGCAGGCCCCGGTCCCAGGGGTGGCCTGCTCCCGTGTGGCTGGCGTCACCCCGGGGGCCTGGGGGTACTGCTCACCCTCAGCTGCCCCGCCCCTGCCATGGGGTGTCTCCCAGTGACCTGTCGTGGGTCCGCGGCCCCAGGGGAGCTGCGTGTTCTGCAGACGGAGGCGTGGGGCAAGGGCCGCTGGGCTGGTGGAAGGAGGAGCGTGGGGGGCCCCCAGCAGCCGGCTCCCCGGGCTCAGCTCAAGCATCCCGCTGCTGCCTGCCCCGCCTGCGCCGGACTTCCTTCCTAAACCTCAGGCGTGCTGTTTCCAAGTCACACTCCCCTTGCCCTGTTTAGCAAGGGAAGGAACAACTAGCGGTGTTGGCTCTGGTGGCCTGGAACCAGCATTCCCAAGAGAGGCGGGTGGAATTTTCTAGGAGAGGAGGTGGAGGAAAGAGGCATGGGAACGATAGAAACGAAATTGGGCGAGTACCTATGCATTGGGCCAGTCTATGTTTTGGGAGGGTTTCTGGAGACAGCACACACTCTCTAGGGGGACACTGCTGGATTCTGGGCGGTCGCCGTGGTGAAGGGCGTGGTGGGGCCCAGTCCCCACGAGGCAGAGGCAGGACAGCCCCCCTGTGTTCAAGCACAGCTCCCCTCCTTCCCAGCTCAGACCCCGCACTGCAGGGAGGGACTGCCTTAGGCTGCTTTCCCTTCTGCAGTGTGCCCGTCTGTGTGTGTCACTAACTCCCCAGCCCCTGGGATGTCCTGGAGCCCAGACGCGTCACCTGCAAGACGCAGATTCAGAACTCCCACCCGTTAACCCCTAGCTCTCGATGAGTTCTCTGCCCTCGGGGTTGCTGCGCGCCCGGTGAGCCCGCCGGGGTCCCTGAGCAAGCCGCGCAGAGTCCCGCAGGCACGGAGACGGGGCCAGTGGGTGTGAAATCTCAGCGACTCCCATCTCACAGATGGGCTTGAGCACTTAGTGCCAAGACCGCGAGAGCAATAAAGTCTACACCATGAATGCTTGGGGGTTTTGTTTGTTTTTGGAGGGGGGTGGATTGCTTTTCATCCACCTCAGAAGGGAAACGGAGAGGGGAACTCCTTTAATTTTTTTAAATCAATCAGAATAGTGCTTTTCTTTTCTCCTTACGCCCCACAACTGAACCTTCTCTGTTGCTGATGTCAGTGTCCAAATTAAGGCCGAGTGCTTGGACCGTGCCGGCTGGCCATGGTTGGGGTGCACTCAGGCACCGGGCCCTGGGCATCCCCTGCGGGTGCCCCATAGGCTGAGCTCGGAGCCTGGGGGCTGCTGGTGGCTCATCTCTCAGCTCAGACCCATGCTGGGCCCCCAGACACCTCCCACGCATGCACCCCGGATCTGCCCAGCCAGTGCAGTTCAGGTCGTCGCTTCCCCTGGGGGGGAGGGCCCCAGCTTGTGTATCTCCCTCTGGGGAGTTCCAGGGACTTCATAGCTGCCTGTAGCCACTACCAGCACCTGGGGACTCCGAGAGAGCAGTGTAAGTGACTGTCCCCACTGCCGGCAGGCCAGGAGGTGCTGGGGAAGGGCTTAGCCGGTCAGAAAGCATGTCCTCGTTTGCAGTTCATCCAAAGCAAGAAGTGACCCTGGCCATCCGGTGCTTGGTGGCAGCACAGCCCTCCTTGAGGTGTCCCCACAGTCCCTGTCCTTGAGAAGCACAGAGTCTAGCGGAAGAGAGGAGTTCCGAATGTACAAACCACAAACAGCAACATAAAACAACAATGTAAACTACACTTAGTTGTAAACAACGCACGCACGGTCCCCGATCCACCTAGAGTCTCCCCTCGTCTCTCCCTCCTACGCCCCCTCCAAGGCACGGGAACCTTTCCTTCCCCGCGTTTAGTTAGCATCGCAGTTGAGCTGAGCCAAGAGTGGGGCGTGCCATTCGGGGCGATCTCCGGGCTGTCACACTCCATGTCGCTTCCTCCGCTGGGACACGGACAGGACAAGCCACGCAGAATCTTTCCAGCCCGCTCATCTTCAGCCGAGCTGTCCAACCTTGTGCGTCAGCTCACGCTTCCAAGTTCTCACCGACCCCTGCATGCTCTCCCGGCATGCAGCGCTCGGTGTCCCGTGGCATCCTGTGGCGTCCCGTGGCTTCTAGCACTTCCCCAGTCTAACCAGGCTTGGGGTGACAGCAGTGGGCCTGGCGTGCCTGCCCGCTTCCTCTCTGGACACGGCGTGTCCGTGGCCCAGGTGCCCGCTCCTTTCTCCAGTGAGTGAGCTCCTGATGGAAAGTGAGCCTCTGTGAGCGCCCGGGGTCCCGGGGCGGGTTCCACACCCTCGCCTGTCAGGACTGGGACACCCCAGCACAGGGAAGAGGTGGGGGTAGAACATGGCATGCTGTGTTCTGCTTGGCCGAGGGGTGGACACACGTGAACTCAGTCAACATGAGCATTTGCTGCCATCCAATTCCGTGAAATTGGTGGCATCCCCATGAGCTGCTCAGGGACGTTAAGGACAAGAGTACTTTTAGGGGACCTAGGAGATGGCCAGAGAAGTGGACACCAGCCACCCTGGTCAGCAGCCAAATATTGTTTTCAAAGACAATGGCATTGCTTAACATTTTTAAGCTCTGTAATGACACGTCCTCCTGGAGTTTTCTTTTCTCATCAACTTTTCAGTTTCTTAACTTCCTGTTTCAAAAGTGATGGGACAGACGTCGAACGATAAGGCCCTGAAATGCACTAAGCCGTACTAAGTTAAACTGAGCTACTTGAGGCCACAAAGAAATGCCTCTGGTCTGCCTGTATGTATTGTCTCAGACCCGTGAGATTTGTACGTTGTGACAATCAAATGTGACTCACCTAGATGCCGGGAAATGCCACTGGCTTCTGAACCACAGAGACGGTCGCCGAGTACTGTAACTGTGAACGAGCCTCTCTCTTTGGAAAACCATGCGGACCCCTGGCTCAGTGCGTGTGATGGACGTCGGGGCTCTGTTCCCGAACTGACAGATCGGTCCTGCCTGCCTGTTGGCCCGTTTCAAAGAGTGATGAATTCTCTACAGGGTGCAAATGTATTATATGGGTGTTTCCTTTTGTACACTTCATTTTTACAAGTTTTGCTACTCACAGCTTTATGTAGTCCAGGATAGAGGTATTTTTGGCCTATGGGAGCCTGTGGGGGTGGGGTGGGGATGGGCGAGCTACCTGAGACATTACCAGTCTGCATCCTGAACAACCGGCTGTGTCCGCCATGCTCTGTGGCGATCACTTTGTACATGGGCGTGTCTGCACCTGCCCTGACGGTGGTACTTTCTAGATAAAATGCTGCAGGCGCCATGTGTGTGTCTCAACATTGCTGCTGTCGCCGAGAGGGAGGAAACATCCACAGGGTAAACGTTGTCTCCAGCATGCCCGTGTCCCCCCAGGAAGCAGGGGACGCTGGGCCACCCGCCCACAGGGACCGCCCCCTTGGGGGCTTCCTGCAGGTCACGCTTCCCAAGCTTCTCCATTTCATGTAAGATGCTTTAGGAAGGGGAAATTGGAAAGGAGAGAGGCCATCCGGCAAGGGCAAGGGGAGAATCAGCCAGGGAACGTGCCCAGTGTCCCTCTGCCTAAACATGGGTCTTAAAAGCCATCAAGAACAAAAAGGTTTTCCAAAGTAGGCATGTATATATCAAAAATTATTTTTTTGTAACAACAAATTCATTCTGTGGAGAAAATCAAGGAGCAATTTTTCTTCTTTATAAAGAAAAGAACTCTTGTTAGAACCAAGAGCTATCCCAGGCTCTCACTTCTGTCTTGTTGGAAATAAATCGAGCTGAAAGAACCCTGGTGTCACCTGTGCTCAGGGAGCAGTGCCCATGATGTGCCTCCTGCTCTGCTCCCGTGTGGCCGTGGCGGCGGGGACAGGGCCACGTCCGCCCTCTGCTCAGGCTACCTGAGACCAGGCTCAGAGAGGCTCTCCCTCAAGTCCCACATCTAGACTCGTTTTTAAAAATGTTGTCCTCAGAGGGGCGCTTGGGGGGCTCGGTCGGTTGAGCCTCTGACTCTAGGTGTCGGCTCAGGCCATGAGCTCAAGGCCGTGAGATCGAACCCCGCGTTGGGCTCTACGCTCAACAGGGAGCCTGCTGGAGATTCTCTCTCTGCCCCCCCCGCATGCTCGCTCTCTCAAATAATAAATAAACCTCTAAAAAATAAAAACATTGGTCCTCAGAGCACACGTGTGCCGGCACACGCACGCGCACACACACACACATACACGGTGGGATCTGGGGTGAGGGGATGCTCTTTTCCCAGGAGACAAAACCCGAGGGCCCCGTACCTCTTGGTGCTTGGGAATGGCAGGCTTGGGCCAGGTCCTGGTCCCCTACGCACGCAGCTCTGCTCATGTGCTGGGTCCTGGTGCAGCACGACTGTCCACTGGCAGAGACGGGCAGCTGTGGAAGGCACCCTCGGACTCCACAGAGTCTCGTGCACATCTGGGTCACCCGGGGGGTGGGCCATGCTTCATCAGGAGGCGCACCTGCTCTGGGGACATACCCCACCTCTGCTTTGGCTCTGCGGGGGAGACCCCGTTCGTCGGCACCAGCTCCTGGCCACCTGATGTAAGAAGCTGGGGGGGTGTATGCACACACACACACACGCACACGCACACACCAGCACACGCAGACACAGGTACACGCATGTGCTTGCTCATGCACATCTGTGTGTGCAAGGACACACCAGGGTGCACACATGTCCACACACCAACACACACCCTGGGCTGTAAGAGGAAGCAGGGGTGCTGCTCAAAGGGCAATCCCACTAGGAAATGGTAGGAAATCACAACTTTATGCTCTGGAAATCATCCTTTTCACGTCTCCTCATGTTTCACAGAACGCCCAGGACGGCTGAGCGGTCCAGGTAACCCCCACAGCAGGGGAGTTTCCGGAAACAGAAGCTCCTCTTGACAAAAGTGCTCCCCGGAGGCTAAAAATCCAGGGAAGAGCCCCAGCGGTCCTAGGGCGTCTCGGAGGAAGTGGGTGACGTCATCAGGTCCGGCTCCAGCCCCGCCCACTCCAGGGCAGAACCCCGCAGCTATGGGAACACCCCAGGAGGAGCACGTTTTGGGGGACAGCGGGCGGGCGGAAGGAATGCATGGGGTGTCTGGCAGGTGGGATGACTGAGGGTTGGGGCACGGCGTTCTCAGCTCTGCCCCTGGGAGAATCTGGCAGGTGGTTGAAGGGATCCCTTCCACTGTCTGGAGGGGGGCCCGACCCCCTAAGATCACACCTGTGGGGTCCAGTAAGGCCTGCACACGGCCTTCCCGAGGGCTGAGTGTGGCAGGGGAGGCCCTAGCCGGGCGCGGGTGGGGCTCCCTGAGGTCCCAGAGCGCTCGGAGCTGGCTGCTGTGTGCGGGGGCCTGGGGGGGTCCTTACAGACAAGCACATGCTAAGTGACCTTACACCAAGACTGGAGTTGGGGGAGAGGATAGCCTGCCCCAGACTGTTTGCGAAACCACTGAGGATCTAAGGGTCCCTCGGGGGCATCTTGGGGGAGGGATTCTCCTTCCATCACGGGAGGGGGGCGGGGAGCGCATACACCGGGCCCAGAGACCTGTAAGGACTCCCAGGAGCTGCACGGCCGGAGCGCACCTCACCTGGCCAGGCTCTCAACCACCGTGCGGGACCAGAGAGCCTCCGGGGACCCTGGCCCCACGCACTGCCCTCAGATGTGCGCAGTGTCCCGGTGAAGGACTCCAGCCATGAGGGACAGACAAGCAGACTCCCGGCTGAGGCCCGACAAGCGTCTCGATCCCCGGACCCCGAGAGCATGGCCTCAGCCACCAGGCGTCCCCTGCTTTGACTTTTAGGAGCCCCCTTTCCTGGGGCCTGGCGCAGGCGTTTCTTCCTCTGTTTACAACCGCGGAAACAGATCATGGCTTGGTCTTAGCCTGGAAGAATCCCAAAGGGGCTCCTGTCACGGAGGGAATACAGGGGAGCCGAACGCAGCGCACCCCTGCCGCTCCCCACTCCCACCCCACGCGCAAGCAGTCCAAGGGCAGAGGCCGCCCTTTCCTCAGGGCGCAGCTGAGCTGGGGTGTCTGTCTTGGGCTGTGGGAAGCCAGGGATGGGAGACGGACCTCAGGTGACAGCCGTCAAGCCGGTCCTGGGTCCTGTGTGCTTCGCGCCGGCTGAGGCCGCCCGGCCTAGCCAGTCATTGTCGCACATCCCCCAGCTCAGAGAGAAGCAGGGAGTTGGCCATGCGGGAAGCACCCTGGCTGCTGTGGTTCTAGCCCCTTCCCAGCAGGAGAGAGTCAACCCAGGGGCTCCCCGCAGGACAGGGCAGGCTGGTGGAGGGGGGGCGGCAGAGGGAGGAGGCAAGGAGCAGCCAGCCGGGGCCACTGCTGGAGAGCCGCAGAGCTGGCCGGCAGCTGAGGCGGTGAAGGCTGGTCCTGGAGAGCTGCCCTGGGAGTGGGGAGCCCCAGGGTGACCTGAGCCCCGCCTCCCTGGAACAGAGGCGGAGACTCTCTGGGGCGGGCGTGCAGAGGAGAGGCACAGACGGCGGCGTGTGGGCCGGGTGGGGGGTCCGTGCCACCAGGCCACCTGGCTTGGCTACCTGCCACCCCCCAGAGGAGAAAGCAAGCTCTGGGCCCCTAGAGCAGAGGCCGTGGTGCACTGGGAGCAAGGCGCCCGCGGGGTCCGGCCTGTGCTTCCAGCGGGGCCGGAAGAGAGAGCGGGAGCCCCGAGGGTGGGAGGCACAGCCGCTCCCGGGTCCTCGAGGGGCCAGTTCTGGGCGGGGAACGGAGGGCGTCTCGAAGAGCAGAGAAGCGTTTAGAATCGCAAGGTGGGTTAAGAGGCTGCAGCTGGTCTGTTGAATTATGATCTGCGGAAGGAGCAGCACAGACCCTGACCTCGGCAGCCTTCGGGGACCTGAGACCCACGGGCCACTGTCTGGATGGGCGCTTTCAGTCCAGCCCCACAGAGGAAGTGGAGCCACAGGTTTATTCCTTAAACAGAGCCCCACCGCAGATGCTAGATGAACTGGGGAGGGCTCTCCTTGGTCCCAGGTCACGCGTGGGCAGGAGGCAGACAGCAGAGGACCAGCACCTCTTACCCACCAGGTGGCTGGGGCGGGGGAGAGGCAGAGGGAGAGGGAACTCCAGCAGGCTCCCCCTGAGCGCGGAGCCCCCGCGCGGGGCTCGATCCTCCGACCCTGAGACACGACCTGGGCTGCAACCAAGATTCGGACGCTCAACCAGCGGAGCCCCCCAGGGGCCCCTGAGTGGTCGTTTTAAAAAGTGCCCGGGAAAGTCAGAGCAGGACCTGCGGACAGTGTAAGCTCCAGTCCTTAACTGACTGTCCAGACTCCGCCTGCAAGCAGGTTATCATCTGTAAAATGCCCAGGCAGCCACCTGGAAGGACTGTTGTTCTCCCATTCACACATTCCATCTCCCTCCCTCCCTCCCTCTCTCTCTCTCTCTCTCACACACACACACACACACACGCACACACACACACAGAGTTTTCTGGGGAACTGGTCCGAGAGGGGCTCCAGGGCCCCCTCTGCCTACCCCAGGTTTCAGCGGGCACCACAGTAAGTCTCCGTGCAGCCCTGAGCATTTCCGGAGGAGCTGGGTCATCCCGGACACACAGCCTTGAGCTTGTGTCTGGCAACATCTCAGCGCGGCGTCTGGACGGGTCCCCGATGCCCAGGAGCCTTCTGCAAGTTCTCCCAGGCCGGCACTGAGGGGCAGGGGGGACAAGGCCCAGGCCTCTCTGCCTCCAGTGTCCTGCTGAGTGCCCCATGGCGTGGTCTGTGCACAGGACTCCGAGCTGGGGACCGGAGGATGGAGAGAAGGCGACCTGCACGGAAGCTGCCAGAACAGGCTTAGGAAGTTCACGGCACAGGTAAGGGCGGGGAATGTCGCGGTGAAACCCAAGTCCCCAGACAGCACACTCGACCTGGGCCGTCCCCCCACTGGGGAGGGTTCTGTTTCCCTAAAGACTAGAGGGCCAGTCCGGGGTGGGGCGGCAGGGATGGTGCTGGAAAGAAGCCCCAAGAGGAACATTCAGAAGGAAAAAGTGAAAACGATGCAGCACCACGTGAGCGACCGCGGACTCCGGTGCCTGGAGCTGTCACAGAAATGTCCAGCTAGTGAGGGGGCGGCTGGGGCTCAGATGGCGTCTGCCTTCCACTCAGGTCATGGTCTCCGGGTCCTGGGATTGAGCCCCATGTCGGGCTCCTGGCTCGGTGGGGAGCCTGCTTCTCCCTCTCCCTCTGCCTCTCCCCCTGCTCTCTGTCTCTATCTGTGCATCTCTCTCAAATGAATAACGAAAGTCTCAAACAAAAATGGTAAG
>PJEN01002203.1:140000-213001 GCA_004024605.1 Pteronura brasiliensis | reverse complement strand
GGGGGGGGGGGGGTGGAGAAGTGAAGAGAAAGAGAAAGAGAAAAGAGCCAGGGCAAAATGAGGGTATTTATCAAGAACAGAGGCCTTTGGGAACATGGACTATGAGCAGGGAAATGCTGATAGACATTAGGAGGTAAGAGAGAATGAGGACGACTCAGTAACAGGTGAACACGGGGACACAGAGAAGAAGGAATAAAAAATGAATCCCTTGCAGAGATGAGCACAGCATTATACTAAGTAAAAGTCTAACGCAGAAGGCCACAGACTGTATGGCCCCATTTACTCAAAATTCTAGAAAAGGCAACAGGATAGCAATGGAAAGCACATCAGTGGTGGCCAGGGCTTGTGCGCCAGGAAGGACGGATCCCACAAGCGAAGGAGGAGACTCGGGGAGGGTGCTGTTCTTCATCTTATACAGGGTTTTTGATGACCCCAGCCAAGTAGGGCCTCCTCACAGATGGGCCCGGCATAAGCCCCAGAAGCCGGGAATGTGCTGCTCCCAGGGCGAAAGGGACTTTGCAGACGAGCTAAAGGTAAGGATCTGGAAATAGGGAGGTCATTATGCAGGGGGTCTGATATAATGACAGGGTCTTTTGAAAGATGGAAGAGAGGCGTTAGAGTCAGAAAAGAAAATGTGACAACAGAAGCAAAGACCAGAGTCCTTCACTAGCCGACTTGGGAGGCAGAAGGTGACTAAGAGCCAGGGAATGTGGGCAGGCTCTAGAAGGCGGAACAGGCGAGAGAAAGGACTGTCGCCCAGAGCGTCCAGAAGACCACCACCCAGCCAGCAGCCTGATTTCAGTGCGGGAGAGTCACTTTAGGCCCCGGCCTATAAAACCCCAAGACAACAATTTTGTGCTGTTTTAAGCCACTAAGTTGGTGAAACTTACTAAAAAGGAGACATGAGAAAACTGCAGTGCTGTTTTCTGTTTTGAACAACTCCACGGAAGCCGGTGTGATCAGAGTCATTGCAGGTTTGTCACATCAAGCCATGGAAGCTAGGGACAGCCTGGTCCCTGCAGGTCAGAGACTCCCAGAGCATTTACCCTGGGGACACTTCTTTGTGCCTCTGACAAGTTTACTGTCACACCGTTTCCTCACATGCCGCTTGGTCCGGAACTGGGATCATAAATAACATCGCATCAGGTGTTAGCTTAATGAAAATGATGGAATCGTGTCTTCTGTTGAAACACGTGCTGATATGAGGTCTTTTTCTCCTTGCTCTCTGAGGGTGCTTCTGGGGACACACCCACAGAGAAGCCTTTGCCGTGGTTCTTCCCTCTGTCCCCACAGGTCTTGGACTGTGTGTATCCACGACCTTCTTCCTGCCCTCCAGGCCACTGCTGAAATGCCACCTGCCAGAGAGGGGGCCTTCCTAACAGCCCCACCTAATAAGGCACCCAGACATACCTTGGGATCTCCTCTCCCCCATCCTGTTTTTAGTTTGTTCTATAAAACTGAATCTACTTGTGTATTTACTTTTAGCTGTCACTGTGGATTCCTCCCAACTAGAACTTACCTTCCAAGCCCAGAGACTTCCTCTTTCTCAAGTGCTGCAGTGACCTTGCCTTGATACCACCTGGCAGGGAACATGGCGTTACATGTTTGTTACATGACCGCATTGGAGAAAAAGAGCACAGGAGAGGGAGTGGCTTGAGTTTGATGGTTTTCTCACGTGTTGCTGTGACAGACCTATGGGATTTCCGTCAGAAGAGCAGGTTGGTCTGCAGAACGCCTGGCTCTGGGTTCAAAGGGGAGGACGGGTGGGGGAGAAATGGTACCTGGTCATCAGTATCTACAGAGAGGTCATGATCAAGAGCATGAATGTAATACAGAGAATGTGTATATGATCAGGAGGACAGAACTGTCAGGAATATCATACTGAAGGAACAGAATAGGAGAGCCCCCAGAGACAGAATAAATCCGGGAGAGACTGGATCGAAGCAGAGTAACCTTGAATCATCCACGGCAGATCCAGCGTCAGAATGAATGTAGTTGTCCAAACAGGACTTGTTTTATTTTCTGATGAAAATACACACCCAGCCACCCTAACCGATGTTTGACTGCTGGAGGCTGGCTGGTGAGACTCAAATCACAGTAAGATTTCACAGGTGGAATTCAGCAACCTCACCGCGCCCTGTGGCATCTGAGCAAAGTTGCTCTTTCCCGGTTCGAGGGCGGCTTCCGCACCTCCCCGAGCTCCGGTCGCTGACCCCAGAGCAGACCCCGGGAGGTGGCCCGGGGAGCTGACCCAGGAGATGACCCCGGAGCTGACCAAACCACCGCAGAGCGCAGGACCCGGGTTTTCCGCTCCCCTGCGCAGTTGCCTAAGAGCTGAGGACTCCTTTAAAGAAAGCAGCGGGTAACGGCTAAGGGGGTTCTTCCGAAGATGTGCAATGTCTGTACCGTCTCAGGTGGAGAACTTCCTTGGGTAAATTCCATTTGCCTCCTCTGGTCTATGGTTTCTTCCGGTTCGAAAACTACCCAATGCCCTCCTTCATCGTGGGAATATCCGCGGTCTCAGCATGGAAAATAAAATGCCCTCCTTCCAGCTTTTTCTTCGAAGAGGAGGGGGAAAAATGCATTAGAATAAGAATCTGAAATCGCAAAGGGAAGAAAACATGCTCCAGGTGAGGCTCGAACTCACAACCTCGGCATCACCCGCACATATACTGCTGTATAAGTACCGCGCGCTAACCGATTGCGCCACTGGAGCATGCTTTCCCCGTGGCGCCGGCGCGCGCTCTACGGAGCCTCGGGCCAGGGCGCGCCCGTCCCCGCGCCGCAGCGGAAGCGCGCCGAGCCCCGGGATCGCCCCCCGCACCTGCCGCCCGCCGGGCTGCGGAGCAGAGCCGGGGCCGTCTGCACGCCTCCCTCCCTCCGTCCGGGGAGAGCGCAGTGCTTCTTCCCCCTGGCCACCGGCGACCCGGGACGCGTCCTTCAGGCGCCCCGAGCAACAGCGGAGGAGCGAGCGCGCGCGGACTCCGGCTTCCCCCGCCTTCGCCGCAAGAAAGGAAACGCGTCCGTGGAAGGCGCCAGCCGTGTGGCCAAGGCGCGGCGGTTCGGGGATGCTTCCAGCGGCCCCGGGACCCCGGCAGCCGAGTCCGCCAGCTCCGGCTCCGCGCGGCCCCGGGCGGCACCCCGCAGCTGCGCCTCCCGTCGCCCATGTCCTCCCGGGCCTACCTAAAAGCCGCGATCCGAGGCAGAGCCGGCTGCTCGGCCACGAGCTGCAGGCAACCTGCCGGATCGTGACCTCTCCTCGTTGGTGCCGCCGGTCACCTCGGCCAAGGCGGTGTCCACACCCCCTCCCCCGCGCCCCTGCACCTGTCTCGGTCTCGCCGTCGCGCCGCCCCTGATCCTCGCCCCCTCCCCGGGGCCTCTCGGGAGAAAGGCCAGTTGTGGGCATTTCTCCGTTTGCTTGCTTAGTTGTCTGATTCGGGCCTGGGGACACGGCAGCTGTCAAAGCGCACACACCTAAGATCCGAAGCCTTTTGGCTTTTATGGACTAATTCCCGTGAACTGGAAGGAGATAGCCTGCCTATTCTTGACCACATAGTGCCTACCAAACAGGACTGGGACTCATAGACCAGCCCTACCTGGAAGGAGAAGCTCTCTCCTTCCAGACACACGGAGAGTGGGGCAGGGGAGGGAAGACGTCTCCGCCCTTTTCTCCGCTGTACCGGCATCTTTCCGAGTATTAACGCCCTAACATGAAGAGCAGCGAGAAGCACCATAAGCTCCTGGGTGGATGGCCGCCGCACCAGAGTGTTTCCTCCAACATCCCCACCACACAGTCCTGGAGAGAGACCCAGGGCGCCTGGACCTCTAGAGATCATTCCGTCTAAATAAGAACCCTGGCAGTTACCCCCTGGACAGAGCTTACCGAGGCCAGGTACCGTTGGAAGTGAGTTGTGTAAATCTCTAACAGCACTCAGGGGACTGTGCTCCAAGTCCAGATCTGGATAGGAGCCAGTATCTAGGGATTTATTGTTCTTAAGGGATGAAACTTACCATGACTCGAAGTATCACTGGGGATTAAACTTAATTTCATCAGAGAAGACAAGTCTGTCACACAACGTGGGCATTAGGGCATGAAATCGTGTTCACGGAGGAAAAAGCAGAGAGCTAAATGCTTGGAACAGTTAATGTTAAAAAAAAGAATAACCATCTCTGACCTCCATCTACTCTTCTAGGGAAGCCTGGCCTGTATGGACCACATCACCAGCCCCCTGCCCTCTGCCTTCAGCTGGATTTTCATGGTGGGAGCACTAGAAGGAGATCAGAATGAGAGAGGACACAGAAGTTGGAGTGTTCATTTTTCTGCATTCTTTTCTGGGGGTCAACACGGCCTAGTTCATCCAAGTGGATCTTTCCTTCTAGTTCCAGTAACAGCTTCCTTCCTCTTTCCTTCAGGCCCTTGGATACTAACCAATTGATATCAATAGCCCTCTACTCCCCCTTTCCCCCCAACCTGCCCACACCTTTTTTAAATAGCCCCTTTCTGAAATCCTTCTAAAAATACCCCATTGCAAAGTTCTCTGTATCCTCTTGATTGCCTGATTGACAGAAACCATGATGGAATTCATAATTATGAATGACTGACTATAGTTTGTGAGATAGTTTATAATATCATGTTTTGAATGGGGGAGCAATAACTTGGGAATAAACATATTTTTGTAATTGATGGGGCTCAGAACACACTACCCCAAAATATGGCAACTTAGCAAATTAGATATTTTAAGCTGAAGGAGTCTGAGAAAATGTGACAAGCAGGAAGGTCACTCTGACCTGCTCCTGGCTCTCTCCCCTGAAGCAGATCATAAAACTCTCATGTGAGAGGTGCCCTGAGGAAAGGGTCACCCTTCTGTTCAAAGACAAAGGGACTCCAAGAAATTCCTTCCAGCTTACTAGACTTACCTTGTACCCTTTGGCCTATCATAGTTCTCCACAACAGTCCTCTCTTGGTCCAACTCAGCATAAAAATACTCAGCTTTAACTACTTCCTTGTGTTTTCATTTCCTTATGAAGGCTCCCACGTCCCATAAACCTCTTATCAAGTAAACATGTATGCTTCTTTCCTGTTAAACTGTGTCAGTTTAATTTTCAGACCCAGCCAGGGACCCTAAGAGGGTCCAGGAAAACTTTTTTCCCTTCCCTACATGATAGTACTGCAAATACAGGGAAACCATTGGACCTTTGACCTACTTTTCAGGAAGATGATGGAGATTTGCTAACAACTGAAATGCCCTATTAAAGTCATCTCAGACACTGACTACAGGGAATGCTCAAATTTTCTCTCAAAAAGATGATTCTGAAGACTCCATGATTCAAGGTTCTCATGATTCTGCTCTGGAAAGAATCTGATATGGCTGGGCTCCATTTGCGATTTGAGAAAAATGATGTATTTTTATAACCTGAGAATAATGCCATTTACCTGTGGGTGTATCTTCTCTCCACAAATCTTTAGACCATATTAATAACATGAATATGCTAAAATAGCATTTTATATATTTATTTATCCATTTTAGAGAGAGTGCATAAGCAGGGGGAGGGACAGAAGGAGAGGGAGAGACTCCCTGCTGAGCATGAATCCTAGTGTGGATCCAGGGCTCCATCTTAGGACCCTGAGATCATGACCAGAGCCAAAATCAAGAGTCAGTGACTCAAATGACTGAGCCATCTACGTGCCCCTGAGATAGCATTTTAAACATCCCAGGGCTTGGCTGCCATGTGCTTCTGGGGCACAAAACTCTCCAACCCCATTTATTCCATATTTTTAGAACAGTGGTTTCCCAGAGGAACTGGAAAATTGCCTAAAACCATACCCATGAATAGTTTGACCCCCAGAGATCGAGTTCATTGGTTTGGGATGGATCCCGGACACCAACATTTTTAAAAAGCCCCTAGTTGATTCTAATAATCATAGGCCCTCCCTGTCTTTTAATCTAAGGAAGCAAAGAAAAGTAAGGAAAACTGTTTGGATCACTCTCAAGTACTCAAAGTGGAGAAAAGGCTGAAGTTATACATGCATTTGAAAAAAGTCACCCAAAGAATGAATAATTTAAGAGCACCAGTCTAAAGGGAAAGTTGAGGAATTGAAGCAGATGGCCAGGTTTTCTCTGTACACCCCCGGGTACTTCACAGAATGTGTTAATTAGGCAGAAACTGAAAACAGTCATTAGTATTCTCCAACTTGGAAACTTGTAGGTTGGCCGTGGGAGGTGGGAGCTGCAGCCTGGGGTTGGGGTGTGCAATACCTTCTGGCCTGGAAGCCCATCCCCCCCCAACACCAATAAGGGGTACTTCCCACAAGATGGAAGAACTGCCAAACCTCACTCTTCTGCCATCCTCTCTTTAGGATTAAGTTAAGAGAGTCTTAGAAGAAGAATTATCCATAATGAATAAACTCTGAGAGTAAACCAAACCTTGGGAGGTCACAAAGAACAATGGAAAATAATGTGAAAATATGGGCCAGTGACCAAAAAGATGCCCAGAAAGTCTATGGCCCTCTCCAGCACTGCGGAGAGAGCAGCATCATGTACAAGACCAAAAGAACCCTAAGATCATCTCTATCTCTCTCTCCATTTTCTGCCACTCTCAGCAGAATGGATGTCTTGCATTCTGTTTTCCATGTCCACAACTCCTGGATCCAAACCTGACACAGGTGAATCCATGGGTGGTAGCTTGGTCATAGACTTATGCTCTGGCTGAGTAAACAAAATTAACTTAAAGAGGACAGAAATGAATGACAATGACGATGGTAGAACAAAGACAAGAAAGTGAGTCAAGAGGTCATTACAGAATTGACAGATGAGAAGCAGCAAGCAAAGTCTCTCCCGCCCTTCCAAACACCTAATGTGCGACAAAACAAGCTTAGTGAAAGTTTCGTAGAATTCACTGGGAAAAGACAAATACCTAAAAGAGAACGGAGACCTAAAGTCAACCTGTCTGTAGTAGAAAAAAAAAAAATAATAAGTGAACTAAGAAATAAAACCTCAATAAAAATATTTGTAAAGGGATACCTGGGTGGCTCAGTCGGTTAAGTGCCTGTCTTTGGCTCAGGTCTTGATGCTGAGGTCCTGGGATCAAGTCCAAGGTCAGGCTCCTTGCTCAGCGGGGAGCCTGCTATCCCACTCCTCTGCCCCCTCCCCTCCCACTCCACCGCCCCCTGCTCTATGCAGGCTTTCTCTCTGTACTGTCTGGGTAGGCAGTTAGTTTAGGCTCTCAGGGGATGCCCGGAGGCCAGCAAGGAAGAGGCCACGGCCGGCTGCGGGGAAGGTCAGAGGTCCCGCGAGAAGCCGGATCTCACCAGACAGGCCCAAGATGGCGGCGCCACGACCGGAAACCCCTGAGCCGGTGAGGAGAAACCGCCCCCAAATTCCACCCTCTTGTTAACTGTCGATAAGAGAACCCCAAGGCGCACAGCTCTCTCTCTCTCACCTGCGCTCACATCTGAGAAGGTGCTCTCGCTTTAATAAAATTCCCCGCTTGTATCCCTGTGCATTGTGCTGTGTCTGTCCTCAAATTATTTCCCTTGCGGAGACCGAGAGCCTTAAGCGCCATCTTGGGGGTGGGCTGGTGGCCTCAGGGTCTGGGGTCTCCCCAGGTCACTGGGCAGCTGGCTCTCAGCTACTGTCCTGAATCATTCTTCTCAGATGCTACCAGCTGTACAGGCCTAGGAGGAAACTCGGAATGATGCACTTTCTTGCCTCCCCCTTGGAGTGGGAGCAGAGCGTCTTTGGCTCACTCAGATGCAAGGTGAGACACAGAACATGAGTATGATGTAGGAAAGACCTTATTGGGGTTTGAAGCCCATGGCCAAGAAAGAATTCTTGAGACGTCTTTGGTGCAAGATAGTAGATTTATTGACGCCCGGAAACAGGACCTGTGGGCAGAAAGAGCTGCTGCCTCAGCGTTGTGGGGGTGGTGATTATAGACAATGGGGTTGGGGAGGTAAGGAAAAGGGAGGTTTAGAAAGAGCTTTCATGTATTGAAGAAGACACACAGGATACCAGAGGCTTTGCTCTTTGTGAAGTTCAGGTTGTTTTTCCTTTCAGTAAGGCATTAACAGTGAGACAGTTGGGAGCTTCCTGGGGGAACGTCACAGTCACACTCTGCTATCACACGTCCTTATCAATGAGCTTTAGGCTTAGAAGAAATTTAACTTTATTTACATTTCCCTCTGCCTCAGCCTTCCTCAATTTTAGGGAGGGAAGGGTGATGTTAGGGCTTCAGGAACGGAGTTCTGGGTCTCTGGAAGTTAGGCTGTTGGTAAGAAAGCCCCTTCCTTGTAAATCACTAGGATATTTGCAAACTGAGGGAGACTCAGGTCTGGAAGGATCATGATCTCTGCAAGTTAGCTATTTGTTCTTCCTTTAGGGCAGCCAGGAGTGCCTGAGGATGTCACACATACCCATGGTGATGGGGGGTTGCAGGATGTCAGCTTCTGCTTTGTCCTCAACTTGCCTTCTGTTTCCTCATCACCCCTAGCCCCCCACATAGTTCATATATATATACACATATATATGAACTACTGCGTTATATAGAAAATATTACACAGCAGGCATCTGGAATAGTACCCAATCTGGAATAAATAAAACCCCATAAAGAAAACTCAAGGAGTTCACCACCACACCATTCTTCGGGTGCCGAGATCTCCTGATCTTCTTTCTTTTCATATCTTCGTCTCCCATGTAATGCCAAGATTTGTAGACGTACTTGGTGGGAGGAATAAGGAGAGATGGAACAGAGGTCATGCTCCTTTCTCTCTATTAGTTTTTATATTTTCATTTCTCATCAGCCCCATGAGTAAAAGTTTACTGTGAAGATGGATTCTAGAAGTCAGAATCACTGAAGTCACAGTTTTTAGACTTGACCTCAGGCACCGTGAAGTGGGGATGGGTAACAGGACATCCAGATACAAGGACATGGAAAACCAAATTTGCTCGTTGGGCCTGTGTATCCCGTGGATGCTTGAGGTCCTTGCCCCTCACTGCCGCCATCATGGATGCAATGCTTCTCTCTGTCTCTCCCTCTCCCCTCCTCCCTCTGCTCTCTGTCTTGGCCTAAAGAAAAATAGCACACCTAAAAATAAACATATGACAACAACAAAAATAACAGCCATTCCCCCAACACAAGTCACATTAATGAGGCATTTAAGATCAAGGACGGATGTCTATTTTGCCAAGTGTGCTACATTTTTAAAAATCTAATTCATTTATATTTCCTAAACACTTATTAATTTTAATTAAAATTTTTTATTAAAATACGATACATTCTTCAACTCATTCAGGAAATATTTACCAACTGCTTACTAGGTGCTGAGCATTATTGTAGAAGCTACGGCATATGATCCTAGCCACCAGACAAGAACACCTGCGCTCGTCTGTCTTACACTCCAGTATGGGATACAAACGGTAGAGGAGATAGACCACTAAAATATATATCCTATTCTATTTTGGTAAGTATATAAATACATGTTAATAATAGGCAGAAAAAGAGACATTAATGTTGGAGGATACTGAAATGTTAGACGGGATGACCGAAGAAGGCATCACTGAGAAAGTGGAGGGTGCAGACTTCAAAGAAATGAAAACGTGCACTCTGCGGACATTGGTAGTCCGAGCATGCCAGGCAGGGTAGCGACCGGAGCAAGACCCTGACATAGACTATTGGTCCGCTCCCAGAGGAGCAGAAAGTCCACTCTGACAGCAGCAGCAGAATCAGGGGAGACCAACAGGAGAGCAGAGAAGCCATGGGGGCCATTCTGGATTCTGTAATCAGGGTGACGGTGCAGCCCTGTTTATGCCTGGAGTTCTGATGTGATTATTAATGATGCTCTTTTCATTGAAATGAGTATCCCTACAGTGGCTAAACTAATCCTGACTCTAGGTTGTGACTGAAACTCAATACAGGTTAGCGCATCTGCTGGCTTCTATTGGCATTAATTGTTGTAAATGGTGGCACTTAAGTTTTCCTACACCCGAATTTCAGGTATCACCAACAATTTAAAGATGATACAGCAGCTTTATCCCCGTTTTTTATGATGAACTTCCGTTTTAGAATCCCCTGCTTATGTTAGCATAATTTTCTGGGAATACAGAATATAGATTTGGCAAATTCATTTCTAGTTCCAGCTTTTGGTGTCAAGGAAACATTCCTTTTGAAATCATCTACCAAAGATGAAAAAAGCTAAGAGTTGGAGGCCCCAGTGAGATTCGAACTCACGACCCCTGGTTTACGAGACCAGTGCTCTAACCCCTGAGCTACGGAGCCTCGCTGAAGGGGCTGTCAACTCCGTACCCTAAAGCTGATTATCTATGCCAAAGTTTCATTTTCCGTTTTTGTGAGTTCCTGGAAATTTGATATTGCACTCCCTCCCCTTTCCGATGTCCTCCGTGACAGTTGTCACGTCATAAAGGCTGTCTGGGGACTCGGCCCGGACGCGCGACCCGGCAAAGTAGGGAGGCGGGGGTACGGACGGAAACCGCGCAGGATCTCGCAGGCCTCCCGACCCGAGTCCGCCACAGGTGCCTCAGAAACCAGCAAGCAGGGGCCTTCCTCTCCGCCTCCAGGGCCGGGCGCCGGCTTCCGTAGAAACTGCAGCTATCTTCAACACAGACCCGAACACCCCGACTACGGGCGAATACCCGCCACTCAGGAAAGACACTCAGAAAAATCAGATGCACGGCGGCGCGTCGGCCCCGACTCCAAACACGCTCACGTGCTGCACAGGGGAGGCGGTGCGATCCGGCCAGAGCCCGCAAGCCCGCTCTGCAGAGGGACCCACAGGCCAAAACAACCGCGGTCACACACAGGCACGACAATGCCCTTGTGACCCGGAGTGTCACAGACGCGCATGATAGGAAAACCAAGCAAACGAAGGAATGGTCGTATTAATGAAGCTGAGAGTGAGGGCCGTGGAGGGGATGTCAGTCTTATCACTTATTCATCACGCTTCCGAGGACTAAAAACCGCCTCCTGCATCCCGGAGGAGGCAGTGTGTTCCAGTTCTCCAAAATCCTAAATTCACCTGGGCAATAAGGGACCTTACCTCCCGAAACTCATCGTCATCACCCGGGTATCAGAGAAGAAGGGGATTGCAGGCCCAAGGAGTTCCAGTTTGCAGTTTTTTTCAGATTTTATCCCATATTTAGATAACCTGTTCATCTCCTGTTTCTAGCACCTACAGAAATGTATAACTTCAGTGAAATTCGGGTCTGTTAGGGTTCAGAGGAATCACTTGGACCTTTTGTGTGTGTGTGTGTGTGTGTGTGTGTGTGTGTGTGTTTTGTGTTTTAATGATCTTAAGTGTGATCTCAGTGGGCTCTCTTTCTTCCTCTACCCGCAGAGACAAAGGCTTCTGATCCTTGAATGCATTCATTCAGCATAGTGTTTACTAACATGTGGAGCAATGACAGGTGGGGGCTTGTGGAGACACTTCTCTGGTTCACGGAGTCCTCCGTAGTTGAGACTGTCTAGCATTCAAATCTCTACTAGGTGACATAGTCTGTGACAGGCTATGTTACCTACAGATGCAGTTAAATTGCAAGTGCTTTTGCAGCTCTGCAAGGGCTCTTTAAAAAGAGGGGAGGGGTGGTGAGAACACCGGAAATGAAGAAGAGAATGCAGTTGGCAGGGAGACAGGAAGGACAGGAAGTAGGAGAGGGTAACCACCTGTTCCCACCAAACCACCAAATCTGTGGGTGAAATTCCCAAAGAAGCCTGGAGCCACTCCTCCCCCAGGCCTGAGTCTCTGGTTGTGATTCTGAATTTTGGTCGGGCTTTCCACTTACAAACACCACACTAAGGTACTATATATCCATACATCATGTATCATGTATCATAAGATGATGCTAAGTAATATTTCTCTATATTCAGTTTAGCCTCACCTACAATAACTGTGATTTGAAGAGCCAAATGATCCAGAATTCAGTCTCTGTTGGACCTGGCCCTTTGACTCAGTGATGCTAACTTAGACAATGAACTTTTCCCTACTGTTTTATTAATTTCCACCTCCTTCCAATGTAGGAAATCTTTGCCCAATTGGAATTTATTTTAGGAAGGGTTTTCAGAACACCCGTTGGATTGATCTCCAAATTTAGGGTTACATTCAAGAGGGGACATCGGGAATCTCTACTGTTCTCCTCTTCTTACCATCTCCCATCTGCCAGTGCCTTCCATTGGCTGAGTCCAGACAGGAGCTACAGGGCAAGAAAGCCCAAATGATGCTGCCTTCCAGGGCCCAAAAGCAGGGAGAAAATAGCGAATGCTCAGCCCCTGCTGTTGTAACTGCGGTGATGGGGTTAGTATGGGGTTGGTTGAGTCATGACTTTCCATCTTGTATAAACCTGGGATCATAGGCAGTTTGAAGCTTGAGCAGCTGATAAGTAATATGTATTGCTAAGCAATTTTTATCATCCCATGTTGGGAGCATAGCCATCTTCAGGAGGAATATGGATCTGGTTGCCGCTGCCTGCCATGAAGTGAGGAAGAAGGCATGAAGTACAGCTTCATTCTAGCAGATGCGTCCAGGGAGCCTGGCATGGGCAAAGCAACTCTGTGGTCAGGTAAGGCTTAGGAGGCATCTGGTTCTGGAAAAAATGTGGGGCTTCTGGTTGCAGCAATAGCTCAGTTCATTCCAAACAGCCAGTGAAGGCTGCAGTGTAGACATATTTCCTGGCTCCATTAGTCCTGCTGGAGGGATAAGCAAGTCTGTTTCTCTTGAAGAGTCTTATGATCTATATAAATAATGTTTTGGAAAACTCATTCTGATGATGTGAGCTGAAGGAATTACCCTTTTATTTAAAAAAAATCTTTTTAAGAATTTATTTATTTGCCAGCGATAGAGCACACAGGCAGGGGGAGTGGCAGGCAAAGGGAGAAGCAGGCTCCCCGCTGAGCAAGAAGCCCAATGCAGGACTCCATCCCAGGACCCCAGGATCATGACCTGAGCTGAAGGCAGATGCTTAACCAACTGAGCCCCCCAAGCATCCTTGTATTACCCTTTTTTTTTTCTTGTATTACCCTTTTAAAATGCACCATGTTACCCTGCGCTTGAATGTTGGGATGCTCCGGCAATACCAGCGATGTGCAAGTTGCCAGTTGGGAAACATCAGCTACTGGTCCACAGAAAGGTAAGCTTGCTCCAGAGTGTAATTAAGTGCAACTTCATTACAAGCGAATCATCAGCAGAACGAAACAAGACGCTTGGTGATACCGTTGACTTAGCTCTGGCGAAAACTCCATATCTTGAAACAGAGCAGACTGGTTCCAAACATTTATGGATTGTGCTGGTCGCCAACCACACTTTGAGTGGCTCTGCCCACAGTTTTCCCTCCTTCTAGTCATTTGCCCTCAAACAGAA
Organism: Pteronura brasiliensis; assembly: GCA_004024605.1. Taxonomy (NCBI): domain Eukaryota; kingdom Metazoa; phylum Chordata; class Mammalia; order Carnivora; family Mustelidae; genus Pteronura; species Pteronura brasiliensis. The sequence continues at coordinate 199,635 of PJEN01002203.1, read as the reverse complement.
TAGCCGCTGACTGTAGCCACACATGTGTGCATCCCCTTGGGCTGATGGATACAGCTAGTTCCATTGGGCTGAGTTCATACACGAAGCAAAGAGAAAATCCTGATTTTGTACTAACTCCTTTTGGAGGCAGGTTTCTGGCTGACGGGACTCAGCTGGAATCCCTAATGTCTCTCCTAACGACTGAAACCTAGTGTGGCTGTTACTGCTCGAGCTGTGGCTGGCCTTCGCCATCCCTGACAGGTAAGACTTAGCAAGACAAATGCTCTTGTCTCCTCTTTTGAAGGATGAGAAGGAGGTAGGAGGAGCTGAGAAGGCACAAACACATTTCTAGCTAGGCACAAATAACTGAAAACAAGTCCAAAGGACATGGGAGGGAAGTTCATTGACAAGAATGGCAGGATTTCCATAAGTGAGATATTTTGTGCTGGTTCCAGGAAGAGGCAGAACAGACCAGCATATTGGGTCCACCTAGCCCACGTGAATGGGACATCTGGAGATAGACGGATCCCTCTCAGGTAAAGAAAGGGAATAAAGGGCACCCCAGTGCAGAGAAGGTGATGGGGCCTCCAGCATAAGACTGATGGAAGAAACGTGGCTAGATCTCTGCCTTCCACAAATCCCTCACCCCAAATTTATACCGCACCCCACCCCACTCGGAGACATGCTTCTCTGTGAGCGGCAGCTAGTCTAGAATAGAGAGGAATTGTTAACCCAGGAGGCTGGAGTTGGGTCACTCCACTGACAAGACATGAGCAAAACCACCTGAAAAGAAACTGAAGCTCTAACCTTCCTCTGGAAGAACAAAGAACCCAAAGTTATCGGTGCACTCGGAATGGGTTAGAGTAAGAGCTGGCAAGCTCTTGCCGTGAAGGGTCAGGTAGTAAATATTTTCAGCTCTGCGGGCACGTAGTCTCTGTCACAACTAAGCTCCTCCACAGTCATAGAAAACAGATAAGCAAGTACACGTGGCTGTGTTCTTACAGCTCTTTATTCGTGACACTGAAATGGGAATTTTTGCATGATTAATCATTTCAAGCGTCTTAAAATGGAACGTTTGAGCTCACAGCCCCTGCGAACATGGGCAATAGGTGGAATTTGGCCTGTGGGGTGGTTTGCTGACCCCGGAATGGAAGACAATATAGACTGTCAAATACGGGCGAATACAACCTCTCAGAGTCTGGTTTGAAACTTGAGCGCCATTATTTGAATTTCTTCTCTGTCCCTTTTATGCTTGTTCCTTTAATTATAAAATGATTATATTTGCCATTACTATTGCCTAAATTACTATGGCTGCATAACAAATAACCCCCAAATCAAGGGTTTGACACAGTACTACATGGGTTTTGATACATATATATGTAATTTCTGAATTCCACGACGGCCAAGGTGTTGCCTGACATCCTTCAGGGATCTGCCCAAAGGTTTTACAGTTGCATTCTTGGCTTCATCTTTAGACTATGTTTTCCCAGAAGGCTTTTCTTAATCGTGATGTTGTCTGTCATGTGGAGAGGCTGGCAACGAGGGACAGTCTTTTTTTTTTTTTTTTTTTTTTTTTTTAGGATTTTATTTATTTATTTGTCAGAGAGAGATCAAGAGAGCGAGCACAAGCAGGGAGAACAGCAGACAGAGGCAGAAGTAGGCTTCCTGTTGAGCAAGGAGCCGGATGGGGAACTGGATCTCAAAATCCTGGAATCATGACCTAAGCTGAAGACATGCTTAACAGACTGAACTACCAGGCAAAGGGACAGTCTTCTTACTGGATATCCAGCAAGTCTGGTTCCTTTATAATGAATGTTTCTTTCTTTAGTTTATCTCTCTCGTGACTCATGTTACCATCTAGGTAGGCATCTAGGATAAGCCAGGTGACACCTTCAAAACATTGCCCGGACATTTCCTTGGATGAATCCCTAAATTCATTAGGTCCATGTTCTACTTTTCACATTAGCACAGGAACAGTGTTGCTCAACCTCCTGCCATTAGACTTTAGATAGCAGTGCCTTCCCTTCCTCCAGCTTTTTTTTTTTAATATAGATTTTATTTATTTATTTGACAGAGAGAGATCACAAGTAGGCAGAGAGGCAGGCAGAGAGAGAGAGGGAGGGAAGCAGGCTCCCCGCTGAGCAGAGAGCCCGATGCGGGGCTCGATTTCAGGACTCTGGGATCATGACCTGAGCCGAAGGCAGAGGCTTTAATCCACTGAGCCACCCAGGCGCCCCTCCTCCAGCTTTTTTTAAAAATAGATTTTATTTTTGAGTAATCTCTATACCAAACATGGGGCTGGAACTCACAACCTCGAGATCAAGAGCATGTTCTACCGATTGAACCAGCCAGGTGCCCCTTCTCCAGCTTCTAGTAGCATTTTTCCTCACTCTCCTTTGAACATCCCTGACTTGGGACCAGGGAAACCGGACAGAGCTGTCTTCAGGACTTTGCAGTATCCTTTTCTTCAAGGTCTTTCTGGTTTCTGCCTGCTTTCCAGTCTTAAGGACACAAGTAGGATTTGTTACCGTTTTCGAGTAACAAATTCTCTGTTAGCTTGTACTCATTATGGGGCTTTTCCCTTGTGGAGGGTTGGGTGTTCAGGAGGAAAAAACAGAGAGTGTCAGAAGTGGGATTCGAACCCACGCCTCCATGCGGAGACCAGAAGTCCCAGGGCGGGAAGCTGTGCTTGAGTCTGGCGCCTTAGACCACTCGGCCATCCTGACACTGTGGCGTAACTCGCTTCAGTTTCCTACTTCAGCTTCAGCTCTCCCTGGGACTCGCGGCCGAGGCGAGAACCCCGAACTCCGACGCAGAACCGCAAAGACCGAGGAGCGCGCGGTCGGCGCGGACCCGAGCCTCTCCTGCAGACCTGGAGACCAGGGAGCGGGCGCCCCTCCCCACAGCCGGGCCTCGGGCCTCGGGCCTCGGGCCTCGGGCCTCGGACCTCGCAGCGACCCCGCCTGGGACATGGCCTGGGACCTGCCAGCAGGCCACCGCTATCTTCGTGATCCGACCCGCATCTTGCAGGCCCGGCTCGGCGAACCAGTGCCCTGACGCAGGGAGTCGTTGAGAGACCCATTCAGAGCATTTCGAGGCGTTCCTCCTGTCCCCGACAATGAGGCCACCGGCCGCAGCCACGCGTCACTTTTCACTTTCCCACACGGGTGGGCAGCCTCCTGCCCCGCGGGGTCGCTCGGACGCCGCGGGATAATCCGGTCCCCCCTTTCTCTAGAGCCCCCAGAGGCCTTTCAGCTACATCACCCGCCGGGGCGGGGGCCCGACAGCAGCTACTCTGAAACAGAAGGTTTGCCTTTTATGCATCTTCCTCCTACAGACCACAGAACCTGGCTGCACGTCTCCCCCAGGAGAAGGAGGTCCTTCTGGTTCCCTTCCATCTTTGTTTTGTTTTTGTTTTGTTTGTAAGACGAGTTCCCAGTCTTCCTTAAGGTCACCAGGTTGGCAGAGCAAGGCATGACCTTCTCAGGAAAATCGCTGCCGCCTTCTCTCTAGGAAGACGGGTCACCGGTGGCTCTGAGATGTTGGGGGAGGGGAAGGACGGAGTAACGGAGGGTGCTGCCCTCGCGCGAGGAACGAAATGGGGCTGCGCGCACGGGGAGAGTGGGAGGAGTCTCGATCGGGAAGAAGAGAAACCTAGGACTAAGAGGGGGAAATGTTGGAAGAGTATGGCAAGAACAAAAATGAGCCTTGTCAGAAGTGGGATTCGAACCCACGCCTCCATGCGGAGACCAGAAGTCCCAGAGCGGGAAGCAGGTGCTTGAGTCTGGCGCCTTAGACCACTCGGCCATCCTGACATGACACGCTGGTGTTGTGTGAAGTAACAACTGTCAGTGACCAAAGACCTTCTATCCAGGAAGGGAGCGGAGAGCTATTTCCAGCAGGTGCAGGAGCGATCGAGCATTCGGCACGACCTGCAAAACCCGAAGCTGGGACAGGACGAGTTTTGCCGGGAAGCGGCGAGTTGGCGACGGGATGAACGCAGCTCTGAAGTCCAGGCGCCCACGCCTCTCTCGAGGTCTTTCTCCCGCTGCCCCCCGAATCCTACTGGCCGCGACTTGCAGGACCGGCCTTAGGCGTGGGGCGCTGGGAATGCAGATTTGATCTTCGCCGCGTGGCGACCGCCGTCTAGGGGGCTCTCCCGGAGGTTCACAGACTCTCCCGCATCTGGGAGGTCACTGGGTGTGACACCATCCTCGGGAAGTCATGACCCCATGGCTTCTGTCTTAGGAGGTTAACACAAATTCTGCAGGTTCTGTAGCAGAGAAAATGAAAAAGAGTGGAATAGTGGTCTGAAGATTTCAGAGGGAAAATTGAGAAGGAAAGAACAGCCCAGAAAGGAATCAACTAGAATTTCCCAAGGCTGGTGTTCATGCAATAAACATCACACCTCTGTTTTCGGAATATTGGTGGCCAGGCTCATCTCAAGAAACTGGGGTTCTCTCTGCCCTTGGAGAACAATGATTTCTGGTTCCTTAAGAAGTATGGAGTATTGATAACCTGTCTTTGTAAAAACCATTTAAAAAATTTACCTCTGCGGTAGTAAGCACCTTCTATGTTCAAAACTTTTTTTTCTTTTTAAACTTTAGAGCAATCCGAATCATACAAAAGAATATGACACATACCATGAAGCTGAAAGGAGAGAAGTCTGGTTTTGAGTAAGTAAGCAGCAGGTGGCCTGCTGGGTTCAGGTGTGAGCAAAGATTCCAGCAAGGTAAGCTCACCTTGGGCTGTGATAGCTGTAAGGCCAAGTCCCTGGTGGGAAAAAGGAAACTACCTTCAGGAACTGAGAGGAGGCTTCAGCTACTTTTGCAGAAGAGATAGCTTCTCAACTATGGTCTCCGGGCATCCTTAGAAGGTGGAAGATGAGACAGTCTCTGAGAGGGACAAGAAGGAAGGCGCAGGCAAAGGGTGTTAGCTAAGAAAGGAGGAGATGGAAAAGCCTTAAAAACAGCTTTGCGGGATTCTTTGTCCGGAAGAACCAGGCTTCGGTGACAAAAGTGGGTCCACGGACATAACTAGAAAGCGCGCCGAGCCTCTGTTTTCCGCTCCACGGTCCACAGATCAGGTGGTCACAACACAGGCACAGACTCTCTCACACGCACCTACTCAGTGTGGAGACTAGAAATCGGAGATTTCCTGTAGGCAGCAAGTCCCACTGCAGGGGAGGAGGGCGCCGAGCCTCCCGCGAGACTCCTGCCGTCCCCACTTCCCTGTAACCTTGCGAGAGACCGTTCTACAAGCACCGCTTGCTGTTCCTCCCCTGCCGCCGCTCCGCGTGCCCCCGGGCGCCCCGCCTGATGGGGACAGTGACCAGACGCTAGGAGCTCCGTCCCCGCCCCGCCTGCCCCTCCCTCCGCCCGGCCCTCGCCCGGCCCCACCATCCCTCGCCCGGCCCTCCTCCCTGTCCCTCCCTCTGCCCCGCCCTCCCCTCGGTCCTTGTTCCACCCTCTGCCCGGCCCTCCCCCCGCCCCGCCCCGCCCCTCCCCGCTCCGCCCCTGCCGTGCCAGGCTCCGGAGCCCCGCACCCAGGCTCTGCCCGCAAGCTCTCGTCCCGGTGCGGGTCGCGGAGAGGCGGAGTGCTCTGGTGTAGACGCCGGCGATCTCAGTTTGGAACCCATCCCTGGAAATCCGTGTGGGAAGCCCTAACTGGCGAACACCGAGCTCCCGAGAAAGGGCTTCCTTCCGTTCAGGTTCTGGTTTTTCTTGAGAAGATTGCACAGGCGCAGACGTCCTAGAGACTTCTTGTAGGCAGCGCGTTTGAGAAGGCAACGTGGGGTACACCCAGAGTGGGAGACGGTTGGAGAAGAGACGGGTGCGCAAGAGGAAAAAGGGAAATTGACAGGGACGACTGTACTAAGGCACTTACAAATCTGTGGCAATCAGAGAAACGCCTGTAACAGCCAGCAGAGTGGCGCAGCGGAAGCGTGCTGGGCCCATAACCCAGAGGTCGATGGATCGAAACCATCCTCTGCTACAGTGTTTTATTCCTTGCCACGCGAGTTCGGCGCGCTTTATTCTCTCAAACTCCAAAATTCCCACGGAACACCAGGCCGAGGAAACCAAGTCCCAAACATTCATGACCGTGGCACCATTCTTTACATTTCTTGTTCTCCTTTGGATCTTGTTGAAACTCGCTCATTATCAAAATTGTGTCTGTATTCACATTTTTAAAGCTCACAACACTTTGGGAAACAACGCACCATCTTACTTACTGCCCATATGCACTGACTCTACCCCTGCTTCTTTGCCTCTGCAGTGGGCCTACCGTGTCTCATGAGCGAGCAAAGATCTGCAGTGAGAGAAGTCGCACGCCTTTTCATCTGCTAGGTCCTTCCTGCCTTTTACTAGGTTGTAGCTCAAGATAAAACGTGGAGCTAAAGAATAGAGCCAGTGTACCCGAGTGGACTCCCGTGCGTGGGTGGTGAGGGGCGGCGCATTTTAGGGTTCACTGCAGTGGAAGGCCGGACGAGTGGGCGCAAAAACGGCGCAATCGGCAAAGGGGAGGGTGGGCAGGTGAGAGGGAGAGGAGGGGAGCAGGGACACCGGGAGAGGGTGAAGGAAAGGAGCGTGGAGGAAAGATGAGGAATGACAAGGATGGAATTGCAGAGCGGTGGGTTTCCAGGGGGTTAGTTTCCCCGACAGAAGCTCCTCTCAGGAGAGGGTGTCACTTTTGTCTGTCTGTTGCTCAGCCATTAACGTCCCAGGACCCCCCAACTCCGAAAGAAAACACTGTTCGAAAGGACAGGAAGTGAACCTCCTGCCTTGTGCCACAACTTCCATCTCTACCCAAGCTTTGGCTTTCCTGAGGTTCTTTCCACTTACAGAAGTCACTGGTGGAAGGGACACCTCTTCCTCCTGGTGAGCTGGTGAGCTGGTGCGCTGGTGAGGGACCTGCAAACCCCTGGAGGCTGACTCCAAGGGCTCTGTCTGCAATCCTCACTTGCAGGAATACTCATTCCCTCCCCAGTGGATCCCACCGAGTTCTGAGCCACTTTCTTGTCACTCCTCCTGCAGTAAATACTACCCGATAATTGTGGAAGGAAGAATTGCAATGCTCAGTGCCATCAAGCTCAGATGCACCGCGGAGCTGAGGTGTGTGACCCTTGCACCTGGAAGAGGCTGGTAGTTTCTGAAGCCATGAACGTAGTTAGCACTTCTTGGATCTCTTAGTTGTTTTATATAGTGAACTGAACTCTTCCAGAGGGCCTGGGTAGCTCAGTCGGTAGAGCATCAGACTTTTAATCTGAGGGTCCAGGGTTCAAGTCCCTGTTCAGGCGGTCCTGGGTACTTTTTCTTCAGTTAAGTCTATGTAAGTAGAGCTCATTTAGAACATCTCTAGAATGGGATATTAGTAACAGCCAGACCAAAGGCATATCCTTGAAGAGGTTTATGTTTTAGTGTTTCATTAATTACCTCTACCCAATAATTGAAACTTGGGCCCGAGTTGCCAAGAGGAATTGGAAAAGCGCATAATGTAAAAATAAGACACAAGTGTTAGAATTACCAAGACGGCCATTTTAAAGTTCCCTTGACCTGATTCATTACTCTTGGAGTGGCAGGGGAGCAATTTGGGGGAAACCGACAAGAATTTCAGAAAGCAGTGACTCTGCCCAGTCTGTTCCCACAGTTTGGATTGACTCTTCCTATATAGAAAATGTGTAGCATCTTTAAAAGCCCCTGCTTGTAAAAGCCATAATATTCAAACACATTTTGAAATGGTCTTAGCTGTCTTTTTTGTCTTTATATTAAAAAGTTTCTGTTGTTATCCAGGGATTTGGATTATGGTTAAAGACCCCGATCCTGGGCTCCTAGTGCATGGTTTCTGTGGGCAGAGTGTTAAACCAGGAGGCTGTGAATTCAGTTTTTGTAATTCTTTATGCTTTTAGCCTGATTATATGAAGTATAAATACTGCACTTAAGTTCACTGTGTTAGTTCTCTCCTTCTTTGCTGTTATAGTATTCATTTGAAATAATCAGGTGTGTGCCTTTTTGAATCTCTATCCTGTCCTTGTTTATCTTACTTATTAATTTTGTAAGCACATGAAAGATAACATTCTAGAAGTCAAAACTATGCAAAGAGATATAGGTAAAACTTTATCTGTGATATGTATTGCAAATACCCCTTCCTCCTTTCCTCCTCCCCCCAATTTGTCAGCTGTTTTTAGTTTATCACATTTCTTGAAATGTAAATATTTTCAGATATGTAAATATATCAAATTGTGGTATTCACAAATGAATAGACAAATAACTCGGTGCAAGAAAATACAAATTCCAGAAATAAACCAAATCACATAACGACATTTAGTATATGATAAAGAATGCATTTCAAACCATGGGTGCAAAGATAGACTTTTTGATAAATAGTTCAGGAACAACATTCCTAGAATTGGAGACTCAAAGCCTTTCTCTGGATGAGGCTCCAGCTCTGGATGTGGCTGGTTTGATCTTCTGTCCAAACAACTCAAACTTTCTCCGTATCGGCAATAATGCTGTTTCATTTTCTTATCATTCATGTATTCACTGGAATAACACTTTTAATTTCCTTCAAGAACTTTTCCTTTGTGTTCACCGCTTGCCAACTGTTTGGCACAAGAGACCTGGCTTTCAGCTGTCTCGGCTTTCAACATGCCTTCCTCACTTGACCCCTTCTAGCTTTTGATTTAAAGTGAGAGACACGCCATTCCTCTTTTTCACTTGAACAATTAGAAGCCATTGTAGAGTTACTAATTGGCCTACTTTCAATATTGGTGTGTCTCAGGGAATACAAAGGCCCAAGGAGAGGGATGGGGAACAGCCAGCCAGTAGAATGGTCAGAATACATACAAAATTTATGAATTATGTTCACTGTCTGGTTTGGGCACAGTTCATGGCACCCCAAAACAATTACAACAGTAACATCAAAGATCATTGATCACAGATCACCACCACACATATGATAATAATTTTGAAATATCATCAGAATTACCGAAGTGTGACTCAGGGACACGAAGTAAGCGAATGCCATTGGGAAAATGGCGCTAGCAAACTTGCTCAGTGCAGGGGTGCCGCAAACCTGCAGTTTGTAAGTAACAATAAAAGCGGTAAAGCAAAGCTCAAGAAAGCAAAGTGTGCAGGTATATCTTGTGAGTACCTTCCTGGAAGACAAATTGCTGATTTGCTAGGTCATGTAAATGTTTAACTAGTTGAGGTGATGACAAACTGTTTTTTCCGAAGTTGTAAAAAGGTATGCCCCTGTCTTAGGCCATTGGGGGTGTCAGGGAAAAATTGTACTCTAAGCTGTCCGACCACGACAGCAAGGGAATTCCAGTCCCTGTCTCAAAGCCCTTCCGGGTTCGTCTTTCCTACCCCAAAAGTACCAAGTATGCGATGTAGAAGGGTATAAATCCCCTTCCCTGCTTGTGCTCGGGGCTCACACCTGTGGAGAACCGTCTCCTCTGAGCCCACCAGTGTTAAATAAACCTGCGATCCTCCAGCGTCTCCGAGAGCCACTTGGTTCTTCCGTCAGGATCCGTCAGGATCCAGGCCAGGTTCCTTAGCACTTGGTTCCCTGACCAGGAAACCCAACGGCGCTGGGTTGCACCGGCTTGGGGCACCGCCGGAGGTCGTAAAGGAGAAGGGGCACCTGGCTGATTTCCGGCAGTTTCCCGCGCCCTGACTCATTTCCGGCAGTCTCCCGCGCCCCGGCGGGTTTCCGTCAGCCTCCCGCCCTGGCGCCTCCGGCCGGCACGCTGTTCCCACGCGGACTCGAAGGAGACTTGGCAGGTGAGGACCTGGTCGCGACGTCGGATTCCGGTGAGGCCTGGGGCCCCAGGACCCATCAGGCCCACCCCTGAGGGTGGAAGGGGAGACGGACCACCTCCCAGAGACCTCTTAGAGGTCTCACAGGTAGGGCCTCCCAGGGGGCAGGTCCTTCAGGTCAGGAACACCTCGCCGGTAAGGGGCGGTAGGAAGGAATTTCCGGAAGGAGTTCCACAGGTCCGGGCCTCCTGGGGGGAGGAACTGTAATAACTTCGGTGTGAATGCGTGAGTGAATGTGCAGTTTGACCTGGCTTGTCGGGCAGACTGATTCTGTGGCTCCACCGGCGGGCACCCTTAGGGTCCCCAGAAGCCTACAGAGCCCGAGTGGCCCTAACCTGCTTCCGTGGTGACCTCATAGGGTCTAAGGCGAGCCCCTTTGGGGTGCCAGTCTGGGGTTCATACGGACTCGCTAAGGCTAAGAGGCACCCAGGTAATCCTCTGGGATGGCAGACTGGGGGGCATCTGAGTGGTCTCTCCTTCGGAGGGACACCCACCCTTCATTAGTCTTCATGCCAGTGACACAGGGAGGGAACACACAGGGTGGCCAAGGGAGCCTCCCTGCTCATCATGGTGGGGGCTCGTCAAAACGAACCGTCTTAGACTGTACGCTCAAAATTTCAAGAAGCGATTCTCAGGAGACTATGGGATCAAAACATCTGAAAAACTAGGCACATTATGTGAATTGGAATGGGCCACCTTTGGGGTCAACTGGCCCTCCAAGGGTGCCCTAAGACCTACCCAGTGTCCAGGTCATTTACAAAATTATGGCCAGGACTCCCAGATACCATGACCGATTTCCATATATTGATTCTTGGCTTCAGATAGCCCAAACTCTGCCCCCATGGGTCTGATTCTATGCTAATAGGAAGGACCAAAGTAGAACGTTTGTAACCCTAGTAAAAGAACCCAAAGCCTGTAAGGAAGCAAAGGCTATCAGGGAGGCCCTGCCCGGGGCCATCAGGGACGGCGGATGAGCTCTGGACAAAGACGAACCCATCGGAAAGTGTGGGGTCCATAGTCCTTCTTTGACCCAGAGCCTAAAGCTGAGCTGCAGGAAGACAGTGTTCCTGCTTCTTGTAAGTGGCATGTGTGGGGAGATACCCGATTTAGCAGCTCGGACAGCCCACAGGAAACTTGATCGAGACAAACAGGATGTAAAATAACAGGAGCTCTCATGTCTACCTTTAAGAGAATGTGGCGGGGTGGGGGGGAGGCACCTGGGTGGCTCAGTTGGTAAAGTATCTGCCCTGTGCTCAGGTCACGATCCCACGTGTCCTTCAGGATGGGAACTTTAAGGAATATTTCCAAGCAGCTGCCAAAACTCCTTTGTTTCGGGGAAATTCCCTGTCCTCTCTGGCCCGATATGGATTGTCTATCACCCCAGCCCCTTGTTGGCAGGAAAACATGGCATCTGCTCCTTTGGAACTGATGATCTCCTGCGCCCGGAAACTTTTCTCTGCCCTCTGGCGGCACTTTGTCTCTCCTGCCTCCCCGTCCCCGTTTTCCTGTTTCTGCACTACCTTGGGTGTGGCCTGCATTACTGGCTTCTAGACCATCCTCAGTGCCTGAAGCATCATGACTCCTCCCTTCACTGTCAGGGAGCAAGAAGAGCACCCCCAAGACCTAACACCACCCCCTCCAGATTTCCCCACGTGTCTCAGGTGAAAAACGACCATGGTGGGGCGCCTGGGTGGCTCAGTGGGTTAAAGCCTCTGCCTTTGGCTCAGGTCATGATCTCAGGATCTTGGGATCGAGCCCCGCATCGGGCTTTCTGCTCAGCAGGGAGCCTGCTTCCTCCTCTCTCTCTGCCTGCCTCTCTGCCTACTTGTGATCTCTGTCTGTCAAATAAATAAATAAAATCTTTAAAAAAAAAAGAAAATCGACCATGGGGAAGATCCTGGTGGAACATAATTCAGCATTTAAACTAAGTTTGTTGGTTTAGTTCAGACGGATGTGTCTTTTTTTTTTTTAAGATTTTATTTATTTATTTGACAGAGAGAGAGATTAAAAGTAGGGATAGAGGCAGGCAGAGAGGGCTCTGTGCCGAGCAGAGAGCCAGATGCGGGGCTTGATCCCAGGACCCTGAGATCACGACCTAAGCTGAAGGCAGAGGCTTAACCCACTGAACCACGCAGGTGCCCCCAGATGTGTCTTTTAAATTATCAGTGGTAAACGTGAAACTTTTATTTTGTCAAGGTTTACTGAAGGTCAGATAACCTCATGTTACCTCTGTTGGGTTGTTAGTAAAAAGATGACTAAAATGGTCAATTGTTTCATTAAAGTTTTCATGGGTAAATTGTTAAAGTGGTAATTGTTGGGTAATTTCATGGGTAATTGTTCAACGTTAAAGTTTTGGTTGAATGACAAATGGAATTAAGTTTATTGGACATCTAAGTCTTTTCCAAATGGGATAAAGTGCTAAAGCATTGATTACTGGACGTAGATTTGTCCTTTTGGCTTACTGCAAAGAAGCAGTAAGGATATTTAAATCTGTTGGTAAACATGCTTTCTGCTTAACTGATTCACAAATTTGCCATCTAAAGAATTCTGGTGTAAGAGTTCACAATTGGTTACTCCTTAGTCTTCACTGGATATTAAGGTTTCTAAAGAGGGCAAAATTCTGCTAACTAAACCTGATGGAAATAAGGGAATCAACACTGTATGTGGAAAAGTAGGAGATATGTAAGAAAGATAAGGAATGGGCATGCATTTTGTTAAAGGTAAGAGAAGGTAATTTTGTCCTAAATGAGATAGTTGTTTGGAAAGAAATGGCTTGGGACAAAACCTGAATGCAAAGGAAAGTTGTAGAAAGTTTGTGAAGAGATATCTTTGGAAATGAATTTTAGGTGTGGTCTGGATGGACTAAGATTGAAATGAATTTTAAAAAGACACTGGTGTAGAAAGTTGGTTTTCTCTCTTTTCAAAAAGACAAAGTAGTCTCAATTGTTGGTCTGCTCTTGATAAGAAAATGCAAATAGTTGTTTTCTCTCTGCCTGCTTAGAAAAACCAGTTTCTGTGTCTTGAGTTTATCAGGTCTTTAACATCCCTAATGCTATGTAGGCATGCACTTTAAAACTTTCTAAGTTTTAACAAACTTCCCTAACATTTAAATCATTAACAAAGTCTTGTTGACTAATTAGGCTTGCTTGTTTGGTATTTAGCGTTCTGGTTCTGGCTGTTGAAGTGTTATGTGTCACAGAATAACTGAGTTTCCTTGTCTAATTGTATCATAGTGAACTCTCCTATCAGATCATTAACCATGTCTTTTCTGAGCTTGTCATTTATAATTATTTTAACTCTCTTATAAAGTGAGTTATACCTTCAAAGAGATTCATATAAAGGACTTTTAGGACAGATACATGTATTCAGTATATTAAAAATCCTAAAACTGAAATGAGTAAGAACTTCCAGAACTAAGAAGCTGCATTCACACTGAACAAGAATCAGTAACATGGGACTAAATGAACTAAAAAGATGATTACAGTTTTGTGATCCTTGTTTGAAAAACATTGCTGGTTCTTTAATGTTCACTCTTCCTGATTAAGGAAATGTAAGATTTCTATGACCTACAGAAACATGATGAAATAATCATTTGTAAGCAAATTAAAGCATTCAACTTTTCTCCCTATCTGAACCCTCTGAAACTCAAAGGGTCCTCAGTAAGTATTCCTTCTTCCATGGCAATCCTAGTCATTTTCATAAGTTCAAGAATCTGTTCTTCTTGCAACAGGACATTGGAAACATGGGTTATTTTACCAAGACTTTGACTGGAATGTCATATTTGAGAAAGACATGCATAGATTCAGATATGAGATTCAGACAGCTTTAGGATAGCTTAGCTTAGATTAGCTTTAGCATAGATTCATACAGCTTTAAGGAGCTAAGGTTGACTTTGTGAAACTGGAGTCATAAAGCCCCTTGGAACTGTTGGCCTGATACCGTGCTTACAGAGTTCTCAGCAGCCTCACCAGGTGAGTAAAGAATGTCACTTCCTGGTAGGTACAGGAATCTCAGGATATTTTGGGGACCTCATGAAGAGGAATTTGCCCAAATCTTAAGAGTTATTGCAGGCATGTCTGATGGCAAGTACATGGCTTGGCTTCTGGCCTGAGGAGGCTACTAAAAGTTCAACCTAGAGATTCCTTATAAAGTTCCAGCAAAGCAGATTCTAAAAGATCTATATGATCACTCACTGTTCTTGCTGAGCTTATGTAAATAATTAGGCGAGGTTGGTTAGACTGGACTTGTTTCTCAAGTAAATTAGTCTTGATTTGGCTATCTCTGGAAATGAAGGTTATTTTAGAGAGAAAAAATTGTTTAAATAATACCCACATTTGTGGATGTTGAATTCTAGATTTGATTGTCTCTAAATGTTTGTTGTTTACCTCAGCTAGACAACTTGAGGTAAACTTCAGAGAAATTATCAGAGTAACTCACACATAAACAATCTTCTTGCTTATTATTCTGTGGGGATAATAATAACAGGACCCCATGGCACGTGATTAAACAACTGGAAAATGGGACTGATTCCCCAACAATTGTGTAAGTTATCACCTTGACCAATTCTGTGTGACTGGGATAATGAAATCATTCCCTAAAAGCCAGAGCATACCCTACTCCATAGGGTTAACTATGGACTTGTGGAGATAAAGGATAATACCACTTTCTTTATGATTGGTTGATAATGCACTTGGGGTAATCTTATCTCCTGAGACAAGTTTTCTCCCACTTGCCAGTGATCTTTTGTAATTAGAATGTTAATACCTCAAACAAAGATCTTAATGGTATTTTTGAGTTATATTTATCCTAGAAGCCACCTCTATTAAGATACAATTGTAAACAAAGGCTTTCTAAGCATACAACAGTGCTCCTGGTAAAAAGAGCCTCAAAGTTCCCTATGGAAAATCCCCTGACTGTAATGGCTTCACATCAGGTCCAAAGTTTCTTAGAAACCAAAGGCCGTCAATGGATGATGGAGGCCAACTTATTAAATACCAGGCTACACTGATAGATATGCTTGAAATAATCCCTAAAACCTGTCAGACTTTATTTAAATCCAGCCACCCTTATGCCTGGACCTGAACGTCGCACTTCTATAGAGCATAAAGTTGGGGGTCATTGGTACTGTTTATTCTAGCCAACTGGATGTAAAAGATTGCCGCAGTTATAATTCACCTCAAAGATTCTATGGCAGTCCACCCCCCTAGTAAGTAGGCTTAGAGGAGACTGCGAACAGATTGGAAACATAGAAGTGTCCCAACACCTCCAAGTCCTGGAAAAACTTGAAGGCGCGTCTTCCTAGAAGCTTTAGAATGGACCCCTCAAACCATGGTGGACAGGGCCCCACACTGTTGTTCTAACCACCCCTACCTCCTTCAGGGTCTTAGGTGTCTTAGGCCCTCACCAGTTGGATGAATCACACAGTGAAAAGCCCAACCAGATCCTACAGACCTGTCCCAGCTCCACCTTCAATGAGACCCCACTGACTGATGGACACCTGTTCACCGTGGTCCCTGGCTATTGTCGCCATGACACCAACACCCTCACCTCAGGAGTTGGACTTTACATTGCTGCCCCTTCTGACTGGACTTTCTCCCAGAAACTTGTTATTGTTATTGCTTATTGGGCAGCCTTAGGAACCTAAAGATGGATTGCTAAGCTCATAGAAAACACTGTTACCGGGCAAACCACTCACTGTCCAAATACTAGGCTTGCAGGGCCATCGTAATAGGTGATAATGAAGCCCTCTAAACTAGGCGTTTAAAGGGGCATCAAAGAGGGGAATGAGAGGGAAAAACTGTACTCTAAGATGGCCGACCAAACCAGCAAACCAGTCCCTGTCTCAAAGCCCTTCCAGGTTCTTCTTTCCTACCCTGTTTCCCGCACATGCCAAAAGTACCAAGTATGTGGAAGTAAAAGGGTATAAATTCCCCTCCCTGCTCATGCTCAGGACTCCGACCTTTGGAGAATGGTCTCCTCTGAGCCTGCCCGTGTTAAATAAACTTCTAATCCTCCAAAATCTCCAAGTGTCGCTTGGTTCTTCCATCAGGATCCAGTCCAGGTTCCAAAACAGGGCCACCGGGACAAATGATCATAGATTCGGTGGCTTATAAACAGAAATTTATTTCTCAGTTTTAGAGACTGGGAAGTCTGACATCAAGGGTCTGGCAGCGTTAGGTGTCTGATGAGAGCTTCCTGGTTCATAAGCCACTGTCTTCTCCCTGAGTCCTCATGGGGCAGAAGGACAGGAGAGCTCCCTGGGATCTCCTTTAAAGGGCACTAATCCTATTCAGTAGGGACTAACTCATAACATAATCATCTCTCCAAAGACCCACCTCCAAGTAACATCACATTGGAGATCAAGATTTCAACATGAATTTGTGGTTTGCAAACATTCAGTCCATAACATTCTGCCCCATGTAATTCAATCTGACTCCAAGGGCCTGAGAACCAGGAGTGCCAAAGGCAGAATAAGATCCATGTTTCTAGCATGGACCAAGAGGTAGGAGGGGCTGAATTCCTTCTCTGTCTTTGTGTTCTACTGAGATTCTCAAGGGCTTGAATGGTGCTCATCCAAACTGTCAAGGGAAAAAGGCCTTAGTGAATCTGCTCATTCAAGTGCTAATTTCATCCAAAAACACCCTCACAGACACATCTAGAAACAATCTTTAGCCAAATATCCGGGTACCCTGTGATCCAGGCAAAGTAATACTTGAAATTAACCATCATGGTCTCTTTGGGCTGTGTATAAAGGGATACTGTTTATTCAAATCTTCTCCAACTATAGTTATTTTTGTCCATTAAATTTTTATCCTATCAAGTGGAAAGAAGTTTATTGAAGAATGGCTTGCAATTTTTGTGTCACAGTGAGGTTGAACATCTCTACATATGTTTGGATTTATACATTTGAATGTTCTCCTGAATTCTGGTTTACTTACTTATTTGACTGGGTTGATGTGCTTGACTTTTTCATATGTGGGAGTTCTTGATACATTTTTTTTCTTTTTCTCTTCAGTTTCTTGCAATTCGGTTATTTGAATTGCAGTTAACCTTTTTCAGTGTAACTTGTGTTTTCATTCTAAATGATAATTTGATTAAAAGAAATTTCATTTCATACGCACAAACCTGTCAAAGTTTTCTAGAACCTTGTAGCATTTCTGGGTCATATTTCACCAGTCTTTCCAACCTCTGCTGTTCCAATGCACATTCTCATGAGGTGGCCCTCACTTATCCGTGGATCCTCATCTTTCCTCCCCCTCCTTCTGTACTACTTTATATCAAGAGGGCTCCACTCCTTAGGCTGCATTTCCCAAACCAACTTCCCACCTGTCTGCAGTTTAGGTTAGTGAATAAAATGCACTGGTGGGAGATCAGAGCAGAAGAGGGACAGCGTAGCCAGGTAATTTCGACCCTTCCCTTTCTGCTTTGGGCACCATCTCCTGCAGTAGCTTCATCATCTCCTTGGCTTTGGTTCTCAGTGAACGGGGGCCAGTGTGATTAAATGTGGGGGCTGGATCCTTCCAATTCCCCCTTCTTTCCAAAGGAATGATGGTACTTTGCTTTTCTATTTTGGAAGCATTTGGGGATCTCTTCATGTGGACAGAGCACTCTGTTTTTTGTTTGTTTGTTTGCTTGTTTTAGTTTTTTTTTTTAAATTAACGTATAATGCATTGTTAGCCCTAGGGGTATAGGTCTGTGAATCATGAGGCTTACACACTTCACAGCACTCACCATAGCACATACCCTCCCCAATGTCCATAACCCAACCACCCTCTCCATACCCCCCTCCCCCCCGCAACCCTCAGTTTGTTCTGTGAGTCTCTATGGTTTGTCTCCCTTCTGATCCCATCTTATTTCATTTTTTCCTTCCCTACCCCCCAAACACCCCACTCTGCCTCTAAAATTCCTCATGTCAGGGAGAGCGTATGATAATTGTCTTTCTCTGATTATTTCATTCAGTATAATACCCTCTAGTTCTATCCACGTCGTCTCAAATGGCAAGATTTCATTTCTTTTGATGGCTGCATAGTATTCCATTGTGTATATATACCACATCGTCTTTATCCATTCACCTATTGATGGACATCTAGGTTCTTTCCATATTTTGGCTATTGTGGACATTGCTGCTATAAACGTTCAGGTGCATGTGCCCCTTGGGGTCACTACATTTGTATCTTTAGGGTAAATACCCAGTAGTGCAGTTGCTGGGTCATAGGGTAGCTCTATTTTCAACTTTTTGAGGAATATCCATGCTGTTTTCCAGAGTGGCTGCACCAGCTTGCATTCCCACCAACAGTGTAGGAGGGTTCCCCTTTCTCTGCATCCTCTCCAGCATCTGTCATTTCCTGACTTGTTAATTTTAGCCATTCTGACTGGTCTGAGGTGGGATCTCACTGTGGTTTTGATTTGTATTTCCCTGATGCTGAGTGATGTGGAGCACTTTTTCATGTGTCTGTTGGCCATGTGGATGTCTTTGCAGAAATGTCTGTTCATGCCCATTTCTTGATTGGATTATTTGTTCTTCGGGTGTTGAGTTTGATAAGTTCTTTATAGATTTTGGATACTAGCCCTAATCTGATATGTCGTTTGCAAATATCTTTTCCCATTCTGTCAGTTGTCTTTTGGTTTTGTTAACTGTTTCCTTTGCTGTGCAAAAGCTTTTGATCTTGATGAAGTCCCAATAGTTCATTTTTGCCCTTGCTTCCCTTGCCTTTGGCAATGTTTCTAGGAAGACGTTGCTGTGGCTGAGGTCGAAGAGGTTGCTGCTTGTGTTCTTCTCAAGAATTTTGATGGATTCCTTTCTCACATTGAGGTCTTTCATCCATTTTGAGTCTATTTTAGTGTATGGTGTAAGGAAATGGTCCAGTTTCATTTCTCTGCATGTGGCTGTCCAATTTTCCCAACACCATTTGTTGAAGAGACCGTCTTTTTTCCATTGGACATTCTTTCCTGCTTTGTCAAAGATTAGTTGACCATAGAGTTGAGGGTCTATTTCTGGGCTTTCTATTCTGTTCCATTGATCTATATGTCTGTTTTTGTGCCAGAACCATACTGTCTTGATGATGACAGCTTTGTAACAGAGCTTGAAGTCTGGAATTGTGATGCCACCAACTTTGGCTTTCTTTTTCAACATTCCTCTGGCTATTCAAGGTCTTTTCTGGTTCCATATAAATTTTAGGATTTTTCGTTCCATTTCTTTGGGAAAAATTGATGGTATTTTGATAGGGATTACATTAAACATGTAGATTGCTTTAGGTAGCATAGGCATTTTCACAATATTTGTTCTTCTAATCCATGAGCATGGAATGTTTTTCCATTTCTTTGTGTCTTCCTCAATTTCTTTTTTGAGTACTTTATAGTTTTCTGAGTACAGAGTCTTTGTCTCTTTGGTTAGGTTTATTCCTAGGTATTTTGTGGTTTTCGATGCAATTGTAAATGGGATCGACTCCTTAATTTCTCTTTCTTCTCTCTTGTTGTTGGTGTATAGAAATGCAACTGATTTCTGTGCACTGATTTTATATCCTGACACTTTACTGAATTCCTGTACAAGTTCTAGCAGATTTGGAGTGGAGTCTTTTGGGTTTTCCACATAAAGTATCATATCATCTGCAAAGAGTGATAGTTTGACTTCTTATTTGCTGATTTGGATGCCTTTAATTTCTCTTTGTTGTCTGATTGCTAAGGCTAGGACTTCTAGTACTATGTTGAATAGCAGGGTGATAATGGACACCCCTGCTGTGTTCCTGACTTAGCAGAAAAGTTCTCAGCTTTTCTCCATTGGGAATGATAATCGCTGTGGGTTTTTCATAGATGGGTTTGATGATATTGAGGTATGTACCCTCTATCCCTACAGTTTGAAGAGTTTTGATCAAGAAAGGATGCTATACTTTGTCAGATCCTTTTTCAGCATCTATTGAGAGTATCATATGGTTCTTGTTGTTTCTTTTATTAATGTATTGTATCACATTGATTGATTTGCATATATTGAACCAACCTTGTAGCCCTGGAATAAATCCCACTTGATTGTGGTGAATAATCTTTTTAATGTACTGTTGGATCCCATGGGCTAGTATTTTGGTGAGAATTTTTGCATCTGTGTTCATCAAGGATATTGGTCTGTGAGTCTCTTTTTTGATGGGGTCTTTGTCTGGTTTTGGGATCAAGGTAATACTGGCCTCATAATATGAGTTTGGAAGTTTTACTTCTATTTCTATTTTTTGAAACGGTTTCAGAAGAATAGGTGTTAATTCTTCTTTAAATGTTTGGTAGTACTCCCCTGGGAAGCCATCTGGACCTGGGCTCTTGTTTGTTGGGATTTTTGATGACTGCTTCAATCTCCTTACTGGTTATGGGTCTGTTCAGGTTTTTCTTTCTTCCTGGTTCAGTTTTGGTAGTTTATATGTCTCTAGGAATGCATCCATTTCTTCCAGATTGTCAAATTTGCTGGCATATAGATGCTCATAATATTTCTTATAGTTGTTTGTATTTCTTTGGTGTTGGTTGTGATCTCTTCTCTTTCATTCATGATTTTATTTATTTGGGTCCTTTCTCTTTTCTTTTTGATAAGTCTGGCCAGGGGTATATCAATCTTATTAATTCTTTCAAAGAACCAGCTCCTAGTTTTGTTGATTTGTTCTACTGTTGTTGTTTTTTTGTTTTGTTTTGGTTTCTATTTCATTGATTTCTGCTCTGATCTTTATTATTTCTCTTCTCCTGCTGGGTTTAGGCTTTTTTTTTTCTTTTTGCTGTCCTTTTTCTAGCTCCTTTAGGTGTAGGGTTTGTTGTGTTTTTGAGACCTTTCTTGTTTCTTGAGAAAGGCTTGTATCGCTATATACTTCCCTCTCAGAACTGCCTTTGCTGTGTCCCACAGATTTTGAACCATTGTGTTTTCATTATCATTTGTTTCCATGAATTTTTTCAGTTCTTCTTTAATTTCCTGGTTGACCCATTCATTCTTTAATAGGATGCCCTTTAGCTTTCATGTATTTGGGTTCTTTCCAACTTTCCTCCTATGATTGAGTTTTAGCTTAAGAGCTTTGTGGTCTGAAAATATGCAGGGAATGATCCCAATCTTTTGGTACCAGTTGAGACCTGATTTGTGACCCAGGATGTGATCTATTCTGGAGAATGTTCCATGTGCACTAGAGAAGAATGTGTATTCTGTTGCTTTGGGATGGAATGTTCTGAATATATCTGTGATGTCCATCTGGTCCAGTGTGTCATTTAAGGCCTTTATTTCCTTGTTGATCTTTTGCTTGGATGATCTGTCCATTTCAGTGAAGGGGTGTTAAAGTCCCCTACTATTATTGTATTATTGTTAATGTGTTTCTTTGACTTTGCTATTCATTGGTTTATATAGTAGGCTGCTCCCATGTTAGGGGCATAGATATTTAAAATTGTTAGATCTTCTTGTTGGACAGACACTTTGAGTATGATATAATGTCCTTCCTCATCTCTTATTATAGTCTTTGGCCTAAAATCTAATTTACCTGATATAAGGATTGCCACCCCAGCTTTCTTTTGATGTCCATTAGCATGGTAAATTGTTTCCACCCCCTCACTTTAAATCTGGAGGTGTCTTTGGATCTAAAAAGGGTTTCTTGGGGGTGCCTGGGTGGCTCAGTGGGTTAAAGCCTCCGCCTTTGGCTCCGCTCATGATCCCAGAGTCCTGGGATCAAGCCCCACATCGGGCTCTCTGCTCAGCAGGGAGCCTGCTTCCTCCTCTTTCTCTACCTGCCTCTCTGCCTACTTGTGATCTCTGTCAAATAAATAAAATCTTAAAAAAAAAAGGTTTTTTGTAGACAGCATATTGATGGGTTTTGTTTTTTTATCTATTCTGATACCCTATGTCTTTTGATTGGGGCATTTAGTCCATTTACATTCAGAGTTACTATTGAAAGATATGAATTTAGTGCCATTGTATTCCCTGTAAGGTGACTGTTACTGTATATTGTCTCTGTTCTTTTATGGTCTACTACTTTTAGGCTATCTCTTTGCTTAGAGGACCGCTTTCAATATTTCCTATAAAGCTGGTTTGGTGTTTACAAATTCTTCTAGTTTTTGTTTGTCCTGGAAGCTTTTTATCTCTCCTTCTATTTTCAATGATAGCCTAGCTGGATGTAGTATTTGTGGCTGCATGATTTTCTCATTTAGTGCTCTGAATATATCATGTCAGTTCTTTCTGGCCTGCCAGGTCTCTGTGGATAAGTCTGCTGCCAATCTAATATTTGTACCATTACATTACATTACAGACTTCTTGTCCTGGGCTGCTTTCAGAATTTTGTCTTTGTTACTAAGACTTATAAGATTTACTAATAGATGATGGGGTGTGGACCTACTTTTATTGATTTTGAGGGGGGTTCTCTGTGCCTCCTGGATTTTGATGCTTGTTCCCTTTGCCATAATAGGGAAATTCTCTATAATAACTCATTCCAATATACCGTCTCCCCCCCCCATCTCTTTCTTCTTCTTCTGGAATCCCAGTTATTCTAATATTGTTTTGTCTTATGGTATCACTTATTTCTCACATTCTCTCCTCATGGTCCAGTAGTTGTTTGTCTCTCTTTTGCTCAGCTTCTTTATTCTCCATCATTTGGTCTTCTTATCACTACTTCTCTCTTCTGCCTCATTTATCCTAGCAGTAAGAGCCTCCATTTTTTATTGCCTCTCATTAACAGATTTTTAAATTTCAGCTTGGTTAGATTTTAGTTCTTTTATTTATCCAGAAAGGGCTTTTATTTCTCCAGACAGTGTTTCTCTAATATTTTCCATGCCTTTTTTGAGCCCAGCTAGCACCTTGAGAATCATCATTCTGAACTCTAGATCTGACATATTATCAATGTCCGTATTGATTAGGTCCCTAGCCTTTGGTACTGCCTCTTGTTCTTTATTC
Organism: Pteronura brasiliensis; assembly: GCA_004024605.1. Classification (NCBI taxonomy): domain Eukaryota; kingdom Metazoa; phylum Chordata; class Mammalia; order Carnivora; family Mustelidae; genus Pteronura; species Pteronura brasiliensis. Next base: position 176,946 of record PJEN01002203.1, on the reverse strand, counting down.
TGTGGTGAGTTTTTCCACCTTGTCATTCTATCCAGATAAGAACACATGAACGAGAGAATAAAATACTATAAGGGTGGCCAAGACCGCAGAAAAATGTACGCTAACCAAATCATAAGAGATCCCAAATTGAGGGCAGAAGAAAGGGGGTAAAAAGAAGTTTAAAAAAATTATATATATGGGCATATATATATTAAACTGGTGAATAGAACAGAGCCACCCATTTGATTTTGGTGTATTTTGGTCTCTTAGAAGAAACTACCTCCCAAAATTTTAAAGAAAGAAAAACTTAAATATATACAAAAATAAGGTAAACACAATGAAGTGATGGAATATGATTGTAAAGATGAAAAATTTTTTTAAAATTTCTGAAAAAGGAATTTATAAGTTAGTTGGAAAAAGAAAAAGAAAGTGGAGAGAATTTGCTCAGGCTGGAGACTAGAAGAAAGCCCTGTGCTAGATTTAGGGTATATTTTGATTAGAAGAAATTGTATCCCAAAAATTTTTTAGAAGAAAAAAACCCCATATGTATACAAAAAATAAAGTTAGATACAATGAAGGATAAAATATGATTATAATAATGAAGATTTTTTAGAAAGGTATTGTTAAGGTAAACTAGTTAATAAATGTTAAAAGAGGAAAGAGGCAAAGTTAAAAAAATTAGAATAAGAAAAAAATAGAATTTAAGAAATTTAATTAACTTTGCAAAACTAAAGAATCATGGGGAGAAAGCCATGAATTCCATGCTTTGCTTTTCCCTCCTCTGGAAGTCTGCTGTTCTTCTTGATCAGTGAGCTTGGTCTTGGCTGGATTTCTTGTTGATCTTCTAAGGGAGGGGCCTGTTGTGATTATCAGATGTCCTTGCCCGAGGCAGAATTGGGCCACCCTTGCCAGAGGCTGGGCTAAGTAATCTGCTCTGGTTTGCTCTCAGAGCTTTTGTTCCCTGAACACTTTCTTTCCATAGAGCTCTGGAGGACAGGATTGAAAATGGCGGCCTCCCAGGAGCTGGGGGCCCACTCCTCAGTACACTCTTGGAGAAAATCGCTCAATCCCTCCCATCTCCCTGGTTTCCGGCTGTACTTGGGCTCACGTGGCCTGTGACTGAGCATTTCCCTCTGTGGTACACAACCCATTTGGAGTCTCCAAACCCAGCAGAACCCTATTGCTCTTCCAGGGGGGTCTCCCTGGATCTGCCACTTGTGGGGTCCCTGCTCAAAGAGCAGTGGCCTGACTGTGCCATGCATCACAGTTTAAGGTAACCCCAAGCTGAGAACTCACTTCTCAGCTCTGTCTCTGTAGCCGGCTTCCCTGCTCTAGTACTTGTGAGCTCTGCTACACTCAGACACCCCCAATCCTTCTGTGACCCTGTGGGACCTGAGACCACACTGTCCCAGTGAGGGCTTCACCCCCACTTAGCCTCTGGAGCGATGTCCCTCAGTGGAGCAGACTTCTAAAAGTTTGGATTTTGTACTCTGTTGCTCTCCCGCTCACGGAAGCCGGCCCCTCCCCCCACAGTCTATCTTCCCATCGCTCTGGATTTGCTTCTCAGCACATCCTACCTTTCAAAAAGTGGTCAACTTTCTGCTTCTAGAATTGCTTTTCTTCTTCTGTTCGATCTCCTGTTGGGTTTGTAGGTGTTCAGAATGGTTTGATAACTATCTAGCTGAACTCCTGCGACCTGATGTCATCTCAGTCGCTACTCTCTGCCATCTTCAGAGCATTCATTTTTTGAATGTAAGTTACATTTTAGGAAAATGCTGAGATTGGATGATGAGTAGCAAAAGGGGCAGAACTCACATGTCTGTGCTCAGACTGACGTGTGTCCAGTGCTCATTCATGCTCTGTAACACAAGGAAGCTGACCACGGAAGCCGCATTCCCCAACTTGCTCAGTCAGAGGCTTCTGTTTGGGTTTAAATCATTGGATGGAAATGAGAAGTGTTTGGCATTGGATGGAGATAAGAGAGAAGCAAGAGTGAAATCAGGCTTTGCTCTCACCACCACTTGCCTTTAGCTATATCTCCTCAAAGCATCAAATGCCTTCAAGTCACATCTGTTACAGATTCAGGTTCTCCCAGGTAACCTGGTCTTTAAGCCTTTTGTGGCTTTCCACGGAGATTGTCTCTGTCCCATCGATCACATCAGTTCTTCAATCATTAACGTAACCACTTTACTATATTAAATCCTCCACATCATTACCTAGGACAGTATAAACAGGTCCCTGATTGATTCATATATGTTACCAACAGTTTTAAATTTTGGTGTTGACATTTATATCATTGATTTTTCTAGTGTATATTTTTATCTAGTGTTATATTTACATCCATGGGAACACAATATTTTCCCCTAGCTCCATCTATTAAGTAGCTTGGACTCCCCTGCACTGACATACCTCCACTGTCCACATTCCAAATTATATGAACACACCTATCTCTTCTGAGTTCACTGTCCTATTTAACCAATTTGAGGTTCAATGCTAGTGCCTGTATAGTAACATTTTAATTCCTGAAGTATCTAATAAGTTCTGCAATCTTGTTGGCAATCTTTTTCTTATTTTTAGTAAAAGCATCCTAGATATCATAGGCCCTATACACTTACACACGATTTTACAACAAGGTATTGGAAATTTTATCAAGTTCTTGAAAAAAATTGTTGGAGTATATGTTGGAATTACATTGAATTCATAGATCAATTTGGGGAGAAATGATATCATTGGGATATTAAGTCCCTCATCCATAAAATTATATACTTATCCATTTATTTAGATCTTTAATGTCTTTCTTGAAAATAGGCTATTTTGTCATTTTGCATTTTTAAATATTTTTAGAGGGTTTCTATTTTTAACTGTTCTTTATGGTCCTTCTTATGTCATTTAAGAACTTTGTTCTCCTCTTTCTTTAGACACTCTCTTCTGCTTCTTCGTCTGAGCAACAATAACATAGTACTTTACACTCTTCTTCCCACCTCCCTTCCCTTTCACCACAACTAGTTTTTATCAGCATATTTCCGGCTCTTGGTGTATACTTTGGTGAAATCAACTAAGTTTATGTATAAACACTTATCTTTTATTCCTAATTGTAGGAGGTTAAACAGCATCCTCTGGAAATTTGTGCCTTTCCAGAACCTCAGAATGTGACCTTACTTGGAAAATGGTTTTTACAGATGTAGTTAGTTAAATTAAGATGAGTTCATCCTGGATTATAGTGGACCTTAAATTCAGTGGCTGGTGTCTTTATAAAAGAGGGCACACAGAGATGGAGGCAGAGATTGGGATAGGTACAGGCCAGGGAGCCAGGAGGACAGCCCAGAGCCACAAGGGGCTGGGAAGAAGCCAAAAAAGCATCTTTCCCTAGCCTTCGGAGACAGCCTGGCCCCTGACGTCTGGATCTCTGCCTGCTCCTCTCCAGAGATCACACCTTTCTGTGGCTTTAAGCCAACCCACTTTGTAGTGATCTGTTCTGAGGCCACAGAAAACGCACCGTTCTTCTCTCAGTACACACATTCATCTCAGTAATGGACACCCAGTATGTCTCCAATTCTTTGCTACCTCCAGTTTCTACGGTGACTGTCTCCTATCAAGCCCCCTGTGGAACTGAGCTGGAATTTCACTAAGGAATATTCCTAACAGTGGCATTTCTACAACTAAAAGGCTCTACAAAAATAAGAACTCATTTAATGCCAACGCTGCAAAACCTAAGACCTTGATTTTAAGAGTAAGGTCTTAAACTGTATTCCATGTAGAAATTCACACGTAACAAATGCAGCTCTTACAGTGACAAAGGGAAACAGAGGAAGTATATCTCACTCATGATGGCCTGTGAAAACGTCCCAGGGGAAGGTGACCCTTGAGGCAAATCTAAAATAAGAAATAAACTTGAAGTGAAGAAGGAGGAAAGTTATTTTAAGCGGGGGTTGGGGAGAGCTTTTAAAAAATGTTTAATGCATTTCTTGCTGTTAAGGAACATTTCTTTGCTATGAGTGATGAAACTATGTACAGCAATGTCTAGTCTTTGGTGGGCTGCCGTTTTTCGATTTTTGAAGTCTTGTGGAATCTGTTTTATAGAATCTTGTAACAAATGACTCTTATAGAGATAAGTGAATGTCCCAGGAATTCCGTGCACAGGGAAAAAAAAAAAAAAAAAAAAGGTCAGGACCGAACGTGTGAATCCTCTGCAATCAAGACTTTCAGGACAGTTATATGTCCTCCTCGTTAGTATAGTGGTGAGTATCCCCGCCTGTCACGCGGGAGACCGGGGTTCGATTCCCCGACGGGGAGAAAACAGCCAAGCTTTTTCCCTCCGTCCTTTTCAGGGCAATTAACTTCCCCGGGGGCGGTTCCCCAGAAACCAGGTCCTCACGCTCTGATTCCATCGTTTGTTTTAAGGCAGATTCCCGCATGCTGGGGATCCTCGGGGACTCAAACTGCGCCCCAGAAAGTCTGCAGGATGTTGCGCGGGGAACTGCGATGTGCCGGCGGTCCGGGCACGTTGGGGGCGTCCTTCCGCGCGGCCACCTCTCCACTGCCGTCGCCGGCCGGGCGGAACTGCCCCCTGCCGCGACAGGGAAAACACCAGAGAATGGGGGCGGGGCGTGCTGGGGAGCACCCAGGGCGCAACATGCGGCGCGACTGGCAGGGCGGGAGACCTGGGAGAAGTCCGGAGCAGGCCAAGGGGCGGGAGCGACAGGAAACCTCCGGGGGTGGGGGGTGGGGAGGTCGCGCACCCGTCCGGTTACAGGTGTGTCAGTCGTGGGACTTGAACTCCTGGCAGAGACTCTCCTGCTCCATGATTTCTCCGTCCTTGCAGTCAAAGCTCTAGGCAGCACTCGTTCAAAATCGCTTTCAGGAAAGATCGATTTAAAAAAAAAGTCTCCACGAAGACATTCAGAGTTGCCTGCGGTGGAGCTGCCAAGAAAATGAAACGGCTCAAAATAATTTTAAGAAAGAGTAGCGGAAACCCTAAGCACCTCCAATTAAGGGCATCTGTGTTTGACGCTGGACACTGCATCGCTTCCATAGTGGGTGACGTCTTAGGGTGCTGTGCCCCCCAGTCCCCTCCCTTCACCTGTACGTTTAGGATAACAAGGTCGACCTCATGACTCTTGGGGAGATATTAATAAATGAGTCAATGGAGAACTGGTCAGCAGTCTATAGGACAATAATACTTGAAATTATCTTTTTCTTGTTGGGCAAAATTTGCTTGAATTGCTGTGGACAAATGCCATTTGCATTGCTATCAATTATCTACAAGTCAGCTTTTACCATACAAAACTCTGGAATAGTTTAGTAAATAGAAATTCAGTTAAAGGTGCACACTTTGAACCAATTTCCCAATGCCTATTAAACAATGTCCCTCACTTCGTGGAAAGGACACCCAGCACTTTTCTGTGGTCCATCTGCAAGACTCACGCTTTTTTCTGACACAGGTGAACTTTTACAGAAGTTGTGATATAGGTTTCAAACTGAGTAAATATGGAAGCATTAGCAGAGATAGGTGTGGTAATCCAGTATCTCTCACACTTTAAGTGTTTCAGGATCACTTGGGTGTTTTGTCAAACGCACATTCTCTTCCAGCAGAGAGATGTTGGTGGTACAGGAACCACCCACCCTTGGGAAAACTCTCAATGTACATCAGAATGCTGCTGTACATTAGAGTCACCTAGAAGCTTCTAAAATACCTGACGGAGGGTGGCATCCCATGCCAAGTAAATTAGGAGGTCTGGAGGTGGAACCAGCCTCCAACAGGGGTTGAAAATTCCCAGGTGATCTCAATCATGATCTCTGTCCTTGGTTATTCTGATTATGTTACTAACATATTCAAATGTTTATTGTATTTAATATAAAATCTAAACTATTTGTATAGCAGATTTGACAGCCCCCCCCCAGTGATCTAGCCTAGATCATCATTTACCTACCTACTCATCATATAACAACAAAAGTAACTTCGTGTTTCTCCTCCAAATCATATAGTCACCACAGAATGCCAAAAGGCACAGTGGAGATGGCGTGTTTTATTTCCGTTCCACTTTGCCTTTAGAGACTTTAGGTGGTACATGAGGGGTAACAGAGAGGAACGCAAAGAAGAGAGAAGAGGGGAAAGGGAGAGGGGCTGGGGAGAGGTAGAGAAAAGGAAGGAGGGGAGAATGAGCAGAGGAAACACCTACTGAGAAGTGAGAAGTGGGTTCTGAGGGAAATGGTCTTTTCCAGCTGAGGAAGCCCTCTGAAGCAGGTGCCACCTCCCTTTTTTTCTGGCTGTAGAGAATCTGTGGAATCCTAATTATAAAAGTGCAGGGAAAACTCCAAAGGGGGCAATGGACTCATATGCCCTGCCTTGTAATTTTTTTAAAATTTTATTTATTTGATAGAGATCACAAGTAGATGGAGAGGCAGGCAGAGGGAGAGAGGGGAAGCAGGCTCCCCGCTGAGCAGAAAGCCTGATGTGGGGCTTGATCCCAGGACCCTGGGATCATGACCCGAGCCGAAGGCAGAGGCTTTAACCCACTGAGCCACCCAGGTGCCCCCTGCCTTGTAATTTTGACCTTTAGCTCTTTCCCTTTTATTTTCCTGAATAATTAAATGAACTCCAGTCACTGAACTCATCTCTTGTCAAGTTCATAAAGGAACCTCATGTCCTGTTCTTCGTGCCCCATAAGAATAATGATGTCCCAGGGCCCCTCTGCTCTGCCCACCTACCCGCTTTCTGCAATCACTGATGGACTCCAGTGAAAACACTTCTATACAGAACCTTCTCGTTTGAGCTCGACCTTTCTCCTTCATTTCCCATGCAATTGTGTGCGTAAACCCGCTGTTCAGCAAATGTACAATGTGGAGGTTAAATGATCTGCTCAGTGAGAAAGGGCTCTGGCCCCAGAAGGAGACCCTGGGTAATTGACCCACACTTTTGGGAGATGTGGAAGCTGTAGATTCCTTCAGCTTGTCCGGGAGATCTCATTTTACCAACTGAATTAAGACTCCAGAGCAGGCCAGAATTCGATCTGGAGAACAGCAGACTTTTGATCTTTTAATATCTGTTTCTGTTGAGGAGCTATTTGACATTTCTATGGCAGGCACATCTACAGAGGCTTCTGCTGCCCTGTCTACTGGAGGATTTCTGCGGTCTGGTTTAAGGCAGTGGGGGGGATACCCCCACAACTTTATAGGCATGGTGTTCTCCTGTGGATATATGACATAGTGGAGATGAGAGAAACAAATGTAATCTTGTTTTGCACACACAGTACCCACCAGGTAAAAAACCTCGACTTTTTTGTCCAAAACTCAGTTAAAATCTTACAAAAATCTATAGTACTGGACAGAGAACAAACACAAAGAACCTTGTTGCTGAAGAAGCTTTTATAAAATATTTAAATCCCAGAGTAGCTTTTTTCTTTTTTTTTAAGATTTTATTTTAGGTCATCTCTACATCCAAAATGGGACTCGAATTCACAACCCCCAGATCCAGAATCTAGTGCTCTACTGACAGAGCCAGCCAGGCACCCCCAGGAGGGGAGCTTTTTAATGAAAACACAAAGTGGATGGCTAACACAATCTCAGAATGTGTTTGGATTTTAGTTGATCAACTGTTTGGCAAAGTGGGTAAGACTTGTGTAACACCATCTGGTGAAAGAGCTGGGGAGCCCCAGATATCAGTGCCTTCAGTTTTTATTCTGGTAGGATCTAATCAAACTGCACCGCACCTTCCAAGGAGTCACCCCCACAATATGCGAGGGAATTTTAAAAGTGCAGAATTCATAGTAATTCGGTGATGAGTTTTTTCTTGTTATCTTTCTTCCTATCACCCATGATTCCAAATTCCCTTGCAAAGTCTAGGACTGGTTTAGTTCGCTCTTGGAAGGAATAATTAAATGAAGCCAGACTAGGCTTGAAAGTCTGTAAAGAATGAGTTCTTCTGGGCCACATGTACGGTCTTCTGCGTGTGGCTGAAATAAAAGGTGCACCTAACGCCTGAACAGGGACTTGAACCCTGGACCCTCAGATTAAAAGTCTGATGCTCTACCGACTGAGCTACCCAGGGTCTGCTGAGAGTTGTTAATTTATCTCATAAATAACTAAATTCCATAAACACTCTGGGTTACCAGAGAGAGCTGGAGTGAACCAAGGTTTCAGGAACTTCAAGGATCCTCCAAAAGTGTGGCTCAGTTACCGGGGTCATCAAATCCTTGAGCAGATCGTGTAACGGCCACACTGTGGCCGGTCAGGCGCACAGCTGCGGGGAGAATGAAGATTCTTTCTAGAGTCAGTCGTTGCCGAAGGGGATTCACGGGTTTGGGCAGAAGGACCCTCGGAGACACTGTTTATTCCCCAGATGGTGGAAGAGCCGCGGCTCAGGCTCCCTCACCAGCCCGTGGGGGAAACCGGGACGAGGCGACCCCTTTTAGGAACGGTCGTGGTAATGGAGGAGCAACTTCAAGAGAATGAAAGAGAAGATGGGGACAGAAGAGGAAGGTTATAAACTTGACACAGGCCGGGGAATTATGTCTGGTGTCCCCTTCGGGATTTTCCCGGTGGTTTCAGAAATGGGATGTCTGGGTTCTTTAGGGCTACGGTGGGAGGGGGGAGTGCAAGGTCACCTCTGGCTTTCTCCTCCACGTTTCATCGTGAGCCCCAACTCGTTCCAAGACAAGAAAGGCCGGCAGTTGAGGAACTAGGGCTCGTGGTTCATTATTTACCGGTTCTTGAAACGTTTTCTGAGCGCCTGTAGAGAGAGACCCTGAGGTCAAAAATCCCACCCCGAAGGCGGCCACAGCGCCTAGTTCCTTGGCGAGCTGTTACACCCTCCCCTGCCCCCGCACGCTCTAACCCGGGACTACTTTCTCCGGAGTCAGTCATTATTCTATTGGTCGTTATTGGTTTTTCTATTCATGAAGACAAATGCAATTCTGACCAAATGCGAAGAAAATAATGCATGGACTTCATGCGATACCCACGATGCCAACTACCACGAAATAATGTGCAAGAGTTGTTTTATTACGTAAATTACACACAGAATTTCAGGAATGACAAACACTGTGACAAACCTATATCCCGGAGGGAAACATGTAGTCGCTTTGACTTAACCTAAAAATATAAACCAGCCTTCCAGCTTCCTCTTCTTGAATGGACAGACAGTTAGAATACTTTGGACGGGTTGGAAAAGGGGGAGTGTAAGCCCCTCTCCCCCGCCCCCTCCCGGGCTGTGCGCCCTCCGAACCTCACCGCCCGGCTCTGCGCGCTTCCCCCTGTGCCGCCGTGTGCCTCCAGCTTCCTGCAGGAAGCGCGAGGCAGCGGTCCGAGCGTGCAGTCGGCCGCAGGTGCTCCCGGCCGCGCCAGGCTCTCCCCGGAGACGGATCTCAGCCCCAGTGCTCAGCGGGTTGTGCGAAGGAGTGTCAAGATGGCCGAGTGGTCTAAGGCGCCAGACTCAAACGCCCTCTTGCCGTGTTCAATTCTGCAACTTTTTAGAATTAAATCACAACTTCCTTTTTAGGCAGCGGCACCGAAGCTTATCCTTCCTCCCTATTACTATCCGCACTTCACCCTTCTCAAGCCGGTGGTGGTCCGATGTGTTTCTCCTTCACCTGCCCTTCCTTTCCCCCTGCTTTCTTTTTCTTTCTTTCCTTCTTCCTTTTGAAATTAATGACGTTTATAAATCTCTATATGGATAGTAATAGGTCAGTATTAAAGTGTAGGTCTTAAAATATAGATGAGGGGAGGGTTGTAAGTTCCCGTTTCCAGTTTCAACTGTTCTGTGAGAGCAAGTGGCAGGTGGTTTGAGCATTCTTGGGCCCTTCTCCTGCGGGTCCTCCCTCTCCCTTGTCCTCGCCTGAACTTTTGTTCTTTTGCTACCGACCTTCCGCTTCCCCTCCTTGCACACCTTTTCCCCATCACATCACTCTGCCACCCTGAGGGCGTGGGCTGCGGAGTGAAGAGTTTGGATGTGTCTATTCAGTACCACGAGATCATTGAGAGGCATATGAGAGGCAGAAGGGTTAGAACAGTGGTTCGCAACCCTGAGCAGTTTTGCACCCCGTCCCACCCCCGAGGACACTTGGAAATGTCTGCAGATACATATGATTCCGTATTTGTGTTTATTTAAGTACATGCATATAGGGATAGAGTAAGATGCATTTTAAAAACAATGTACACATGATGTTTTAAAACTCTGAGATAGTTATTTTTAATTGATTTGCTTATACGAAAAGAACATGCGAATCCTGGTATGAAAATATGTGCTAAACAGCAAAATTAGAAATTTTTTTCCACAAAATTACCGAGTTATTTGTGCCATGTTAACCAAAGTTCTTTTATAATTGTCAAGACATTCTGTTACCTCTTTGTAGTGTTGGTATATTTTAAATAATTTTGAGAAAATTTACTTATTTTTAAGTTTCTAATGATCACTGTTATTATTGCTGTGGTTTTTGCATGCCTTGGTTTGACAAAATTATGACTTGTGTTCATATTTTGTCTCTCAAGACAATTCATCTTGACCTGATTTTCCCAAGCATAGGCCTTAAACCAGAATAGTAAAAACCGTGAAGATATCGTCTATGCCTGAACTCTTTGGATTTTCTAGAATGGCCTCCAAATAACACAAAGATTTGTTCTTCCACTTTATAAAAATTATGAATAATAGAATAATTAGGTTTGCTTTATCATTTTTCACACTTTAACTCAGAAATATTGTGAGAATTACTTTATTTATCAAGTTTAGGCTTAAAAAAAGATAAAATTCAAGAGAACAATCTTCCTGGGTTAATTATGTATAAATGTATTTGTTTTTGCCAAGGTTGCTTTAACAAAACAAACTGGGTGGCTTAAAAACAGAAATTTATTTCACAGTTCTGGAGGCTTCCAATATCAAGGTATTGGCAGGGTTGGTTCCTTCCGTGGGCTGTGAGGGAAAGATCTGTTCCAGACTTCCCTCCTCGGCCATCTTCATATTCACATACTTATTTCTATCTCTTTATATCATCTTCCCTCTATGCATATATGCCTCTGTGTCCAAATTTCCCCTTTTCAAACAGACATGAGTTGTATTAGATAGGGGTCATCCTAATAACCTCATCTTAACCTAATTAACTACACCTGCAATGACCCTATTTCCAAATAAGGTCACATTCTGAGGTATAGGGGATTAGGACTTCAACATATAAAGTTGGGGAATGGAGTACAATTCAATTCATAACAATAAAGTAAAATATATTAATAAAATACATTTCAATGATCTTTTATTTCTCAGCTAATAGAAAACATATTCATGTTCAAGCACAAAGATAGGTATTAAAAATTGCGTATAAAGTGATGGTGAATCAGGGACAACAATAGTAAACTTTATGATGTAAAACAGAGGTCCTGGAGATTTGCCAACATCCTCAGTGTTGATGATATGTTTCTACTCACAGGATAATCTTTAACTCCACTCCACAAGTGATTTGTTATACTACAAGAAGGGATCCCTCTATCTTCTATTCTGCTAGCACTGATTAACTCAGTACATTAGCTGGAGCTATAGTCTTACTACTATTCCATAGATGGGTTGACTACAACCTTAAATGAGGATAGGCGAGAAATTATTAAAGTCAAAGCCAAGGATGTTTTTGATATTTATCTGACCTGCCTACACTGTGATCCTCTCAAAACTATGAAGACATGAGAGTCAAGCCTCAAGACACCTTTCTCTCTCTCTCTCTTTTTTTCTTTTTTTTTTAAATTTATTTGTCAGAGAGAGAGAGAGAGAGAGAGAGAGTGAGCACAAGCAGGGAGAGCAGGAGGCTCCCTGCCTAGCAAGGAGCCCAATGTGGGACTCAATCCCAGGACCCTGGGATCATGATCTGAGCCAAAGACACATGCTTAACCAAATGAGCCACCCAGGCGTCCCTCTCTCTCTCTTTTTTTAAGGTTTTATTTTTTTGATACACAGAGAGAAAGCTCAAGCAGAGAGAGCAACAGAGGAAGAGGGAGAAGCAGACTTTCTGCAGAGCAGGGTACCTGATGTGGGGCTCAATACCAGCACCCTGGGATCATGACCTGAGCCAAAGGCAGACGCCCAACTGACTGAGCCTCCCAGGCATCCCAAGATCCCTTTCTTTACACATTCTAAAATTAATTTATTCCATTGTACCAGAAACAGATATAAAAATGTTACAAAAGTAGTGTATGTAAAAACATGTTTGTGCATATTAAATGTGTATAAAATGCATATTAAAGCAATTTTCAGGAGCACCTTGCCAGAAAGCCACAGTTTTAGCCATACCAAAAGTGTTGTTTGACTCATCTGTCCTACCTGGTGAAGTCTGAATTGCTTCTTTAGTGATGTGCTCTCTATTTCCCAGAATCGCTACCAAAGAGCTTTGTAGGATATTAACCCCTACGCAAATTCCCCATTGCCCACATCATCTTTGTTCTTCAGGTAAGACAGACAGAATAAGTGAAGATATCAAACATAAGTTTGCCCAACTTTCAGAAATTCTTAAACTCCCTTAGCCTGAAGTATTGGTTTGGGCCTTAATAACAGTGAGATAAACTCTCCTGGGAGTCCATCGACTTCCTACCTACAAATCAATGACTAAATATCATGAATCTGAGAATGTTGCCTCCAGTCCCCGTCTCCGCCTTCTTACAGGGCATCACAGCTAAATATCCCAAGAGATGTACACGGGACACAGCCTCATATTCGACAGGGCCAGCAATATTACTACAACATTCTCTGAAATACCTCCTCATGTTTAAATCCCACCCTGAAATCAAGAAATTCTTAGATTGGAAAAAGTGGAAGATCCAGTTATTGGCTGTTTATAAAATATGCATTTTTTTAAAAAAGATGCTGATGGGGCACCTGTGTGGTTCAGTGGGTTAAGCCTCTGCCTTCAGCTCCGGTCATGAGCCCTGGGTCCTAGGATGGAGGCTGTCTCTGGCTCCCTGCTCAGTGGGGAGTCTGCTTCTCCCTCTCCCTCTCCACCTGTTCATGCTCTCGCTCTCTCTCTCTCAAATACATACATACATACATACATACATAAATCTTTAAATAAATAAATATGCTGAGAAGTTTGGAAGCAGTGTCAATGACATGTGCTAGGAAAGGTATCTAGTGATTTGTTTCACCAAGTCCCATCTACAATACGTTTTTTATTTTCATATTTTTTTAACTTCTAATTTTGTATGTTTATCAGTGTCTACTTATTTAGTCACTTCTTTATTTATTAAGGTAGGATCTACTGTGAATATTTGCATTTCTTCGCACACAATCCCACTGCTACACACCAGAGCCAACCCAGGGTCGACCTGCTTCTTGTCAGCTAGACCTTCGTTCAATTATCTCACTATAATTTTGTATGAAATGTATTATGTCTCCAAACACAGAAGTGATACAATTGAAAGTCAAGTCAGGATTGTAAGCAGTGACTATATTTATTTCACTCTAATAAATTTCAGTTACTATATATTTAAAATGTAAGTTAGAGGCTATCAAAAGTTTGTAAAGATTTGATACCTTTAGGGGTGCCTGGGTGGCTCAGTGGATTAAGGTCTCTGGCTCAGGACATGATCCCAGAGTCCTGGGACTGAGCCCCGTGTCAGCCTCCCTGCGGAGCCTGCTTCCCTCTCTCTCTCTCTCTCTCTGCCTGCCTCTCTGCCTACTTGTGATCTCTGTCTGTCAAATAAATAAAATCTTTTAAAAAAAGATTTGATACCTTTATATATATGTGTATATATAAAGTATAATAATAAATATGAATATTAATATATATGTATATAAAGTATAATATGGTTGCTATTATAATATGATATATTAGTACATTTTTCATGTTACGTAATTATCATTTCTTTTTAGTAGTTGGAAAAGTTAAATTCTGGTCTCTTAGCAAGTTTGGTGATTATAAATAATGTGTGTATTGTTTTTTATGTTTATTTCTTTTTAAAACGTGGGCTATTTCACTTTGTATAGGAAACTGAAGGATTTATTTTTTGGAGTGTTTTGACCCCTTAGTCTAGGGATGATGCGTTGATTTTTTTTTAAATCAATAGCAGTCCGCTATTGCAGATAGAATTGTGCAAAGCCATTTCAAAACTTTTTTATTAAATCTTTTTTAGGCAAAACCATTTTCTCCACCTCTATTTCTTCTTCTCACAGACTTTCTCTATCCTTCCAGAGAAGCTCCTTTGTTGCCAAGAGAGAGAGGTCACTGAAACGTGTTCAGACATTTGTGGTGCCTTTTTCAAATCTGTGTAGATCTAATACTCTGCTGGTCCTCTTTATTATTATTAATCTTTTAGTTATCGAAGTCAAACTTATAAGCCTTCCTTCATCAAAGTCTTTGTTTACATCTAAGACAAGAGTCAGTTTTAGTGTCCTTCCCTGGTGACCAGGTGACCAGAGCCCCTCTTGGCTTCCAAATGCATAATCTTAGCTTATTTCATTTTAAATACATTTGCATTGCTCCGAAGCAGAATGGATGCTCTAAGGACGAGAGTAGGTAAGGTTTTGACTGGGATTCTGTAAATGCAGGGTATCACCCCTGTGCCCGGTCCAACTGAGGAGATGCTAACCGAGCTTCTTGGGAAGCCATCCTTTGCTCCTTTGTGGTTTCCCGCTACATTCTGCAAGGTGCTGCTCTTCTCCAAGAGAATCCTATTCTTTTTCCTATTTTCTGCCACAGAAGTGCGGACTATGTGTTGCTATCCTAGTGCAGAAGCCAGGCCATCTCTTTCACAGAGGGCTTCCATGCGGTTACCTCACCCTCCCCTGCAGGAGGAGCACCAACCCCTTCTGTCCATCCTCACTTTTCCTTATAATTTCAGCTTTCAACAGTGTGCACGGAAGTGGTGTATGATAAAGTTAGGGCCCAGAACTGTGGCATTAATGGGACCAACTCCCCAAAACGAAGCCAAGCCATTTTTTTTCTCCGTGTGACAGAGCAGGTTTCTTACAGCTGTCCGCTCTGTGGCTGCTTATCTTTAGACCCCAGATGTGCAGGGCATTTCCATGTCGGCCCTGTGAGGGCATTCTTGTGAGCACCAGCTTGCCCTGTCTATAGCCACCTACCCATCTGCAACTGCTTAAAAGCTCTGAACCGGAAGTCCGGAGTCCAGTAGCAGCTCTGTGTACATATTGTAGGGCTGAGGGTGACGCTTCCAACCTGGAGAGTGAGAATCGACTTCTCCCCCTACAGGTTTCCAAACATAGTTTAAGTCCCAATTCTCCCTGATATCTGGCTTTCTGATTCTCCTTCTTCACCTGCTACCATCTAAAGAGTCAAGGCCCTCATCCTACAGAGAAACCCCAAGCCTTCTTTTGTCAGTCTAATTGCTTGGCAAAGCCAAAAAAGTGGCCATATTTGCTCCATGGTGGTTTGTGGAATGGAGTTTATCTACACACATTAACCTATACTGGTCAAAATTGGATTTCAGGGGTGCCTGGGTGGCTCAGTGGGTTAAGCCCCTGCCTTCGGCTCAGGTCATGATCCCAGGGTCATGGGATCGAGCCCCGCGTCGGTTTCTCTGCTCAGTGGGGAGCCTGCTTCTCTTCCTCTCTCTCTGCCTGCTTCTCTGCCTACTTATGATCTCTGTCTGTCAAATAAATAAATAAAATCTTTTAAAAAAAATTGGATTTCATTCTAGTGAGGTCAGGGAAATTGGACTGAAAAGCAACTTGAGGAAAGAGTTTTTCCCATCCCCTGCATTATTTCCTCCACTCTTTCACACATGAACCCTGGAAGGACTCTCCCCATTTGTCAAGTGGAGAGCTTCCCATCGGGGCCTTTCAGGGGAAGGCAGTTCTCAGCAAGTGCGCTGAGCTGGGGACCTCCTGGACGGATCTTCTGTAGTAATTTATAAGTACAAAGGGCCAATGTTCTTGCATAAAAAAGGTAATAGAGATGGTAAGAATACACAGAGAGAGAGAGACATGACGATAGAAAGGTGAATTTCCTCTCTCTCTGTGAAAGAAAGAAAGGAAGATTAATTTCCAGCTGTGCATCTAGGCAGTGCCTTTGGGTCTAGTTTCTGTCACATGTCCTGTTCCCATGCTGATCTAAGAAGTTTTCTTATTTTGATGTTAATAGTTGCACAGGAGCGAAGTAGCCTTTGGTACTCTTATCAGGTCTGAAAATAAAAAATGATATCACTAAATCACAGGGCAATTATTTGAGGCTGATAAGGTATCTATGCATGAGAATGGCCTGTAAACCTTCAATTTAAAGCAGCAGATGCAACTAGGGAGCAGGCAGTCAAGGTTAACAGTTTACAGGAAAGAATTAACAACCTTGGAACCAGGAAGAGCTCAGAGTCAACGATTATACAAGAGATTCAAACTCGATCGGGCATCACTTTACAACTTAGACTGAGAGGCGTATTAATGCCACAGATAGGTTTTTGTGGCTACGCAGTTTTGTTGAAAAGGCTGCATCCATCCGAGATAGCAATCTGGCACCAATCAGCGCAATCAAAATACAGGCATAACAGGTTCTCTAACCTCTGTGCCTCCCCGGGGTATGTCCAAATCCATAAAGGGATGTGTATGAGGGTGTTTGGGCAGAGTTACCTGTAGTGTCAGGAGCTAAGAGGACACCTTCTTGGAAGCAATAAAAAAGATAAATTATGGTAGATGCATTGGTAATGATCAGCACTTAAATGACATATAAATAAGATAAGATAATGACAGTTATGGAAAAAGTCAGAAGTAGAAAGCTATGTATACAAAGTATAATTTTTGTAATATAAAAAGGATGTGCACAAAATATTATTACATATTCTGTAAGAAAACGTCATGTTTTAATATAATAAAAATGTAGACACTTAATACATTAAAATGGTTCCCTATGAAGAAAAATGATACAGGTAATAGAATATGTAGATAAAAAGTCATCAATCATTTGATTAAGAGTGTACTTAAACAGACCCATGGATTGATCAGATAATCTAAAGATCTAACAAAAGTACTATGGAATGTTGAAAATAATTGGTTTTCTCTGTGGTCCATTATTTTTGTTAATGAAATTTCTACTTCCACCCATCAAGGATTAACAGCTAGGGGAGTTGTCCTCTGGCTATACAAAAATTAGAAAACCAGAAAAAAAAAGTGTATGAAATAACCATTAGAAAACAGACTTTAGGAAACAGGCAGTGCAGGATTGTGATCCTGGAGGGAAGATAATCAGAAAAGGTGAGTCTGGGATTGCACCAGTCAGGAGAATTTTGAAGAAGAAAAATATAGTTGTATTTACCATACTAGGTGTCAAGCCTTACTAGAAAACTCACCAAATTAAGAACATGCATTGGTGCAGGGATAAACAAAACATGGAAGGGCATAGAGAATTCAGAAATCATGCACACGTGTGTAAATTTAGTATTAGACAAAAGTGGCATTGCAGCTACAGTAAGACATTGTAATTTCCTGAGAAATCTTTGCAGGAATAAATAGGGGTCCCTTTGCCTGACCTGCTAGACTTGTGATGTGCATGGTAGGAGGAGTAGGAGGAGTGTGTGGTGGGCGATATTCTACAGAAGGTTAGTCATTACACTAGCTGATCACAGGGAAGGGGTGCATCATTGCCAGATTGTGGTACCAGTCGAGGAGGAGAAAACCCACCGTACCACATGATAGGGTTTAAGAAAAAGGCTTTATTGGAACATTCATAAACCCGTGCTCAACATGCAAAGGTCAAGCAATTCTCCCTTTAGGGAACGGTGCCAGATGCAGGCGCTGCTGGAAATACAGTGGGTCTGTCGTCCTTCCGTTTCTTTCCTTTATGGTGAACGCATCTATACATACAGAATTTCTGAAAGGATACTTGAAACTAGGCATCAGTGGACAGAATTAAGGAAGTAGTGTTCTAGGATGGAAAGAAGACTTCTATTTTGTCTCTTGTCTCCATCTCTACAGTTAAGCGGGGATAATCTTTACTGATCTCATCCACCATTCATTTAAAAACAAATTAAACTTTAGTTAAGTTTGCGGAGCTGAAACCTCTTCACCACCCGTGAGCGCTTGCGCGGCGGAGCGGCGAGGGTCTGCTGAAGAGCACGTGCGGGAAGACCCGGGGGGGTTTCAAGCGGCCGCTGCAGGATTCTTGCAGGCACCGTGTGGAACGTCTGACTGCGGGCCTCCAGCCAAGACCAGGAAAATAGCGAGCTGGAAATTGTTTCTCATGACGAAGAAATAAGTACTAGTATTTATTTCCACACTTCACCTTCGCTGGGCGCGTCCACTTCTCTCCATTTGGTCATTGACCCCCCTCTAGCCACAGGTGGAATTGTTTATGAGGAAGTCGAAATCCACCGAAGTGAGAAAGCTGACTGTGGGCAAAACGTCCAGATCTTACGGGAACCGAGAAATTGTTGGGAGGGAATCCACTCGATGACAAAACGCTTGCGACTCTGGCGGGACTCGAACCCGCAACCTTTGAATCTCTTTTTATCAGTGCTAGAAGTCCAATGCGCTATCCATTGCGCCACAGAGCCTGTGGATTACAGTGCTCGCGCTGGGCTCTAAGGTCGTTGATTATTTATTTGGTTCTCACTAGAATACATCTCTGGAAACTTACTCTGCTCCAGTCACCGCGAAAGTTCAAGAAGCACAGAAACAAGGCAGTGCAAGGGACACACAATACCCGACTCAGGGAGTTTCTGATCCTTACAGCGACCATTGTCATTTGTCTCTGCAAGATAAGGAAGAGTTTAATCAAGGATCAAAAAACGTATCTCATTGCATCGGGCCAATGCACCGACACGCTGGGGGCCGTGGGCTTCGCGAAAATGGAATCTGGGGGAGCTCCCAGTAAGCGGCCTTGGAAGACATTCCTAACACGTCGTGGGGTCCCCCTCCCTCCACTCTGGCTCTGTCCGGGGGTTCTCCCTCGCGGAAGGGAGGCCCTTCCCGTTCCCACCCGTGCTGTTGTTGGAAAGGGGGCTTCCTTGTGTGCTTTGCTCAGGGCAAACGACGACTCTGCGACCCACGGATTTTTGGATGCGTCCAAGCATCTTTGGAAAAACTCCAGGTTTCCCAGCTCGGGAATTTTCTTTGCGACCTCTCTTCTGTGGGACCGTGAGCTCCAGCCACCTGGCTCCTTCAGCGGCCATCGGCCAAGGTTCTGTGGACAGAGAGGGCCAGGTGGCAGGGGCGGTCACCGAGGAGGGACTCCCTAGGACGCAGAGTCCTGGATCTGCCCACGGTTTGCAAACCTGCAGTGCAGAAAGGACGCGTGTTTACCGGAGCTGAAGACTGAGCTGGGTGAGAAGTTCTCGCAGCCCCAGAGCCCCGGAGCCGGAGGCGAGCGCGGCTCCATCCTATTTCCTGGATGTCATGTCTATGCCCACTTATCTGCTTACCAGATGGAAGTCTTCCTCCCTCCCTCCCTCCTTTCTTTCCTTCCTTCCTTCGGACGAAGTATCTGAGATCCTCACAAAGCACAAGTCAGAGGGGCAGATCAGATCTGGCAATCCACAGAAATAACTAAGGACACTATAGACTACTTAATGGAGATAATTACGCCCACATATTGTTTTCGGAGGATTCGGAAGGCTTTCAAGTGAAAGGAAGTTGTTTGGGGCCGACAGTGGTAAAATGTATTTCTCATTAGTTTATGTCTGCAATTTTAAAAAGTTCACTTGAAAGGGGTCCTTAGCAAAAAATAAGATGCCTTAGACTATAGAGTAGTTAATTATTTCAAGAACTTGTTACTGTATCTGTAACAAACCCCTGAATTAGTGTCCTTGGAATGAAATCTTCCTCTGTTCCTTATTCCCTCTTATCTCACTAATATTAAAAACTCATCTGAGAACATGTTTTCCAATAAAGAATTTGATGCAGAGATGATACATAAACATTATTTTTATTCTACAGTCCTCGGGACCATTTCTCCATCATGGGCTACTCTAACGATGCAGCCACGTTCTCAAAATACTGTGTAGACTTTTCTAGTACAGAGCATGTGAATCCAAAGTTTGCTGTAGCATTTATTTATCCGCACTGCTGTGACTCTCTGTCCCCACATCTTCTAGACTGTGCTGTCCAACTAACTGGATTAACTGCTTTGGTTTCCTGAGAAACCAGATCTCTCAGACCATAGACTTGTGTGAAAACATAGTTTGCTTTTTTCCAACAATCCCCTCTCTTCCGGTTCCTGAGCCTCTAAATTGTGCCTGTTGGCCCACCTCTGTGTCGCTGATTAACACCTTTCGCACGGAGGAGGGTCCTGGGTCTGGACCAGCACTACATCTCTAGTCATCCTCGTTCACAGGAAAGGATATTCTTTTTTGGTGGCTCAGAAAATTGGGTTGCTGTTTCCCGACTGCTATGACAACTGACTGAATGACGATGGACATCTTTAAGAGTGAAGTTTGTCCCCCCACCTTGGTATACACACACTTTATAGGCACCTCTGTTCTTGAAGACATTATCAGCAATCAGTATCCATCCTCTCCAATCTGAGTTTATCGAAGGGCTGATGCCATTGGTCATATGGATGCTATTTGCTACACCTTTATTCGAAGACCTTCCTGACAGCAGATCATGTATTAACTTTCCTAAATAATTGATTCTTCTCTCTAAATAAACATCTTTGATGAAACTAACTAAATGTCTCCTTGGCTTGCCCCTTAGCAACCAGTCAGCAGGACTGGGACCTCTGCAGGCAAACCCCAGAGAATTTCTAATCCTTTAACCACCCTACAGGCCCCTCCCACCGAATGTTCACTCATTAGTGGTGGTGGGGGTAGTTGGAGAGGGAGACAGAGAGAAAGACTCTTAAGCAGACTCCTTGCCGAGTGAGCTCCATGCCGGCTTGATCCCCCAATCCTGAGATCATGACCTCAAAACCCCGAAATCATGAGCCAAAATCAAGAGCTGGATGCTTAAGCAACTGAACACAGCCCCCCCTCCGCCATTCTCGCTCCCCCAGAATGTTAACTCTTGATGAAAGTGCGGGGTAGGCGAGCTGCTGTCCACGTGGGCTAACGTGAGATACTAGTGAGTGTGACAGGTGGCTGGTGTGTGGAGCGTCTGCACACACTTAATTTTGCAAGAAAGAATTTCATGGCTCTTCCAAGGGTTCTTGGATTCAAGAACGAACCCCAAGTAAATCCAGAGCCGATTGAGGATGGTGAGATTCGAGCTTCCTTGACCTTAGTCCATTCTCCAGGCACTGATCTGCGAGGACATGTGGGTTCAGCTCTAAGTCCAGGGAACCCCAGAAAGGCGGGCTGGAACCCAGCGGCGCCTCGGGCAACCCCGGACTTGCAAAAGATGGTGGGCGAGGAGCCGGCCTGAAGGGCACTCACCTGTGTTACTTTCACGGGGGAATTCGCAGCTGGGACTCGTTAGATGGCGTTCAACTGGGTTGCTCCGCTCGGACCTCGGCCGCCCACCCCCCCGCCCCGGGCCCCAAGGACACCATCCCAGAGAACGAATTTTCCAGAGCCGGACCCAGCGACCTTCTGTCTCTCACGAAGCGGAAAGGACAAGTAGAAACGGGTAAGTATCAGGCAAAGTTGAGCCGTTTTGTAAATAGGGTTGCTTCTGGGCTTAGCGAGCCCGCGGTTCAGAGCGGGAGGGTGCTGAGTCGGCTTCCTTTGAATAGTTGAAAACACAAGTCCCTCTAAGGGAACACAAGGAGATCCGTCAAATGTTCAGTTTACAAGGAAACATTTCCTCAAGCCCTTGTCTGCAAAACTCTCGTTTGCAATTAAATGTCACCAGCTTCTGTCTTCCTCGTGGGGACAGGAATAATATTTCCTTCTTCACATTCTCACAAGAAGTTCTTTGTTCCTGCAACCTTAGCACCTCACACACACGGGTATTTCAGCTCATTTGGAGCTTGAAAACAGTCAAATCGGTAATTCATTTTGCAAAACACTGTCTTACGGAATTAATCCTAACCACAGAAAAACGTTTTGTGCACAAAGCAGTTACAGTATTTAAAAAAGGGTAAGAAGAGCGGAGCACAAATAACATAGAAGTCCAGCAGGGGGCACTATTTGCTTGATTCCGACTTCATCTGAGTAAAGGAACATTAGAAAGCCACTAAAATGACATTTGAGAAGTGCGGGGCGGGGGAGTGTTGGTGATATAATACGCAATTGAATTAGTAAAATACAAAATTGAGACAGAGAAAAGCAGCTTCCGCCACATGGGAGCTGACCTGGTATGCTCAGCAAGACCTTGATGTTCTTTTGTTTAACATAAGCAATTTCACAGAATGCAGAAGTCGGGCCAGGCCCTTCAGTGACCATCTATGGATTAAGATGGAAATAAGATCACACTGCCATCCTGTCTGAACACAAAAACAAACGTGAACCATACACAGAACAGACCCAGAGACACCAATATTGTCAAGCCACAAAAATGACTCAGCGTCTCCTCATCTTGTCCAATATGAGGGATGACAGCTTCTTGACCAATCCTAGTTTTAGCACTGCTCTGGTCTTCTTTCCTTCGGGATAGGATTTATTAAGCTATCCAATCCTAGAATGACTCCCTCCTTCCACACAGCATCCAGTCCAGAGAAGCCCTGATTCTTTAAACCCCCCAAATCACCTAACACAAGATTAAACCCTCTTACTGAGATGCACCCAGGGGTCCCAAACTGTTCAACCTCTTCTGTAT
This sequence comes from Pteronura brasiliensis, assembly GCA_004024605.1. NCBI lineage: Eukaryota > Metazoa > Chordata > Mammalia > Carnivora > Mustelidae > Pteronura > Pteronura brasiliensis. The sequence goes on along the minus strand of PJEN01002203.1, from coordinate 154,358 downwards.
TCCTGATGGTTTTTGTCTGGAAGATATTGGCACAATTTATGTTTTGTGTGACTTCAACCATCCCCCCCTTTTTTGCACTCAAAATATGGGGGCAAGGGGGAGGAGAGAAAAAGAAGACACACCCAAGTGCTGCTATTGCTAGTTTCCGGGAGGTAGGAGTGTGGGTTGTTTTCTCCACCCCCCTCCATCCCAGTATGAGACAGTCCTCATTACCCAAGATTCTTCTAGTCACGAAGGAGAAACATCTATTTCATTCGGCACAAGAAAAATGAATTCTCCACATGTGGACTCCAGGACTTTGATGTTGAGTGTTCCTCAGTAGCTCTTGCTTTGATCAACTGTCTTTCTCAGTACCCTTCACAATTACGTGGCTCTTGAGTTTGTTTCCTGACTAGTGGATGCCAGTTAGAGGTTTGCAGAATTCCTGGAGTCTTCTCTGCGTCTCTAACCTGCCGACATTTAATTAGGCCTTAAGAATGATTTTGCATGCATACTTTGATGAAGAACTCTTATGCGGTTATTATGTTAATATCAAAAAGTTGCAACTTAAAAAAACGTTTTAGGAAACCTCAAGACAAATGTCTGCCCCCAATATTCCGATGGAGAGAGGCAGAAAGTAAAGCTTTAAAACATCGCACAATCTTTTAAAGCAAAAAGTGGGGAATTTTCCAAAGATTGTCAGTGAGACATCCTTACTTTCCATAAACACATTCCTTCTGTTCATAAGTGATGGTGTGATTTATCTTTTCTGTACCTAAATAAAAGGAAAATATTTTATCTTTAATGAGATCTAGCCCCTCCCTCCCCATTCCCAGTGATATCTGAATTGAATAGAGCTCTATTTAAAGGACACTTTGTTACTTCTGGCTAAATATAATGTATTAAATCCAAGCAGTTACCTCCATTTCCTCAAGAGACATCATATCCATCAGCTCTCACCTCTTGCCCGTTGACACTTTGCTGGGCATGAAATGCTCTCCAGCATCCACACTCCACCATTTTGTTCTGAATGGTTCCCGATCCCCTAGAGCCTCTGGAAATTCTGCAGAAGGAAGCGGAGTTACAAACGTAAAAAGGAGAACAGGAAACGTGCTGTGTTGGTGACAATTGAAAGAAAATGGGCTCTTGCATTGACAAAAACAAAACAAACCCAAGCCATTTTTTCAGGAAGCAGCTAAGATCTCAGGGGAAATGAAACTTCTGGACCATCTATACCTACAGGTTTCTTCTAACCCGTATGGAAAGCGAAAACGCGTTGGTGTTTGGCAAGCACTTTTTCAAATGCAATGAGATGAATACTCGGGGTGTGAGCCTTGCAGCTTGGGGACACCAAGGAGGAAGGGGACCCAGAGCAGTTCTCAGCAAATTGTCGCTCTCCCTGCACCCGGGACACAAATCAGCGACAGTATCTCCTTCCCTCCTTCCCTGCAACGTATCTCTCTCGGAGTGTCATCCAGAGCACCCTGGCCTGCGAGTTCTGGAAGAAGGTTGCTCCCTTCCAGGCCTAAAACTGTGCTTACCCTAACCCCGCCCCCCGGCCCCTCGGGGGGCCGAGTAAATTTGCTCCCAGTTTAGGAGACTCCAGCACCCAACACTCTCCCAGGTTCCCCGCAAGGGAAGCAGGCAGTAGTTTATGAATCGATTTCAACTTCGTTGGAAACGAAGATGCTTGTAGGGAGCACCCTCATCCTCTTGCTCCTAAACGTCGGGGGCCACCGGGGGCGTTCGACCTCCTCCCCAGGGCTTCGTTGAACCAGCGGGTCTTTGTCCGTCTCACTGAACACACTTTTGTCCGCCCCAGAAGCTTGCCGCTAACTCGCCTACATTTCCTTCTGTACTTCTGGGAACCCCAATGTACACCAGTAGTCGTGGCCGAGTGGTTAAGGCGATGGACTAGAAATCCATTGGGGTCTCCCCGCGCAGGTTCGAATCCTGCCGACTACGTCGTCTGAGCTTTTACCCAGTTTGTCTCGAGGAGAGGTCCCCTTTAGCTCTCCCGGAAACCTGATCCTGTCACAGCGGTATAGGGGGAGGAGGGCTTGTGTCTGGGCTCCCCTGTGTTTCCCAGAAAAAAACGGAGTGAGTACAATCCTGCTCTCAAGAAGGAATAGAGCTGCGCCCAGCGTTGTGCAGAATTTAAGGATGTCTCTGAGTTTTCTCTCCCCAAAACCCCGCTCTAAAGAAGCTATTTCCAGAACGGACAATTTGGTGAAAATGTCCCTCAGATAAATTGTAGAGGGTATTTCTGCCATAAAATGAAAGCTATTTTTATTTTAATTTAGAAGATAATAGTAGAATAAAATTGACTTTTTGAAAGAAGATGCATATTTTTGGGTAACCACCTGCCTTAATCAGGACAAGAACAGTTTTGTCAGTCCTAAACCTGTGTTACCCTTCATAGCCACTTCCCAACCCCACGAGCAACTGCTGGTGCCCACCTATGTTTCCTGTCCCTACAGTCTGACCTTTTTTGAGACTGTTCTTGAAATTGAATACAATCGTTCTATGGGTGGGAATGGAAAATGGCACAGCCTTTCTGGAAAATAGTTTGGCCATTTCTTACAAAATAAAACACGAAAATACTGTATGATTCATGGGCTGCACTCTTCATTTCCAGCAAAATGCAAACTTTGCTTACGCAAAAGCCTGGATATGATCGTTCATAGCAGCCTTACTTGTAATAGCCCAGACTGAGCACAGCCCAAATGTCCTTCAGCAGGTGAGTGAGGACACAGACAGCAGCGTGTCTTCGGGAGCTCTAGTCGGCAAGAAAGAGGAGGACACTGAGGATGAATCAACAGTTTGGAAGCACATCAAGGGCACTAATGCTGAGAGGAGGAAGTCGATCTCGTGGGTCACATACTGTATATTCTAATTACATGAGCTTATCAGAATGACACAATTATAGAGATTGGAACAAATGAGCAGTTGCCAGGCATTTAGGGATGGTGGGCAGAGGGTGTGGGCATAACCCTAAGGGGAGGCGGTGGGAGACTGTTGCCGTGGTGTTGTTACTGGTTACATGAACCTGCATAGCAGGTAACCTTTGGGGATTAGCTTCTTTCACTTGAGATAGAATTATACACGAACACTGAGCCAACATTAATTTCCTGCTTTTGATATTGTGCTTTGGTTATGTAAGAAGTAACCCACCAGGGAAGTGCATGAAGGGTACATGAAACCACTCTGCACTATTTTTGCAACTTGCTATGAATCTGTAACTATTAAAAACAAGTTTTTTTGTTTTAATTTTTTATTTAAATTCAATTTAATTAACATGTAGCATATTATTAGTCCAGTGATTCATCAGTTGCATATAACACCCAGTTCTTATTATTTTACATGTCCTCCTTAGGGCCCATCCCCAGTTACCCCATCCCCCCTGCCCCCCCCAGCAACCATGTTTGTTTCCTAGAGTTAAGAGTCTCTTATGGTTTGTCTCTCTCTCTGTCTTCCTCTTATTTTCCCTTCCCTTCCCCTATGTCATCTGTTTTGTTTCTTGAATTCCACAAAGGAATGAGATCATATGGCATTTGTCTTTCTCTGACTGACTTATTTCACTTAGCATAATACCCTCCAGTTCCATCCACGGTGTTGTAAATGGCAAGATTTTGTTCTTTTTGATGGCTGAGTAATATTCCATTATATGCCTATACTTAATCTTTAGCTATGCATCCTTCAGTGGACATCTGGGCTCTTTCCCTAGTTGGCTATTGTAGACATTGCTGCTGTAAACATTGGTGTGCATGTGCCCCTTGGAATCACTATTTTTGTATCCTTTGGGTAAATACCTAGAAAACAGAAGTCTTTTTAAGTTAAAAATATGAATAGAAAATTTTATTTATTCATTTATTTATTTGAGAGAGAGAGAGAGACATAGAGCATGAGCAGGGAGGAGAAGGAGAAGCAGGCTCTCTCTGTGTGTCTATGGATGGCATTACTTTGTCTTACGGCTATTTTTCCATTTACATAAATGTAAATTTATTTTTTGCTATTAGTTTTTCAGAGAGTTATATTGGGTGAAAATGTCCCACTATGGTTGTGGTTTTATCTGTGTCTCTTTTTACTTCCATCACTACCTGGAATTTTTTTCTCCATTTCTTAGTCTTCCAGTAGCAAGAAATTCTGGATAAAACATGGGAGCTGAGCAGCTCCCCACTGGGCTTGATCCCAGGATGACCTGAACCAGAGGTGGATGCTTAACTGACTGACCCACCCAGATGCCCTTGGAAACTATATTTTACCAAATATTTTCTATACGTGTATTTTGATTATCACATAATTATTCTTTTACTTATTAATGTTATACATTAAAAAGGTGTATTTTTATGGATTGAGTTTTGAATGTTAAATCACATTGCTTTTCTGAAATAGACCACGCACACACACAAAATTGAAACTATGTGATATGGATATGGTAACTAAACTTACTGTGGTAATCACTTTGCAATATATACGTATTTCAAATTATTACATCGTATACCTTAAACTCACACAACGCTAGATGTCAATTATATCTCAATGAGGCTGGAAAAAATTAAAAAATAGCGTTGCCATAGGACCGAACAATTCTACTTCTGTGTATATACCCAAAAGAATTAAAAGCATTGTTTCAAACAGATATTTGGGGTTTTGGGCTTTTTTTTAAAAAAGATTTATTTATTTGACAGAGAAATACAGTGAGACAAGGAACACAAGCAGGAGGAGTGGGAGAGCCTGATGCAGGGTTTGAACTCAGGACCCCAGGATCATGACCTAGAGCTAAAGGCAGATGCCCAACAACTAAGCCACCCAGGCACTCCTCAAATAGTTATTTATTTGTGCATTTGTGTTGATAGCAGCGTTATTCACAACAGCCAAAAAGTAGAAACAACCCAAGTGTCCATCCACGGATGGGTGGCTAAACAAAATGTGGTTAATTGCTAATTTCATGTAATGAATGCTTAGATCATTACTCTTTGACATTTATTTTATTTATATATATGTACATAAGGGTGTCCCTCTAAGTACACTTCTAGCTGCACAGTACTGGTATAGTTCTGATATATACTATTTTTCTCATTTATTTCAAAAACAGTTCTTAATTTCAATTGCGACCTCTCCTTGAACCATAAATTATTTAGAAGCATATTTATTAATTTTGTAAAAAAAAAAGATTTTCATTTTCGTGTTTTGATTTCTGGCATAATTTTATTGCTGTGAAATAATAGCATGTATTCAACAGCATTACGTTTTTGGAGCCTTGCCTCGTGGCCTAGTAAAATGTCAAATTTGAGATCACTTCATCTGTGTCTGGAAAAGGTTTGAGTCCGGGAGCTGGTATGTGCACTGCTCTCCCTGTGTGTCTATGGTTGGCATTATTTTGTCTTACGGCTATTTTTCCATTCATGTTTCCTATTAGTTTTTCAGAGAGGTATATTGTGTGAAAATGTCACTATGGTTGTGGTTTTTTCTGTGTCTCTTTTTATTTCTGTCATTACCTGGATTTTTTTTCTCCATTTCTTAGTCTTCCAGAAACAAGAAATTCTGGATAAAGCATGGTTTATGTAACAGCTTTGATTTGGAGCTATGAGGTGTTGGACAATTACCACAAGAAAAACCCTAGACAAAAATGTGTTTCTTACACAAGCTGTAGCAGATCTATTGAGACTTAAAGAGAAGTATTGTTACTTAGAAACACTTCTGCATGTTTCCTTCCCCAAAAAGAATGAGGACAATGTAATTCAAAAATAATTGTTCTCGTGGGAAACTCAAGATTAAGGTTGAAGAGAAGTTGTGGTAGAATTTCAGATCTTCTTCCATTTAAAAATGAGCCTGGTTCTACCCCCAGGGCGTGACCCAGATTTGTCTCACTGGGTAGGAGACAGAAGATCAGAACCGGTTGGATGAGAATCTCAGCTTCAAGCATGGCTCATGTGCAGTGCTCAGCTTAGTGAGTCATGCAGCCTGAACTTAAAGAGGTTGTTTCCTTAGCTGCTTTATCTTTGATCTTTCTTGAGGAATTCCATTTAATGGTTACCATTAGGCTACATGGTATAAAGGAAGAACCTAAATGCAGGGAAGCATTAGTCTGGGGGCACCGTCTTCAATAATTTTGTGAATTCTTTGGAATGGTTTGCCTCTCAATGGTCATGAGAGCCAACAAATTCTTTTTGACTCGTCCAAGCAGCTTCTCTAGATGGACTGAACACCTCTTTCCCCCAGGATAACGAGTGCTCACCAATATATTAAAGAGGGAAGCACATTTGCAAGCTCTTATGCTCACTGGCTGCCTCCTTGTTGGTGTGCCTGTTCACAGCCCATTGCTGGAGCAGCCAGTACAACTAAGTAGCGAGGAGGCTGTTGGAGCCCTAATTCTAAGTCTGTTATGGAACTCAACTCTTCCCATTTTCATTTTACTGTCTTGTTGCTGTCTAAGATAAACCACTCCATCTTTTTTTTTTTTTAAGATTTTATTTATTTATTTGAGAGAGAGCACAAGCCAGTGGGAGAGGCAAAGGGAGAAGCAGACTCCCAGCCAAGGATCCTGGGATCATGACCTGAATGGAAGGCAGGCATTTAACTGACTGAGCCACCCAGGCAACCCACTGCTCCCCCTTTTATAATCAGGATCATATGCTGAACTCGTATTTTCCATTTTTCTCTCTGCAGAGTAGCATTATCCATTCTTGTGTAAGCCAACATGTCCTGATTTTACTTGCTTTTTAGCTTTGCATCTTACCATGCCATTAGACAGCCAGTTACAAGCACTTGGTCCTACCTATCCCTGCGTGAGCTGTGTTTCCTGTTGGTGTTTAGGGAGCTTCCTTCCTGGCAGATGCTGATCTCCATGAGGACAGGGATTATGCCTTTGTCTTGTTTACTTTTACAGTGTCTAGGACTTTGCATAGCACCCAGTCTTCCTTAGAAATTCAGTAAAAGTAGTTAAATGATTGTGTAGAAGGCACTAACCTAATGACTTTTTTCTACAATAAGAACTTTAAAATATATATTTCTCCATTTGAATCATTTTTTTTTTTGTTTCAGTTATAATTTCTTCATTATCCAGTTCCTTATTCCTGCTTTCCAGGTATCTACATATGTAGCCTCAGACCAAGAAGTAACTGTTCAGGGCACACCGGCTATCCCCAAGCCTGAGATGATAATGGCTTATTTCCTAAAGTAGGAGAGAAAGGTCTCAGCTCGGGATTTTGCAAGCTCTGGTTCTGCAGTCCCTTTAAAATTATGTTTTGTGGCAATGTTTTTGCACTTGCTCTCGTGTGTTACAAGGTAACAACTTCTTGCCTCATTGGAGATCACATGCACTAGTGTAGTTGAGCAAAATCAAGGTTCTGGAACAAGGTCTGGACCCTGTAAAGGCTTTGCATGGGATTCGTGTCTTGCCTGGAGTTGACTTTTACAAGTTCCTTGTGTTTTTTTGGTTTTGGGTCTTTTGTTTGCTTGTTCGACTTTGGGTTTTTTGCAAGTTTCTTGTGGTTTGTTTGTTTGTTTGTTTGTTTTTATCACTGAGACCACTGGAAAGAGAGGTGGATCGCCTTTGTGATCTGGTTCCACCCAGTTCTTGGGGGACACTCATGTAGCCGCAGTCCTCCGGATGGCCAGCGCCGCCGGGTGCGGGACCCGGAGATGATCAGGTTGCGGATCCCGCAGGAACCCAGTCCTGAGCGGGGGTAGGTAGTCACCGCGCGGCTTTGCAGGGGCACAGACTGCTGCCCTTGGAACTCGTCCTGCAGTCCTGGGACGCGCTGGGAAGGGAGCCTGCACCCCGGGAGTCCCGCCAACACAGTGCTGCGCCCAGAAACCTGTTCTTTAACCAAAGAGCACTCGGGGGGAGAAAAAGTCTCTGTGGAGCAGCAGTAAAGAACGTTTGGGGTACAATTTGGCAGCCTTCCCTGGGCACCTTCCTCGCGAAGAAGGCGAGTCTGACCAGGGGTCTAGATGATGAAACGCAGCATCTCCCGCACGCTCCTTACCCACCGCGACACGTGACAGGAGTTCCGCCTTTCTCTGCGGCGCACCTGCTTCGTTTCCTCGTAACGCAGCTCCTCTCGCGGGTTTCCTTCCATGAATGTGCCAGACAGGGACACATTAAAGTTTGTTTTCCTCGAAGCAATATACTTGATAGTTAGATATAGTGCGTGGAGAAAAATACATGACTGAAACAGGGAAGAATTGCAGATCACAGATAGGAAATTTCCAAGCCTGTTCCCCTGTTTTTATAGGGACTAAGCGTATCTTCTTCACCCACTGTTTGAGCATTAAATCATACAATGAATATAGGACGTTCAGTCCAGTAATGCTATGTATAACAAGTGCTCACTCTCTTTCTTAATGAGGAAGAAAGAGGATTAGGACCACTAAGTGCCTGAGCTGGGGGTGGGGGACTTTATGGGTTCATGTAGGTGGCAGAAGATAAGCTAAAAATAAAATAAAATCTCCCAGTTCTTATCCAAGGACTGTCATGGGTGGACATGAACTAAGAATTCTGACTCATAAATTCAAGTAAGTGCTTTCAGTAGAATTTCTGAAGCTCATCATAGAGGATTATGCCAATAGCCACCTGATGTGGGGTTCCATGGTGTAATGGTTAGCACTCTGGACTCTGAATCCAGTGATCCGAGTTCAAGTCTCGGTGGAACCTGCCTTATGTTTTGATCCCATTTTTGTTTTTCCCTGGGAAAGAACCATTCACCTAAATGACCAAAGTCAATTTTGTCCCTGGTGTCTCCTATGAGTTTCTGCAAGTCCTGAGGGGTCTGAGTCTGGGTGAGGAAAAAGGAATAAATTTTATCCTGGCTTAATGGAGTTTATTTTACAAGAAAGAAAAGAAGCATCAAAAGTAAATACGGAGGAAAATGTCAAATGCCCCGCACTCTGCTGTGACTGGAAAATCAACTCTAATAAAAAGCAATAATCCACTTATAGGACAATCATTTTCTGTGCACATTAGAATGAATGTTTTAGATATTTCAGACATGGGAAATAAGTAATTCTAATAGTATTGGAGAATATACAGACAAAGAATAGCAAATTTCTCTTCTATCATGATGTCTAGCTGTAATTTCTGCCCCCTCCTCGCCCCTATAGCTGCTGAGCCCAGTTTATATATATGTAACATATGGACAGACTTTCCACATGCACACGCACAAACCAAATGTGGAAAGCCTTAAGTTGGGTGATTCTACATACATCAGCGTATGAAATGCATTATTGCATTTTAAAATATCTATAGATTTAAGATATTTTAAAGTAAAAATTTAGGGGGCATCCATAATAATATTTTCATTGCAATGTTCATCTGGTCATTGTGTCACCAAACAGCCCTGTGGGAATGCAAGCTGGTGCAGCCACTCTGGAAAATAGTATGGCTGTTCCTTGAAAAGTTGAGAATAGAGCTACCGTATGACCCAGCAATTTCTCTACTGGGTATTTACCCTAAAGATACAAGTGTAGGGATCCGAAGGGACACCTGCACCCCAATGTTCATAGCAGCAATGTCCACAATAGCCAAACTATGGAAAGAGCCCAGATGTCCTTCAACAGTTGAATGGATAAAGAAGATGTGGTATATATATACAATTCAATACTATGCAGCCATCAAAAATGAAATCTTGCCATTTGCAATGACATGGTTGGAACTAGAGGGTGTTATCCGAAGCGAAATCAGTCAATCAGAGAAAGACAATTATCATATGATCTCACTGATATGAGGAATTTGAGAAGCAAGACAGAGGGTCATAGGCAAAGGGGGGCAAAAAATGAAACAAGAGGAAACCAGAGAGGGAGACAAACTATAAAAGACTCTTAATCCCAGGAAACAAACTGAGAGTTGTTGGAGGGGAGGAGGGTGGGAGGGCTGGGGTGGCTGGGGGATGGACACTGGGGAGGGTGTGTGCTATGGTGAGCGCTGTGAAGTGTGTAAGACTGATGATTCACAGACCTGTACCCCTGAAGCAAATAATACGTTATATGTTCATAAAAAATAAAATAAATCCCTCTTTGTCATAAAAAATGAGTAACGACTCCTGTTTCTTTGCTACTTACATTATTTATAGAAGTTCCCTTTTTTCATTTGCTCCTGTACTATTTTGCATAGGCCTTCAATTTTAAAAAAAGTTCTAGTATAGTATTTGTTTTAGATGAAGTGAGTCTGTTTTTCTCCTGGCTTGAAAATTTGCAGACATTTCTCTAAGGGCTGGAAGATTCTTTCCAAACAAATGGTCTCATTATGATTCCAGATGTGTGTGAGCTTGTTATTCTCCTTACAGCCAACACACATCACACTAACTCCAAGTGTGGCCACTGCAGATTCTCTCTCTGTCCGCTGGGCTTGTTCCCGGTCGGCTCCTTCTCCTGTTGCCCCTTTGTGTAATCTGTTTAGTCAAACTTTCATATCCAGATTCTCCTTCATAATCAATGAGCTGTGTACAGTTCCTGCCATTCCATTGTCCAAAACCAGAGATCTGTGGTTTTCTCTCACACAGTGTGTCACTAACTGTAGAATACTGTGTGCTTCTGGAGTTTTTGCAAGCACTGCGCTGGGGAAATACTGATTAGGGTCTTACCGTTACAGGATTTTTGTTCCCTTAGTGCCCACTGTTCTTGGTTGTGCTGCTTCAAGGAATGAAGAGGTAGATCAGATGAGATGAAGAGGAAGGACAGTGTATTCAGCCGCAGTACAAAGCTCCCAGAAAGGGAGGGGGCCTGAGAGAGCTGCCATTTGGGGGTTTGAATCTAAGGGGTTTTTTATAAGCTGTTTTGCAGAACTACCTTGAGCACCCTGAGTGCGGATCTCCTGTGGGCTGGCTGCTAAGGTGTTCCAATCAGGGCTTGGATCATGCACCTGTCTGCCTGTCCGGTTAGTGCTCAGGGATTGATGGTCTTTTGGGCTGACATGTGGAGACTAACTGCTCAACTTGTGATAGTGACGGATGTATCAGAGTTCATTGTGGTTTCAGGATGTTTTGCAGAACTCATCTCTAAAGGTTGCTAGACAGAATGCTATTGTGGTCTCATCTAAGTCGTAAAGCAGGATGCTAGGCAGTTTTGTCTTAGCTGCCCTGAATTTGTTGCTTTCTTGTTGGGGACCCTGGCCCTGATTTCCTAAGTGTCCAATTAACTCCTAACATCATCATGCTCCTTTGACTTTCAGAGTATGTGCAATCTACTCTTCCACTCCTCATCCCTGTATAGAGATTGCTTTTCATTTGGTCAAAATTGAAGTTTGCTTTATTCTCTTTTATAGTCCAAGATGTGTATGTTTTCTTTTACAGACAAAAATGCAGAAAATATATGAAGGAGAGTACATATTGCATGGGACACTGGGTGTGGTGCATACACCATGAATCTTGGAACATGAAAAAAATTAAATTAAGATGTTTTAAAAATGCAGAAAATGTCTCAACTCTGCAATGGTAAAACCCTCACTTTATTGCACACATTTTGTTATCAGAAAGTTGTACCCGACTCAAAATCAGAACATTTATTTTAATTTTTTAAAAGATTTTATTTATTTGTCAGAGAGAGAAAGAGAGCAAAAGCAGGGGGAGCAGCAGGTTCCTTGGCTGAACAAGGAGCTGAATGCAGGACTCAATCCCAGGACCCTGGGATCATGAGCTGAGCCAAAGGCAGACACTTAACTGGTTGAGCCACCCAGGCATCCCCCAAACCAGAACATTTGAAGAAGATAATGTCAGCAGATATTTTCTCTACACCAAAAACTGGCCACTATACTTGATTAAAACCCATAGCCATATGGACTAGTCTGATTATTATAGAAGAGAGGAGGAAGGATTGTGAAGATTCTTTTCCTTTCTGTTTTTTTCTGATTAAGCATGAGAAGACCCAGCCTAACTTAAGAAGGAGGAAGGCATGAATGAAGTAGATGAGTATATATCCAGAGGAAGTAGAGATGTAGTTTGCCCACCGTTGATATCCATCACTCATTGTATATTGCTGATGAAGTTTCCAAGTGTGATCAGGGTCTTGTAATGCTCTCCCATCAAGAGTGTTGCCATCTACACTGACACCCTTGTAATGTCTGTTTCCTAGGACATTCTAAGAATAGATCTCTTTATTGTCTACAAACTAAATAGGCCCTCCTACTAGGTGAGGGGACAGGCCTGGTACAGGGATTTCTGATATATGAGTTGTCCTTAAATAGAATTAATCATGCCAGTAATCTTTGATCCTCTCAAAGTCTGTTCATCTCACACCATACACAAGGCCCTATTTGAGACTGTTTTAATGTCCCTCATTATCCACATCTATTGTGAGATGGAGCTCAAAGACCTTGGTCAAAATCAATATTCCTCATTTCTATCCCACAAGAACTTCAATATGTTGAATTTCAATTTTGAAATTAAGAGGTAAACAAGAATTTCATACAAGAGAAGCATTGCCATAGGGGAAGGAAGAAAGAGGAAAAAAGCAACTTATAGCATCCAGAAGCTGGTCTGGCATTCAAGCCATGCCATATTATTCTCCTACTGGGCATAATCTCACCAAATATCAACATCAGACATGGTTCCTCTGAGACCATAGGAAAGTGAGACCAACAGGTGACATCACAACTTTGTCTAAGCTAAGCCAAACCAAGATCACTGTGGCCACCCACAAAATACCAGACCTCCCTCTGTCTAAAACAAATGATTGCTACTCCTTACTAATCATGGCTTTACCTTCACTCTAGTCTATCTCCTTATAAACAAGATCAGTTGAGATACTCAGTTATAGACTTGCTCCGGCTTTCTGACAGTTTCTAATCTAGATTAGAACCCTGCTACTTTGGACCCTCACCCAAAGCACCCAACGGAATCCTGAAATAGGTTCTTTCTAACATCCTTCTCCATAGACCCCTCTAGTGTGTGTTCTCACTGCAGTGGATAACAAACCCAGCCTGCTCAGCCACAGGGATGTTCCTGGTAGCCTGGCTGGAGGTCATCGACAGGATCCACATAATGTTAAGAGCTGCAATCTGTTTTTTTGGAATTCAGAGCAGGCATTTGAATTAATTATGTTCCCCAGTTCAAAGCATGTTACCATTATTGGTCCATATACAGCTTTTTGTTTTCATTCGATTGATTGATATTTCCCTTTCACAATAGAACGTTCTATGCCTTCTAACTCCAGTAGCAAGTATTCTACTGTTTACTATGTAACTTCCCCCTGACCTCCCACCCCTGACTATTTAACTTCCTTTTGAATGTCTTCTTGTGAAATATGTAGTTCTGTTTGCATGTGTTTTGTTATTTTATATGTTTTCTATGAGCAGTCCAGTGGGGCACATACAGTTTTTACATTTAACTTGTAACTTCTCGCTGTTTAGTAATTCAGTGGGTGCATCCGCCCCGTTTGATCAACTCACCGAGTCTTAGAACAAAGAGCTTGCTTAAAAATCCCACAGGTGCAAACACCACTACATAGATGAGTATCTTCCCATAGACTTGTGGGATATATAGCACAAGACAGAAAGAAAAGTAGGATCATGTGGTATGTTTGTCCTTCTCTTAATTAAATGGTGCCAGATTTGTTTCCAAAATAACTCCATAGTTTCCAATAATCAGTTCACAAGCATTGATATACCTAGAGAACGTCGGTCCTCAGTCAACAGGTCTCATTGGGCAGCACTGGGCTGTTTCCTCATGGGTTAAATGGAAATACGCTATCATGGGGCTCCCGCTTACCTCCTATCTTCTTGGTGCAAAGTGTTCCATAAAATTACCTGTTAGCGTCACTACTTTTCATGAGTCCTAATGTCGCTCTGCGTGGAGAGTGGTTCAGGGGAGTGCCAGCGCGCTTTCAGAGCCCAGGGGCTGGAGCCTGTGAGCTGAGGCATCAGATGAATTCCCCGCACCTTGTCTGGAGGGTGACGCTGGCACTTGAGAAGGCGTCTCCGAACAGGGGAAGGCTCTCCCTATCGGCAGGGGCAGGTGGAGGATACGCATTGGGGAACATCTGGATTGCGGGAGCGCTGGGGAACGATCTGGATTGGGGGAACGTGGTTCAGTTCCTGGTAAAACCGTAGTCGGCAGGACTCGAACCTGCGCGGGGAGACCCCAATGGATTTCAAGTCCATCGCCTTAACCACTCGGCCACGACTACTTGCTTGGGGCCAGCGTTAAGAGCTGGGGTGAACCACTGGGGGCCGCGAGGAGTGTCACCCATGGTAGGTGCGGTCTCTCCCTGGAGAAGGGAGGAGCCCACCCCCAGCACATCAAGAGCCAGCCGGGTCATAGCAGGGCCATTAGAGGCTCCGGGACAGAAGACTGGAAAGTCAAGTGCCCGGGGTGCGGGGGCTGGTCCCCTGGCTACGGCCACCCGCGGCCACCACGGTCACACCTCGTGCTCGGGATCCTG
>PJEN01002203.1:0-135000 GCA_004024605.1 Pteronura brasiliensis | reverse complement strand
CTCTCAGCACTTAATATGCACATCTGGGAATCTTTAGACAGCCTCATCGTGTTTCATAGGGAAGGAAAAAAACGGTCAAAAGTAAATACTTCCACTTAAAACAGCATCAAAAAGAATAAAATACTCAGGAATAAATTTAAGAAAAGAAGTACAAAACTTATACTCGGAAAACTACAGAACACTGTTGAAAGAGGTGAAGATAGACAAAGACCTGTCATGTCGTGGACTGCATGTTCACATGGTTATGATGGCGCTTCTCCCTCAGCTGATCTGCCCGATCAGAACGCTGGCTGACTTCTCTGTAGAAACTGACGAGGTGATCCTAAAATTCCCAGGGAATTTCAAGGGACCCAGAATATCCAGAACAATCTTGAAAAAGAAGGACTCCCTTCCCACCCTCAAAACTAACCACAAGATCATGACAATCAAGACAATGAGATCAATGAGATAGAATCAAGAGTCCAGAAATAAAGCCATAGGTCTATGGCCAACTGATAAGAAGTGCCAAGACTCTTCAGTGGGATAGAATAGTCTCGTCAACAAATCGTCCTGGGAAAACTAGATAACCACACGAAAAGAATGGAATTAGACCCTTACCTCACACGATGCACACAGATTAACTAAAAGGGGGCAAAGACATAAGGTCTAATATCATAAAACTTTTAGAAGGGAACACTGGGAAAATCATGACCTCAGATTGGGCAGTGATTCTTAGATCTGACACCACAGGCACAAGCAACAAAAGAGGGCAGCTAAAGCAGACTTCATCAAAATGAAAAGCCTTTGTGCCTTAAAAAACACTATCAAGAAAATAAAAGACAACCAAAAGAATAGGAGAAAATATTTGCAAAACACTATCTGATAAGGGGCTTGCTTCTAGAGTTTATTAAGAACTTTTACAACTCAAGGGAGAGACAAAGAACCCATTAAAAATGAGCAAAGGAAAAAAATGAGCAAAGACAGGAATAGACAGTTTTCTAAGAAAGGTGTAAAAATTGCCAATAAGCACACGAGAAAATGCTTGCCATCATTAGTCATTTGGGAGATGCAAATCAAAACCACAATGAGATACCACTTCACGCCCATTAGGATAGTTTTAATGAAAATGCCACACAATAACAAGTGTTGGGGAGGATATGGATAAATCAGAACCATCATACATTCCTGGTGGGAATGACAATGGAGCATTCAGGTTGGAAAACAGTCTGGCAGTTCTGCAAAAGATTAAACATAGACTTACCATTTGATCATCAATTCCAGGTATATAAACAGGATAAAGGAAAATCCATAAATAATAATGATAGTAAAAATCAAGTTATTTTGACGAATATATAGGGAAAACTAAAACCTCCCTGCAACCCACAAGCTCAGCTATTTCATTTCCATCCACACCAGCAACCTGAAGCCAGGTCTGGTAAAACCTTCCAGAGTTAAAATATATGCATGTACATAACCTTTTCACTCCAGTTTTTAAAAATCATAACCATTGCATGTAATCCTGCAGTGAATGTTAAAGCTCGTTCCAGCTGTGGGATGTGTCTCATGACTCTTCATCAGAAGCGATCTCATTCCAACCATCTGTCAGAATAAGAAGTCCTTCCAGTTCTGAGAAAAGGACGTTAGTTGCCAATATGGTGCAACAGCCTGATTGTCATTCAGATGATGTTAAAGGATAGGGAAGATCGACCACAAATACACTTACCAGTGTGCAGTTTGATCCTACCGAGAGCTGAGGTACAGTATGGCTATTTATTTTATCAAGAGAAGACTTCATTGTGTAGTCGTGGCCGAGTGGTTAAGGCGATGGACTAGAAATCCATTGGGGTTTCCCCGCGCAGGTTCGAATCCTGCCGACTACGGGCATTTTGACATCTTGAAGGTTGCTTTGAAATCCCTCATTGTTTCAAGTCCGAAGAAACATGAATTGTATCTGAACTATAAGCAATGTATCCTCATTTACTAAACTTCTCTGTTTTGGTCTTGGGATTAATTGGTCTATGATGGAGTCTCTCAATCTGGCAGAAAAAAAGAAATCATAATTACTGTTTCATTTAGTAGGTTTGAACGGAGTCCTAATGTTTTCTTTTCTCCCAAGAAGAGTCCAAATTTCAGAGATACTGTGGTATTTCAGGCAATCGAAATCCTGCTTGAAGACAACTCTTTCAAAAAGAAAGAAAGTGGGAGTGCTTGCTTCTCCACCAGACTGTGACTTTAAAAAAAAATTATTTATTTTACAGAGAGAGGCACAGTGAGAGGGGGAACACAGCAGGGGGAGTGGGAAAGGGAGAAACAGGCTTCCCGCCAAGCAAGGACCTTGAGATCATCACCTGAACCAAGGCAAATGCTTAAGGATTGAGCCACTCAGTTGCCCTAGACTGTCACCTTTTCAACGATTTCCTTGCCTGCGTCCCAACTGTTTCCTTGCTATCTCCCAATCCACTCATATTTCCATGTATCTGTGTGAGACTGATCTGGAATTCTGTGCTTGTTTAACACAACCCCAGCCTGTTTATGGGACAAGTAAGTAAAGAAGGGCCAGAAATAATGCTATCCGAAGACAGTAAAATCATTTGCTTCCATGTAACTGGAAATCAAGTTCCAAAATAAAGCTGTAATCAACTGGCATAAAGTGTATTTTCATTGCCTGTTAAGAATTTTGATATTTAAACTATTTTAAACATAATAATCATGATATGAAGCTCAAATGATATTGGGATACATGCAGGGGGGGAGGAATGTCCTTTCTATCTATGTACTCTAGCTGCTCAATTTCCCTCCACAGTGAAATGAGTTTTTGTACAACTATCCAGAATTATGTGTGCATAATATTAAGTCCAATTTGTATTTTTATTTTTTAAAGATTTTATTTATTTATTTGAGAGAGCATGAGTGGGGCAGGGGCAGAGGGAGAGGGAGAGGCAGACTCTCCGTTGAGTAGGGAGCCTGAGCTCCCCTCCATCTCTGAGGACCCTGGGATGAGGACCTGAGCAGAAGACAGACCCTTCTTTCAAAAAAACAAAGGAGGGGGGTGCGCCTGGGTGGCTGGGTGGGTCAAGCCTCTGCCTTAGGCTCTGGTCATGATCTCAGGGTCCTGGGATCTGAAGCATAGGGCTCTTTGCTCAGCTGGGAACCTGCTTCCCCCTCTCTCTCTCTCTCTCTGCCTGTCTCTACATACTTGTGATCTCTGTCTGTCAAATAAATAAATAAAATCCTTAAAAAAAAAAAAGCCTTAATGTCTAAGACACCTTTTTAAATGAATGGTGCAAGCACATACACAGTGTTCATCTTGGTTTTTTCTTTCCCTTAAGAATATATACTAACCCATAGAAATATGTCCAACTGACCAGAAGAAAATTTCAATGGAGGAGGAATTGTCTTTTTGACAACATCCATAGGTAAAAACAGAAACAAAACCAAAACACATCCCAGCAACGAAATACAACAAAAATAAAACCCACACTGACCTATACCTCATTCTGTGCACAAAAATTAAAATGAATCACAGACTGAACTGTACAATTATAAAACTTTTAGAAAATAACATAGCAGATCTTCAGGACGGGGGGTCAGGCAGATTCCGTTGACCTGACGCCTGAAGCTCTACGCTTAAAAGGAAAAGAGCTAAATCGGATCCCTTCAAAATGAAAAACTTTTTCTCTGCAAAAGATACTATGAAGCAGTTGAAAAAAACAAGCTACAAATTGGGGAAAGACATTTGTAAATCACATAGGTGACAACAGTCAGCACACAGAATTCCCAAAACTGAACAGATTTAAAAAGAAAGCCAACACTTCAGTCAGAAAATGGATAAAAGCCATGAAGAGACATTTCAACATTTCACCCAAGATGGTACACAGATGGCAAATAAGCACGTGAAAAAATGTTCAACACCGTTAGCCATTAGGGAAATAGAAACTAAAACCACAATAAGATATCACCCTACACCCATCAGAATGGACAAAACAAAAGTCATGACAACACCCATTCTCGAGAGGATGCCGGGAAACTCAGTCACTAGTACACCGACAACGGTGGGAATGTAAAATGGTACAGGGAGTCAGGAAAATGGCTTGGCAATTTCTTACAAAACTAAACAGGAAATTATCAGATAATCCAGTAATAAATACCACTCTTGGCTATTTAGTCTAAAAACATAGAAACTTAGTTCCCACCAAGATCTACATGTCATTTTTCCCCAACATCTTCACCCAGCATAGCCCTAAACTGGAAACAATCTATATCGTGGGGTGAGCGGCTCAGCAGCTCTGTGCTCAGACGAGGAATTCTCCTCAGCAGCACAGAGGGGGTGAGCTAAGCTACATGTGGCAGCTTGGATGCCCTTCTGGGGAATGACACTGAAAAGAAGCCAGCCTCAAAATGTTATATTTTGTGTAATTCCACCGCTACAACATTCTGGAAATGACTAGATTCGAGAAACGAAGACTCGGTTTCTGCTCTCCTGGTTTTCGGGAGGGAGTGCTGGGAGAAGGGGGCTGGAGTTACTAAAAGGCGACAGGAGGGATTCTTGCTGTAAGGAAGTGCACTTTCCCAGTGATGGATGTGGGAACGGCACCTGGGATAAAACCACCCAGAAATAACTCCCCCCCACCACACTCAAAAATCAGTATGGAGGGGGTTTGGGGGTGGGGATCAGAATAAGACTGGAGGACTGTTTCAGTGTCAGTATCCCACTTGTGATAGTGTAAGGAGCCAAGATGTTACCATTGGGGGAACCGCGGTCAAGCGTTCTCTCTTTATCATTTCTTACAGCTGCACGTGAGTCTGCAGTTATAGTGAGGACACGTGTCTACACGTACCACCGATGTAACCCACATCGGTACAGAGAAACACGCCTCGCTCTTATTCTCCCCTGCAGAATATTCCATTATGTTCCACAGTTGATTCAAAGAATCGAGAACTATGGGTCATTTAGAGTTTGGAAATATTTTTACACATCATCTCACAGCAGGAATACATGTCCATATTCTCCACCATCTCTCACGGTTGTGGAGTGTTTATTTTTTTGGTGCAGCCTATCTCCCCACTTCTCTCAGAGTTTGTCCTAGTTTGCAGTTTGGAGTGTAGCACACTGATGACCATCAGAGGCCGACAAGGTAGGAGGCTGGAAATCAGGTCAAATTAAGGAGTCTTGCCAATTCTGGGACAAAGTACAACATGCCAATTTGTTATAACAGCATGATAGGAATCTATATGACCAATTATGTCAAAGAGTAAGAAATTTTGGCTTCCAATATATGGTTTAATGTGTTATTTCAACTCATTGGGAGAGAGCGAAGGTTTGAGACAATTACTTTGTTCCACTGAGTTAACTTGCTGGATCGAATTCAACAGTTGTTGTTGTTGTTTTTTAATCTAACTCTACTTCTTATTTAAATACAGGAATTTCCATCTCCTGTGTTTTATATATAAAATATATATATAAACTAAATATATATAATACATACATTTTTAATATATATATTTATATATATAATACATATATATTTTATATATATATTTAGTTTATATATATATAATAAAAAGGCAGTCCTCTAGAGCCTGATTTTCTCTAGATCAAGTGATGACTCTAAGTTTTTGCACCTGGAAAGATAAGATAAAGACCAAGGCAGAGGATCACTGAATCCAAGATAAACTCACCTCCCTGCCAAAAGTGATAATGGGGCAGGGGTGGAGGGGATAAAATCTAAGCAGGAAGCAGGCTGGAGTGAGGCAGAAGAGCAAAGTTCAATGCCACCGCGAACTGGAGGGCCTGAACTCTCCAGTGCCCAGGGAGAAAAACTGGGCTCTCCAGCTATAAACCTGTAGGTTGTAGCGCTTCTTGTGCATTCCAGCTCTAGTGCCACCATCAGGAGAAAAAGCAGGCTTCTAAATTCGAAGCCAAAAAGCCAAGAAATGGGTCGTCAGTCAAGCTAAGAACGGGTGCTGGGCTTAGCTTCATAGACTTGATGGGCAATGGCAAAGTCTCTGGTTGAATTTCCACAAAGCCTTTTTAGAAGGTCTCGGCTTGAAACGTTTCGTTCCAGGGAGGAGCTTTTGGGAGTCACGGTGACTGGCGCTCCTCTTCTGGAAGGAGCCTGGGGCGCTCTCGTACTGCTTGAGAGAGAACTTGGGAGGTGAGTCCCCAAAGCTCAAGCTCGAGTGAGGACC
Organism: Pteronura brasiliensis; assembly: GCA_004024605.1. Taxonomy (NCBI): domain Eukaryota; kingdom Metazoa; phylum Chordata; class Mammalia; order Carnivora; family Mustelidae; genus Pteronura; species Pteronura brasiliensis. The sequence continues at coordinate 128,832 of PJEN01002203.1, read as the reverse complement.
TTCTCCCCGCCCCCCCCCCCCCAACATTCTGTCTTGGGCTGTCAGCACTAGATCTGCGGCTTCTGGGGCAGGCGATGGGGAAACAGCAGAAAGTAGAGAATCTACCAGGGAAGGCGAGAAACCTGCAGAATTTGGAAGGGCGTGGAAAGGGGTTGAAGGAGGAAAACATCAGCAGCAACCTCAGAGGTTGGAAGGTGGGACAAACCGAGCCTGCATCAGGGGAAACTTGCCCCAAGTTTGGGTAAAATCATCTTGTGATGGGCCTGTCTCTCCCCACAGAGCTGTCATTTCCAGTTTTCTTAAATCCCCGGGAGCCTTGGCGGCCTGTGGAGTCGCTAGGGCCTCCTGTCTTCATGCGCGAGTCTCTCGGTGTCCGAGTGAGGAGTGACGCGGCCTCCTCCGAGTGAGGAGGCAGGCGCGAAGCCTCCTGCCCTATGACCAGAGGTCTGGAAGCGGGGAGCAGAGCGGCGGCCTGCACCAGCTCTGGGTGCCGGGAACCGCAGGTGGCTCTGGACCCCGCGAGGCGGCCTTGGAAGTAGGGGGTTTACTTTGGGATCTGCAGTCATCGAGAGCGGCAGAGCGAAGGACACCCGCGCCGGTTGGGGGGGGGGATCACTAAAGGTCTCACAGACACAGTCCGCTTTTGCTGGTAAACCGGAGAGCGGGCTCAGGAGGAAGGAAACGAGGAAAGGCGAGCGGTTGGAGGACCAAGAAGGAATTCCAGAGAAAGGGCTTTGGTTGAGAGCGAAGGCGACTCCGGAGTGGTTTTGGAAGGTTGGTCCGGTTCTCCTCTGGAAAGTTGACGTCCTGGGCATCACTATTCCCAGCCCAAAAGGGATGCTTGGCAACCTCGCCAAGAAAGGACTGGAGATGTGTGCAGCCCGGAGCTGGAGCTTGTGTGACAGTAACGCGGACTGTGACGCTGGGAGGAGGCACGCCTGGAGGATCCTGAGGGAAGGAAAGAAGAGTGGAGAGAAGATGGAGAAACAACCGTAGAGACCTAGTAGGGGGGTGCGTCAAGAAGCTGAGAATTAAACTGGGAAAGCAGGCGACTTACTCCCGGGACGAGCAGAGTGGCGCAGCGGAAGCGTGCTGGGCCCATAACCCAGAGGTCGATGGATCGAAACCATCCTCTGCTAGCTTCCCTTATTGTTGCCCAGGGAGTTCGGACTCTCCTATCTCCTTCACATCCCCAGAAGGAGGCCTCCCGCGAAGTCAAGCCTTCTCAGCCCCCTGTGAAAGGATGGCCTGGTTTTCGCCCTGCGGCGTTCCAAGTTCCTAGAACCACAGGGAAGACGCTCCCACTGTTTTACTGGTCTTGCATCTCGCCTGCCCCCTCCCGCGCTAACGGCCCGACTCGGGCTCCAACATCACGATGAATCAAAGAACCCTCGGGGGAGCAGCACGGCGCCCGGGGCTTGCTCCGCCACCAGGGGCTTGCACCTCTGAAGCTGGATGAAGTCACGGTCACCTGCGGAGCGGAGCATTGGGGGCCGACGTGGAGAGGAGGGAGTCTCCGTGCGGGGTCGCTCGGAAGGGAGACGGAGGAGCAGGTGGCCAGCGCGAGGGAAAGGGGGGACCCGAGAGAAGGGGGGCCGAACGGCAGGCGGGGGCCGCACTTGCGAGCGCGCGGACCCAGGGAACCCCGGAGACAGAGTGGGGGTTCGGGGGCGCAAGCAAAAGGTCCAGGATTTGGATTTGAGGGAGGTGGTCCTCGCCGACTGGAACAGCCCACAGAAGGAGCTTCGACCTCTTTTCTCTGATTTCAGATAAGGGACCAAGAGGGACCCGGTGAGGAGCCCGGGACTTCTGATCCGCCACCCCAGGCCGAAAAGGCGACAGGCGGACCCCTGATCCCTGTGTCTTCCCATCCGCGGGGTGCTGCTCCTTCCTCCCAGGACCTCGTGCTCCCTCCGCAAATGTTTGCCTGCTTCGGGCCTGCGCTTTCCTCCCGACTTCGCCGTGGTGAAACGCCCCCTTCCTGCAATCACTAATTCCAGGAATAAACTCCCCGGATCAGTGTCACCCTCCTTAACCCAGCCCGACTTGGATCTCTTTTGTCCCCGCACTCGCGCTCACCTACCGTCAGTAAACCTGCTCAGTTCTGAGGCCCGGGATGGAATTAGAATTACCAAGATTCGGAAAAGACCCCTCTAATCCCTCCCATCGTAGAACGCTCCGTCCATAGAGCGGCAGACTTTGAATCTGAAGGTCTAGGGTTCAAATTCCTGTTTTTCTCCTTTTGATTTCTGGCTCACCAGAGAGGGCCCACCCCCTGGCGGATGGCTGCCCACTGGAGAATTTCTGGGGACCCAGTAAGTAGGGAGTAAGAAAAAGTACAACGTGCGTATGTACCTACCTTGACATCCTTCCCTGCTTCGGGGCTTAAATGATTTTCATTTCATACCCTCTAGAGGGAATGTCAAGGAATCAACCTGCCTTCCGTTGTCTGTGAAGCCCATCAAGGGAAAACTGCTGCGGCGTCTCCTTTAGGAACGGCTGCCTGGAAAGCCAGGCTCTGATGGCAGCAAACACGAAAGCATCAGAAAGCCTGGGCTCTACTTTGCGGAAAGAAAGCCCTGTGGGGGCTGTGGCGGAGTTCCTTCTGGAAAAAACTACTGGAAAAAGCGCGCGGATGTGTGGCTGTTTGGGGAAGCTGCGGCGTCTTTGAGCCGCCCTGTAAAGAGTAAGGCTGGGGAAGGGTCCCATTCCTTCCGGAGAGGCAAGGGCCACTTCTCTCAGGGGTGATGAGACAAGAAGTGGCGTCCCCAAAGAGGGGCGCCGCCGTAGTCGGCAGGATTCGAACCTGCGCGGGGAGACCCCAATGGATTTCTAGTCCATCGCCTTAACCACTCGGCCACGACTACGTGTGGGTCGTGGGCCTCATTAGCATAAGTAGCCTCTTCCGAAGGTCCCATTTGCCAGCACAAAGTGCATTTGCTGTTGGTGGCTCTTACTGATGGCGGTCATTCCGGGGAGTGGCCTGCGGCTGTGGCAACGTGGCCCAGTCGCCCTGCCTCCTCCTCCTGGAAGGCCGCCTTCCTCTCTTGGCCCCGCTGGGAGGAGATGGGGCAGGAGACCTCCCGGGAGCCCAGCTTCTGATGAGGACCCGGGAGACACCCCAACACAGGCTCTAGCATTCATTGTGAGGAATTGTGAGGGAAGCCCCGATTTGAACACCTCCAAATAAACATCGAATTTCAAAATAACTTTGAGGACATGCACATAGTGGAAGCCTCTGCATCTGGTGAAAGGAAGAAGGCACACTTTTCGTTTTCTGGAGGAGGCACGCTGTCCTATCTGTTGTGTTTTCGTGCCTTAAGATGAGAGACCAAGGTTCCATTCACAAACATCACAAACATCGAGTCAAACTTACTTTAAAAGAAAACAAGCCAAAAAAAAAAAAACCAAACCAAACCAAAACAAAACAAAACACTTTGCTTTTTGGAATTTTGACTTGAAGGAATGTAAGTTGGCCATAGTAGCCACTTCCCGAGCCAGGAAAGACTTCTTTCCCCAAGTTCATTATCATCTTCAGGCTTGGATTTACTTATTTTATGAAAGACTCGCCTTCAAAGCTCCGATTTTCCTCTTATAGAGATGGAAAATTTCAAACCCAGGCTCTGCTGCCAGACCCCCAGGGTTTTCCGGCAGGATCAGTCCCTTACTCCCATGTGATTTCAAGTCAGTTACTTCAGAACCCTGTGTCAGTTTCTCATGCTGTGAAGTGAGAATGTCGTGTTTAATATGTTGCTATGTGCTGAGAAAAATCCTTAACACACAACCACCTTCGGGTTAAATGCTGGCTTTCATTCCTGTTGCTAACCAGGTATCTCAATCAAGGCAAACATTTGTGTTTCCTGAAGCAAAACACAGAAATAATGCACGACTCCGAAGCATAAGGATTTATGACTTTTCACAGTCCACATGCCAGTGTGAGCCCGATGGAAGTGGGTCACAGCCAACACCCCAGAAGCTCCCCCAGGACCCCAGACACTTCTTACCAAGATAACCAACACTGTTCAGCAAGGCCACCAGAAGTGTGCGGGTGAGAAGGACGCTAGAGTTATTGAGACGCTTGGGGGTAACTCTGCGTGCAACCCAGGCTCACCACAGGGGCAGGGCTTGTTAATGGCAATGGGAATGCTAGGACTCCAGAGCATCAGATGTCTGGTGGAAAACTCAGGAAGCCAGCGGTGTGCAATTACAATAACGACTAGCTAAGGCAAGGGTCAGTTGGGGGGGGGGGGGCTTCTGTGAGCTGTGAACATAGTTAATAGACACCGTGTCCCGAAGAGTCAGACAGACAGTCGGTATGTGTGCTGCCTAATCTGTGTAATCAAGGATGAATAGAAGACTGAGACCACTTCCCCTGGAGGAAGTCATGATATTTGGACAAGTTCCTGGACCTAAGATTGCCTCTTTTTTTCTAAGAGCTGTGTATTTTAAAAGTCGTGTGTTTAGCCTAAGGATTGATGATCCTTGAGTTCACTTTGTGCATTCAGTGAGGCCAGACATTCCAGTTTAGAGACACTCACCTGCAAGAAGATGGAATAAAAACAAACTGTAGCCTCACCGCCGCCTATGAGCAGCAAAGAGAGTGGGGAGCCTAGAGTCCCACCCTTGCCAGCTTGCGGCAACGTGCTCCCCTCCACCGGGTATCAGAGAAAGCAGAGGAAGAGACCGAGACTTTCATTGCTCCAGGCTTTAAAGGGCTTTTCCTAAACCCTGTCAGTAGAGAGCCTATAATGTGCCCACGTAACCACCTCCCACTTGGCAGTAAAGACGTGTCTCTTACCCTCCCCACTGGGGTGGCATCAGAAGAGGTCTAGGGAGAGAGAAGATTTTCATCATTGCTTAGCTGGAAGGGCCATACACACTCCCTGTTTGTAGAGCTCGCGTGGCAATGACAACGCTCCTACTCCTTCAACCAGGGAAGACCCATGGGAGCCTAGTGGGGAGCCAGGACTCCTTCTCCTGCACAACACTAGGGCACTGACATCTTGAGTATCAAGAGGACTGAATGAGGGACCTGGAATTCCATTCCTACCCCGTAGTAGCCAGGAGGTTTGCTCCTTCCCCTGTCAGAGCAGTGTTAGATGTTTGAAGGAATCAACTAAAACAAGGCTTAAATAAGATCCAAAGTCTCATAGCGTAATACCCAAAATGTCCGGGAATCATCTGAAAATCACTTGTCATGCCAAGAACCAGGAATATCTTAAACTGAATGAAAAAAGACACTCAGCAGATGCTGTGATGGGCAGAATATTGTTATCCCCAGATGTCCGTGTCCTCATTCCTAGTACTTGAGAAGATGTTGCCTTATGTGGCAAAAGGGATTTTGCGAACATGATTAAGGGTAAAAATATTGAGATGAGGGGATTACCTGAATTATCTGGGAAGGCCCAATCTAATCACAAAAGTGCTTAAAAGTGGAAAAGGGAGGCAAAACAGTAGGCCATAGAGATGGGACATGAGAAGGATTCAACCCATCACTGTCACTGAAGGGCGTCTACAGAACAGGAATGTGAAGGCCTCTAAAAGCTGGAAACCATTTTAAGCTTTTAGCGAGCAAGTAAACCTTGGTGTTACACCCACAAGGAACAGAATTCTGACTCAATTGCATAAGGCAATGGACTCTCCCCCAGAGCCTCGGGAAGGAATGCACATCTGCTGACACCTTGATTTTAGCTAAGTGCGTCAGAGAGCACAGTCAAGAGAGGGGAAAGACAACCTGCAGAACTGGAGAAAATATTCATAAATTATGTATCTGATAAGGGTTTAATGCCTAGACTATATAAAATAATTCCCATAACTCCACAAACTGAAAGAAAACCCAGTTTCAAAAATGGGCAAAGTACTCTAATAGACATTTCTCCAAAAAAGATATATAAATGGCTGATGAGCACACAAAAAGATGCTCAACATTACTGGTCTTTGCTGGTCATTGAAAGATAATGCAAATAAAAATCTCAGTTTGAAACAATTACAGTGGCTGAAAAAAGTTCACCTCAATGTGCTATATACTATGTGACTCCAGAGAAAGAACAAGTCGGGGCAGGACAGAGGGAGAAGCAGGTTCTCTGCCGAGCAGAGAGCCATGGGCAGAGCTCGATCCCAGGACCCCAGGATCATGACCTGAGCTGAAGGCAGACACTTACCTGACTGGTCCACCCAGATGGCCCTACAACATATTCTTTAGGTGAGAACACATGAAGACGAGAACCAATCAGTACCAGAGATGGAGGATAGAGTGGGCGGATGGGAGGAGAGCAAGTGTGGCTTGTGAAGGAACAGAGATCCTGGTGGCAATGGAAATGTTTCATCTTCACTGTATTTGTGTCAATATTCTGGATATTACATTGTAGGATAATTTGCACGGTGCCTCCATTGGGGGAAACTGGGTAAAGGGTACAGGAGATCTCTCTGTATTATTTCTCAGAAGTGCATTTGAATTTACAATCATCTCAAAATAAAAAAAATTAAGTTAAATATGCCATTTCTATTATTATAGTTTCACTGAATGTCTGAATATACGTAATTAACAAATCTAAATGTAATCAACATTAGATGTAATGAAACATGATTTCAGCCTTGAACTCAACACTCTGCTGACTGATGTTGCTTTATCCTTTGCTTTTATTATGCCAAATAGCCAGGTGCCTATTTCTACATCATTTTTGGCACCCTTAAACCTAAGTTTAATGAACAGTCATGAGATTGTATTGTTTGCCATCATATCTAATCAGCGTAGGAGAACTAGTGATATGAACAAGGCATATCATCCAGGTTTACTGTGACTATGGGAAAAGTTATTTTAAAACAAGAATAATAATTCTAGCTATTGAGAATAAATGAGAGGGGCACCTGGATGGCTCAGTCGTTAAGCGTCTGCCTTCGGCTCAGGTCATGATCCCAGGGTCCTGGGATCTTGCTCCCTGCTCTGTGGGAAGCTTGCTTCTCCCTCTCCCACTCCCCCTGCTTGTGTTCCCTCTCTCGTTGTGTCTCTTTCTCCAAATAAATAAATAAACTCTTTAAAAGAATAAATGAAAATCTCCTTATGTGCTTTTATATTAAAATAATACCAACTTGTTGAAATATGAATGGATTTTCACTATTTCTGGGGAAAAGTGTTTCAATGAATAGTTTGTGAAAATGGTTAATTTTGTTTATTTTATGTAATATTAATAATTAATAAAAATTAAATATAAAAAGATAATATAAATATTGAGACTCTTTAGCTAGAGAACACCTCACAATTTTATTCCCAACAGGTGTTTATAAATATTTGCCTAGCATGAAGCCCAGTGCAGGGCTTGAACTTGACACTCTGAGGTCAAGACCTCAATAAGGCCAAGAATCAGTGACTTAACCAACTGAGTCACCCAGGCACCCCTAGCTTTGAGTCTTTAAAGAAAAAGTCGTGTCTGAGAATTCCTGTCATCTGGTCAAGACAATTTAAAAATAGAATGTTTACTTTGCTGTATTAAACTTTCACAAGGAAGAAAAACTCAAAAGTTATGTGTTATATCATGATAAATCTCCATTGATTGAAATATAATGAAGTCTATGACGAAAAAGAGAAACGGTGAGAAACAAATGAAGCCCACCTAAGTTAAGACAGGAGAGAGGACTCTTCTGGGACCCAACTCTGCAGTGCGGTGACTGCAGAAAAATTTAGCAAATGACAGTGAAGCACAATACTATCAATATTTTAACTTCTGACTGCTAAAATCTTAATTACAGTATAATTATAATTGCCAATATATTCATATGTTATGTAATACATTAAAATATAATGCTAATAATTGATTTTTTCAATAATATTTTTTGGTTATTTTTATATCCTGGAATTTTATATCCCTCTTTGCCAATGGTTATTGTGTGGCTTTGGCCATGAACTCAGACAAAGAGTGATTTAACAATCATTCGTCATTTACATGAATTATGACTTCATTGAACTTTTTTAAAATCTTTTCTCCTCATAAATAACTCTAACATAATTTGACCCTGATCACAATATTCATTTCTTATACTACTGTTGTCTATTATTTTAGTTCCATTTTGTTTCTACATCTTAAAAATTAGTAATTGCTAATGATATTGTCTTATGCATTCGTTGTTTATGTAGATGTTCTGGTGTGTTTCTGAACGTTCCTGTTCTTCATTATTTTTGTATACCATTTGTCATTGGTTCCAATTTCTTGTTCGTTAATCTATTCATCATTTCTGCTGTATCTACTATTCAGACCACTTAGTTGAGCTTTTAATGTCAATGAATAAATTTCCCCTTTATGATTTTATTTCTTTTTATGGTTATTATTTTTTTAAAGTGATCCTTTGCATAATTTACTTCTTAATGACAGAATTCCTTTGTTTGGCGTGTTTAATAACTTTCTGTGGATGAATCATAATGCATGAGACAATTAGTGGAAACAGAAACATTTGGGAAGTTAAGAAAATGGGGTCGTAGTTCATTATCGCATTGACGAACATAGTGGACTACTGTGGGTCAGACTTCATATATTAGGAAGAAGTTGCCTAGCTATGAACTGCACATGCTCAGGACAGAACTTAATTCCGTAGCCTTCTGTGCAGCTAGAATGCAGGCTTTGCCCATCAGATGTACCAAAGCAAGATTTCTTCCTTCAGAAGAAAGAAACAGGTGGCATAGATCTTCTGCAGAATTACTTCTTGGTAAGGCTAAGTTCCGGTAAGCTGCGTAAGCTGCTAGAGGCGGTGGTGGCATAGGGCCTAGCAGTGGCATACATGTCGGGGGGACATAGAGAGCTACAGAAAACTGCTGACAGTTAACTCTAGGAATTGAAGGATTAGGAGTAATTGGGAGACTTGGGTAGTATAATATAGAAGGGTGAGTGATTGTTACTGTGCCCAAGCATTTGGAGGGAGAACAAGATAGCTCAAAGTTACAATTCTCAGCTAACTGTGTGGTTACTGCAGCCCAGATTTCCTCTGCCCTAAAAAAATTTCAATTTCCCTGACCCTGGCCCTGACATAATTCAAAACCAAATCACGTAAAATTATGTGAGTTTCCCATTGACAAAAAAATGGTTGAATGAACGGCAGTATATTGACACAGTAGAGCATTATTCATGAATGAAGGAGTAATGAATGGCAGCTATTGCAACAAAAGTAACAATTAATTTTAGCAATGTGTTGCTAAGTGTAAAAGTAAGACCCAGAAGATAATGTATAGCCTGACACTTTGAATCTTGGAATAAAAATATACAATTTTTAGACATACCATAGATGAAATAAAACTAAGGAAAGCACTTTGGAATTACTTCTTGAGGATCTCAGTACCTTGTCCTGCCTTAAGTTGTGACGCATGCAGACATTTACCAGAAAATGAATTAACTTATAATTGGAACATTCAGTTATGAAAAAAAAAATGATCACACAGATAACCTAGGATACAATTTGAAAGCTCTGATTTCTGTGGGACGTATTCTTCGTGCACAACAATTCTGTGTGGTGGCTCCGTGTCACAGAAATGACCAAAGCAACAGTGGAAACATTTAGAAAATGTATCTGGATCTTTATTTACTCCATCCACAAGTGCTTCGAGTTTACATGTGGGCATTCAGTAGTGTTCAAATATCTGAGACAGTTCAAGAAATTCTTCATTTAAAGTATGAATACAGTTTCACAAGTCTCCGTTTCTCAGTGGAAAATGAAATTTTCCCATAAATTCAGGTCATTGTACCTAATGGACATTATGAAGCCTCATTCTCTCTGAGCAGAAAAGTATTCATGAGAACCTTTCTTCTCCCTCATTTTGTGGCATCCGTCTGCACGAAGGGAGCTCACTACATTTTGTAAAGCAATAAATCAGGAGAAGTTCAACTTAACTCAAAATTGTGTCGCAGAATATCTGTTAGGTGGGAGAGGAAAACGGTGGGGGGCGGAGAGGGAAGGGGGATGGTCCTCTACTCTGAACAATGCAGCGGGCAGTCAGTGGGGTCCACCCAGAGCCAGGGGTATCCTGCTTTTCAGGATTACACTCTGGGTTCCTGTGAACTGGGGGTCCCCTGCCAACCATCCCTAAAAGGGAAACTTAAAATAACAATAAGAAAGAGAAAAACACTCAGGTTCCACCGAGATTTGAACTCGGATCGCTGGATTCAGAGTCCAGAGTGCTAACCATTACACCATGGAACCCCACGGTGACAGCCCGTGACAGCACTCCTTCCTGACAGGATGCATCTCCACTTCTGAACTCCAGGAGTCCTTAGAAAAGCTGGAATTCGCGGCCCAGTTTCTGATATCGGCCTCCGTGACACACTGGCCTTTCCCCGCGTGCACAGGGCCCCTCGGGCAACGTCCCAAAGCAAATCGGTTTCTAGGGACAGATGACACGGGTCCGTGCTTGTGGGCGCCGCCCGGCCTCTGTGCGGCGGGCGGGGCTCCGTGCGCCCCCCGCCCCCCCTCCCCCGGCCCAGACGCAGGTGCGGCGGCTCCTCCCGCGCGGGCGGCCGGGGCTGCACCTGCGCGAGGCCGCGGTCTCCACCCGCCCTGCGCTGCGGGACCCACCGGCTCGCCACCTCCCGAGGGCGGGCCTCGCGCTCCCTCCGCCCCCGCAGGTTAGTCCCGGGACACGCACGCTCCGGAGGTCGTCGTTTGACGCCCGCTGCCGGGCGGTCCCGGCCCCGTGCGGCTCCGCCGGGGACAGAGAAGCCTTCTGCTCCCGCGCCGCCGCGGGGGAGGGCAGGATCCGAACCCGCGGCCTTCCCGCAGGGCCGTCCCCGGAGGCTTCGACCGGGCTCTTCCCGGCCGCAGCCGCAGCCGCGAGCCTTCCCGGAGCGGCCCGGCAGTAACGACTCCCTGCGTCGCGAGGGGACAGAAGCGATGCCCGACGGTCCCCCGAAGGGCTGAGGACAGAAGCAAATCATCTCCACCGAGAGTGACACTCGCGGGTGTCGGGGTTCGAAGCTTCCCAGCGAGACCCCCGGAGGGGCCGCGGCGTCCAGCCGAGGTCATTTCGGTGCCAGAAAGACGTCTGGAAGGGAAGGAAATGCTTCCGGAAGAGGCGCAGGTGACAGCCCGCGGCGAGAGGCACGGAGCCCGGGTCCAGGCGTGACAGCCGCTCGGTGTCCTCGCGGTCCCCGAGGCGGAAAGACGGAGTGAACCTCTCCTGCCAGGTGGGTCAGTGACGTGCTTTCCAGAAGCCCGAGGAACGGAGACCCCAGACTCGGGAGTGCTTTCAACACGACGCAACCGCAGGTCCCGGCAACACGTTCACCCTGAGCATCTGCAGGGGCGAGGGCTGGGACCAGATTCCGGGCTCTCTGCCCGAAAAGGAAAACCAAACCAAAACAAAACAAAAAACAGATATAAATAACTGAATAACTAAACGGGGGAGAAGCGACATCTGGGAAGTAAATCGTAATGAGCGAGCGTGAACACTACCTCCCGGTCCCCACCGCCTGGTTCCAGCCCCTTTCCCCAATGTGGAGCCCGCCCCGGTCTCCCGCGCAGGACAATCCCGACCACCTAACTCCGCACGCCCTAACCGCCAGCTCTGCGCAGTGTTGCTTTCTAGAGAGCACAGCACCGGAGGGGGAAGACAGGCTAAGCCGCGAAGGAACCCGACACACACAGTTTCAGCCAGGGGCCAGGGTCAACTTGGGCAGCGATGGGCCATTTTTGATAGTATATACCCCTGACATGGTATGAATGACGAACACGAAAATGGCACTTTTCTTCTGTGATCTCTCTCCCCCAAGCCCATAACTCCTGTCTAATTATGAGAAAAACATCGGGGAAATGAGGTGCTTCCTACAAAATGCCTGAGCACCCCCGCAAACCCTCGGGATTGTTCAAAAACAAGGAAAATCTGAGAAACTGCCACAGCCGAGGTGAGGCTAAGGAGAAAACGATGACATTCTGAATCAGATCCAGGAACCAAAAAGGACATGAGGTAGAAACCAGCGAGATCGGAATAATTTTTGGACTTTAGTTAATAATAATGTATAAATATTTGTTCATTGATTGTAATAAATGTGCCACACTCAGGTAAGATTTTAATCCTAGGAGAAACTGAGTGGGGGGTGGATATAGGCGCCCTCTCTTCTATCGTCCCAAATAAGTAGAAACTATTGCTTTAGGGAGTAAGAACAAGAAAGTGGCCAAATGAAATCATTTCTTCAAAGAGAATTCAGAACTCTGGTTTGCAATGTGCGCCAGCACAGTGCCCTCCCCCTTTAACTAATGAGCCCCATTATCAGACCCAGTACTAAGGCCTGCAGAACCCACATGGCCTCAGAGCACGGAGAGTTGTAGGAGTTTGGAAGGAGGAGTTCATATGCCGGCGCACTGCTCTACTCTGCTGTGGGCCCAGCAGTTAGCAGGACACCAAGCCCTGGCTCTGCCCTTGGTGATCTGGGGCTAATTGTGATGGGATAGACTAAAATTATGAATCATGAGTCCAGGGAACCAGCAGGTGGCCGGAGGCTAGCATATTCTTCCAATGAGAATAAAAACTGGACGTTTACATTTGAGCAGAGATTGAACGTTCTGAATGGGGTCTTGTCTCCCACTTTTTCACAGAGAAGATGCAAGATAGGGACACAGTGTATGGACTGGTTGTCTGGGCAGCAATCCATGATGAGAGTGAAAGAGGAGATTTGATGGTTTTTTGGTGGACCGAGACCTTGGTTCAGGCCAGAGCTCCAAGGTTGCTTTAGGCCTCGAGGGCCCACTCTGAACCAAGCACATCAGGGAGCATCACAGATGACTTCAGGGAGCAGCGGAGAATCAGCCTCAGTGGCATGGTAAGTTCCCTGCTAGACCGAGGTCAGTTCTGCATCAGTCTCTGGGAATTGCTTTAAAGGACTCGTGCTCATTCATTTGCCCCAAACAAAACATAGCTGAAAAATTCTTCTCCTCTTCCCCAAGATAAAGAAGTCATTAGAACAGAGATTCATGGTACATTATTTTGGCTCTGAACTCCAGATCATATGGAATAAAATCTGTGAAACCCCTTTCCCACGAAGGTACCCCTAGATACACATCCATATCATTTCGCAAACTAGTTCAGAGTGTCTGTGGAACACGTAAAGTCCATAGAACCTTCTGCATTTGGAGATTGTCTTTTGTCACCTAACCTAATTTTTAACTAACCAAAAACAAATTCTTTAAGTAGAAATTAAGCATCATACTGCTAAAGTAAATTCACCTTTTAATCGTGGCTAAGTTTTTCATTAATATTCATCTTGTAAATTACGTCAAAGTTGTGTCCACGACTGAATGGAAAATACTAGTCAGATTAGTTCTCAGAGGGCTGTTGGGGTGCACATTCCTGATAATAAAGTTTGGGGAGACTTGACTCAGACATAAACAGGTCAAAGAGAAGGGAGAGGACTAGGCTTATTTTTATCACAGGGTAACTGGACCTTGCTGCAGCTTCTCCTGGGCCCCACTGGGAGGAACCCCTTAAATTCTGATCTTCACGTGCTGCTGAAGCACTGGCCACGTGAATGGAGGACAGAGGCCAGACAGCCCTTTTCTCTCATGACTCTCAGTAAGTTTTCCAAATCCTGTGTCATTTAAACCTAGTTTCCTTGGATTTTTTTTTCCTGTTACCCCCAAGTCACAAGTATCTCATAAATTATGTTCCAGCCAGAAGGCTTTGCTGCTCCTGAAAATCGAGACAGAAAGTAGAAAAAACCTCAGAGGAAGACATAGAAAATCTGAGTAACAAGGGTACGTGAGAGTCAGATCTGAGTAAATATTGGCTGCATAAAACAATGTGAATGTCTTCTAGAGGAGAAAATGAACGTAGAATTCATGTGGATGCAAACAATGAATTTAGACGTCCCTGGAGACAGAGATGAATAGAATCCCATTTTTCTAATGTTAAGTCCTTTGCATTGTCTGGGAAAATGGTAAAATGTCGGTATAAGAATTGTTTGGTCAGGACTATATGCAGTGATCTCTCGGCTCCCCATCAAAAGAAAATCAAAAGAATAACGTAGAACTATTCTATCAATACACAAGCAGACAAGATACAAAAGGGAAGCATAAGAGGACAGAATGATAAACAAAGTGGAGTATACCAGAAGGGATGGAAAACCACACATAGTAGGATGATCATTTTAACCTAAAACATACTCAGCAATCTGTGGATGGGGGGGGCAGGAGGAAGCTTCTGGAGCGTGGTCGCAGCTCTATTTTCTGATCACACGTGTGTTCCCCGTGTGAGGAATCATTGCAGTGTATGTTTAACTTCCATTCACCTCTTTGCATACATGTTCACGAGAAAGACACAAGGAGAGAGTTAAAAAACAAAAAAATTGGGGCACCTGGGTGGCTCAGTTGCTTAAGCATCTGACTCTTGAGTCTGGCTCAGGTCATGATCTCTGGGTTGTGGGATAGGACCCCGTGTGGGGCTCCGTGCTGGTTGTGGAGCCTGCTTAAGATCCTCTCTCTCCCTCTGCCCACCTACCTCCTCCCTGCCGCCCCCTGCCCACCGCCCCGTTTGTCTGGCGGTACTATCTCTTTCTCTCTGGGGAAAAACCCCACAAAAGCCCTTCTAGTAACCAACTGGCAGTATTTTTTCCAGTGGCTTCATTGTGAGCATATGTGTAGATGAGTAAAAATTGTGGCCTTTGTGGTGTCTGAGCAGCTCATTCAGGGATGGCTTCTGGGCAGGAGATGGGTTTTTCTAATCCTTTTTACCACTCCGAGCTCAAGTTTGGTTCCCATCCTGACCATTTGGATGATTCTCGCTCCAGGCCTTCAGGGATCACTTTCGGTGTCTGAGTGATGCCTGGAGCCCAGGAGCAGAGCCTCTGACAAGTCCCTTCTGGTCTGGTACCACTCTCCTGCCGCATTAAAAAACAAAACTGGCCTATTTTAATTTATAAGAAAAAGCTTTTCCTAAATAAACAAGGCCAAGAGCAGAAGACCTTGCTCTGAAAAATACTATAACTGAAATAACCCATTATCGAGCATTTTAAGGGTTTTTGTTTGGTGCTGCCTGTCTTGTGCATCTGAGGAAAGTGTACACACACACACACACACACACACACACACACTCTGCAACCTATACAGTCATTTGTTGAGGACTCCGTCTCAAAATCTGAACATCTGAAAGGCAGTCTCTTCCAGCCACGACCTCACCTTTGTAGCTGGCTTTGGACTTCAATCTCCCAAATTATTTCTCAAATTATTATGATTATCATCATCATCACCATAAATTACACAATATTTAGTCTTAAAAGCAAAATGGATTGACAAAACCTATTAAAACAACAACAACAAAAGCCAAAATGAGTGCAGAATTTTCCTGCCCTAAACCCTCCCTACGCTGAATTCAGATGTCCCAGCTGCAACCCTCCCCTCGCTTTCAGGGGCCAGCTCTGTGACCTTGGCCTAGAACTCAATCTCGCTGTAAAATTTGGCCTCACCAACATATTTAACAAGTAGTGTCTTTGCATGATGGCCACTTCAGCCCATGCGTGGCTACTGAATAATACGGAAGTCTCATATATAGAGAATCCCTTCTTCTCCGTCCAGCAATAAAGTCATTATTTCTGCTTCTTCATTTTAAAGACTTCAGTAATGACATACGCTTCAAATCATAGCAAGACACAGGAAAAAAAAAAAAACCCACAACCCTCAAACCCAATACTTTGGCATATCCCTCCCTCGACTTCCAAATATTTATAAAGCAAAATTGTACATAATCAAGGTCATATATTACATATGGTTTTAATCTGGCTCTTTTCAGTTAACATTTTATCATGCTCTTCTTCCCTGAGCTATCACAACCTCTTCCAAAATATTGTTTTCAATAGCTTTGCAACATTCTTCCAGCCATAGATAATGTAACTTATGTACCCATCCCCTCCCATTGTTGGAGATGTTTTAATTATGGTATTATTATAACAAAGTATCACAGAAGTTTTTGCTCACAAATAATTTCCTTTAGTTTGGATTATTTCCCTAGAAGAGTTCTCTCCAAAGTAAGTTTGCCATGTGAAGGAAGTAACCATTTGTGTGAGCTTCCTTGGTGGAATTGAGAAGCATGACCGAGAACAAGGACCTTGTTCCAAGCACAAGGGGAAGGAGATTTATTAGAGTCCTAGGGCTGCCCTAACAAATTACAATAGAGTGAGTGGCCTAAAACAACAGAAATTTCTCCTCTCACATATCCAGACACCAGAAACCCGAATTCAAGGGGTCTGCAAGGTTAGCTGTTTCTAGAAGGTCTGACGGAGGTTGTGTCAAGGCTTCTTCCCTGACCTGCGTGCATTTGCACCTGCCTTGCTCCCATCCCTGCGTCCTTCTGACATGGCCTTTGTCCCCGTGTTGTCTGTTCGTCCTCCCCTTATGAGGATGCAAGATATCCTTATGAGGATATCTTGATTGCATCAGCAAAGTGTTTTCAAGTAAAGTCTCATTCACAGATGGGAGGGCGTAGGATTGCAGCGTTTCTTCCTGGGCGACCCACTTGAACGCACCAGGGGCGCAGCCCTCTTTGCCGGCCCTCAATGAAAACAATGTGGGAGAGTTACCTGCTAGAGACACGGAGGGCCTCAGACCTGGAAGGTTTCTCCGATTGTACCTGGAGGTCTGTCCGAGTCGGCTGTGACGGTGTTTCGATCAAGTACTTCGATTCCCAGGGCTCAACCCTATGGCCCCTAAATCTTCCACTCAAAGAAGAAGCCGGTTCTGTAGGGCGCCCCTGCATCAGGACTACGGGCGGGAAGGAGTCGGTCAATGCGTCTAGATTGAGTCGGCGGCGTTCACACCCCGCCGTGTGCGAGGCGCGGACAGCGTCCCGAGGCCGGAAACCCCGGTGTCGAGCTGCTTCGCCCCCATGCGCCGGGCTCGGGCTTCCCTCTCTGGGGAGGCGACCAGCGGGGACCTCCCCAGCGTCGCCTTCTGCTCCTCGACCCTCCCTGCCCCCGCCCAGCCCGGCTTCAGGCCGCTCTTCCCGAGCAGGAACCGGGCGGAGCGGGTGCAGCCCTCCGAGATACCTGGGTCTTGGCGTTGAGCGCGGAAAGCAGACGCGAACCACTCCAGCTCCTTCCAGCCCGCTTCCAGGCACCGTCGGCTCCCGCAGGTCCGAGGTCGCTGGGGACGCCACCTGCTCCGAGGTCCCTCCCTGCGGGCGGGCAGTCGGCGGTGACGGGCGCGGGAGTTCTGGGCACAGACTGTCCCCTGCGGCTCCCAGGGCTTCTCCGAATTCCACGCGCCCCGCCGAATTTGGATTTGCTTATGGGCCACGCGTTTCACCCAGGACTGTCCCCTGAGTGGACGCAGGGGATTCCTCGCTCGCAGACTTAACAGTGACACGAACCGTCTCTCCCTCCTCCAGTTACAGCGTGATGTCGCGCCGCGGAGAGAGGTGGGCGGGTGCCTCTGAGGTGGCCACCTTCTAAGCCGCTGACAAGAGGCCCCTGCCAGTAGGTAGTCGTGGCCGAGTGGTTAAGGCGATGGACTTGAAATCCATTGGGGTCTCCCCGCGCAGGTTCGAATCCTGCCGGCTACGGTTTTACAAAGGCTCCTTCCTACTGCGGCCGCCCGGAACTTCTGCCTTCTAGTTCCTGCTGGTCTCCCTCTGGTTGCCAGTTACCTATTTCTCTGGGTCAGGTTGGATCTGTTCCTCCAATTCCAAACACCGCGGCATCTCAGACTTTGACCCTCGGTGTTAAGTGGATGAGTGCCTCTGCGAGGGTGGGAAGGTCACCGAATATTAGACCTGATTTGAGGAGGGCTGTTACTGTTCCTCAATTATGGGCCCCAGCCAACTTGGGTTCTCAGCATCAGCCAGATCCCCATCCTCTCAGGGACTAGAGGTGTCTTCCTTGCTACTATCTAGAACTCAATATGTATAAAGCGGCATTTACTCTAACAGCTATCATTTTTTTTTTTAAATCCTTACTAGGTCCCAAGCACTGAGTTGGCATTATATGCACGACATCATTTAATTTAATCTCCAATATAACCCCATAGCATAGATGACATCAGTCTCATTTTACAGAACAAGAAACCAAAACTTGACTTGACCAACACTGCCCAGTAAAATGGCATGTAGACCAAAGAGTTTCTTAGGTGTGGTTGTGAGGTCACTTGTCACAGATACTGCAGGGAACACACTTCTTAAAAACCAGTGGTTAGTGACACAGTCCTGCTGTAGTTTATACACAGGAATGACTTTCATATCAGTTCCTACTTATCAGACATTACAGACGTATTTCCAAGTGCTTTATGTGTGTTAGCTTGTGTGATCACATTCATAAGAAATGAATACTATTATTACCCTTACTTTATAAATATGGAAACTGACACCCACAGGAGTAAAATAACATGGCCAAGTTCACCCAGCTAGTAAGAGGAAGGGCTGGGCTTGAACTCTCAGTTTGGGTCTATACCAGGGAACTAAAAGTTGGGCCAGGTGTACGGGCAGACCAGGGGGGCTTTCATTGCTACTGTCTACAGCTGGAAATTAATGTTACTGCCTAACTCTCTTACTGAGATTTTTGCCTCCATAGATAAGTCTAAGTGGTTGGTCTGGAGTATGGGGTTGTTACCCATTGTGTACTGAGTGTTCTGCTAGCCCAAGTTTGCAGAATGTCATTGGACAGCAATGAGGTGTTACCTGGTTTTGAGTGATAAGAAGTGATTGTTATTGTCACTTCATATGAATGATTAGTTTATAAAGAAGAGCAACACATCTATTCTGTCTTCTCAGCCTGAAAACTCCAGAGCCCAGGAGTGGGAACGCTTTGTTAAACCACAGGAAGTGGATTTAAGGCTGCCAAGCCCAGCAGTTATTTCTGGTTTGAGACTAAAAGCAAAATCCTTGCAGAGCCCCCTACAAAACCCATCAGGGAAGCCTGCTGATTCTGGTAAACAGGGTGTATGGGACTTACTCAGCAAGAAAGAATCTTAGTCGGAAAGAGTCTCAGTGTCTCAAGGAGGGGGCTTTTGAGGCCAGGATTAGTCACAAGAGAATTTTAGATCAGAAATTGTGGAAGGAGATCCGTGGCAATGGTGATCAGAATATGTAAACTTAGTAAATGACTGGGACAGCCAGTGGTCTTATCTTCAGAACGTGAGTCCATGTGGAATTCCTCCATGATATTGCCATAAAAGCTACAACTAAAGGGGAATGCAAAGAAGGTGGGCTCAGGGAGCTTGTCTCTCACATGGCGGCCAGTAGGTTTTATCCGCTGTGTGCTATCACACATGGTATCACATCTGTACGTTTCGGTTTCATTTCATTACTTGTCTGTTTTGGTTCAAAGATAGCTAGAAATGAGAGTCAAACAACACAGAATGTAAAGAAGTAGGATTTTAAAATAAAAAATGAAAATCAGTTCAGTTAGAGAAAACCTCCCAAATTGAATAGCACAGTTTCCCGCCAATATTCACCGTGTTCAATGTCTCCGTCTAGTACAACCTGGAAACTCCAGGGGAAGGTTCTCTGGTCCCTGCCCTCTCTTCATACGTTCTCCTGCACATTCAGGGACCAAGAATATTAATATGGGGTTTTTTTTATTGATTTGGGGAAAAAAGTTTAAATTCAGAGACTCAGTACTCTGATTTGCATGCAAACGAAAATGGAAAGAAAAGGTCCAGATAGGAACAGAGCTTTTGTTTATAGAAAAACAAAACAACACACATCCTTGAGAACACTTGGTATATTGCCTGCCTTTTGTTAGTTTAACCTCTCAAATAGGAAAATAGTTGTGACGGTTAGTTTTATGTGCCAGCCTGGTGGGCCACAGTGCCCAGATAAGTGGTCAGTCATCATTGTGTTTCTTTGATGTTTCCGTGAGGGTGTTTTGGGAGAAGATTAAATTTGGATTGGTGGACTTTGAGTCAAGGAGACTGCCCTCCACAATCTGGGTGGGCATCAATAAAACAAAAGACTGATACCCCCCCACCCCAGCAGGGGGGAATTCTGTCTGCAGGTAGTTTTCAGGCTTGAATTACAGTGCTGGCTCTTCCTGGGTCCCCGGCCTGCTGCCCACCCGGCGATTTTGGACTTACCACAACTCCCATAATCTTGTGAGCCAATTCCTTAAGATAAAGCTCCACACACACCCACATCCCACTGGTTCTCTCGCTGGAGAACTGAGGAATACAGTAGTGGAATCAAATTGTTTTACTTTTCATTTTTTCTGGTGACTGATGAAGAAGATCACCCTTTCATATGTTTATTGATTCTTTTTATATCCTTTTTTCTGAAAGACCTGTTGAACTTTTCTGCCCGTTTTTCTCTTGGATTGTCTATTTCATACTCATTTTCCTTATTCACATCCAGGTGGACCTGTACAGGTCGAGAGGCTAGCTAAGCTACTCCAGGTATGGCTGCCGTGGCGTCCACTTTCCGTGGCCTGCAGGGAGCATCAGGGACTCCCCGACCTCCTATAAGGGCCATGCGGAGCAGCCCACAGAGTCACCAGCAAATGTCATCTCCTGTTAGGACTTCCCCAAGCCCCCTGTGATCAACAGTCCTCCCTGCCTCCCAGGACCATGACCTTGTGCTGTCCTTAGATTAGACCCCCGTGAAGCTCCCCCAAGCCCCTCTTGCGGTCCGGATTGACTAATCCAGCCTTAGCCCCGGAGCTGCCCAAGCTCTCCGCCCATGGACCCTAATGAAGGCAGATTCCCGGGTCTCATTGCTCTGTTCCCTACCTTGACCTCCCCATGCGCCGCCTTAAAGAGTGCTGTGCACTTCCTCCAAGACCCGTGAGTCATGAACTTCTCTAGTGTGATTTTTCCCGTGGTCTGCTGTTTTGTTATTTTAATTCACTATCCGCCATTTCCTGCTCTACCTAACAAACGTTAACGTAACAGTGTCCTGACGACGTCTGCACAGCTCCCTGAATCCCGGAGCCAGCCTTCGGTCGGGCAGGTGTCACGGGAGGGGAGAGGCGGGGCGGAAGCGGGGAAGGGCGCCCTTGGGGTCCCGGTCGCCTGCGCTTCAGCACCCCAGACCCACAGCTCACGGCCCCCACCAGCGTGCGCCCCGCAGCTGTCAGATGAAAGGCTGAAGGACAGTATTTGATCCGAAGCAGTGCGGCCCTGATGGTCAGGAATTCTAAAATGATCGCGTGGACACAAAAGCGACAAGCGTGCTCCCCGTCGGGGAATCGAACCCCGGTCTCCCGCGTGACAGGCGGGGATACTCACCACTATACTAACGAGGAGAACCTGGCAGCTGCTTCTTAAAGACGCCTCATAAAGGGAACTGCAGGGCGCCCTCCCGTGCTCTGCTCGCGGTGAGGACCGCGCACCCGCGTGTGCGCCCCCCGGGATGCCCGCCCTTCCCGCCCCACGGCGCCCGCTGCCCCGCAGGGTCTCTCGGCCAGATCGGCATGCGGCGCGCGCAGGCGACCGAGGCCGGGGAACCGGTGCCTCCGACCGCTCTGCTCCCGGGCCTTTCCGCGCAGGAAAACCCCGGCAGAGCTCCCCGCGGGGCGTCCCCCAGGCCCCTGCCCCCGGCCGCGTTCTCCGCTCCCTCGAGCTGGTAAAAGTGACGCCCCCTGGCGGTGCAGCTCTGGCCGGCCCCCCCATCGCTCCCGGGGACATTTAATCCAGTCCAAAATGAGAGCTTCGTAGTCGGCAGGATTCGAACCTGCGCGGGGAGACCCCAATGGATTTCTAGTCCATCGCCTTAACCACTCGGCCACGACTACGCGGCGCTTAGGCGTTTTTTCAAGTTGCGGATGACAAAGAACGCAGGCTGGGAGCCCTGCCCGCTGTCCCGGAAAGCAAACTCTGTGAACGCAACGCGGACCTCCAGCAAGACGGGGTTTGTTGTTCTCATTTAAAAAGTCCAACCGCTCGCGCCGCCGGCGCAGTCGGGAGCCCCGGGACGCGGTCCTCACCGCGTGAGCACCCGCGTTTCAAGCCCGCAAGTCAGTCCCGCAAAGCCTGCGCCCGGGCTGCGCGCTGGTCTGAGCCCGGGCTCCCGGGTGTGCGCTCCAAGAACCACTTTGCTTTCTCCCCCCGAGCCGGCCGTCGCTTCCAGCCCCCGCGGGCCCATGGGAGTGGGAGGTGATGCAGCTCGTGTGAGGTCACCACTTTGACCGAGGACCCGGCGGGAGCAGCTAGTGATGCTCGTGGTTAGAGGGTCCGCTGCAGCGCGGTCTGTAACGGGGGAGAGAAAGGCAGTAACGTGCTCATCATTAAGGCGTTAGTATGATGCTATTCCTATCACAGGGTACCACGGAGTCCTTGAAGAGTTAGATCTTCATCGTTTTACTCGGAAAATGTGCGTGAACCTTAATGCACAAAACAACAAATACAAATAGTCCCATTTATATAAACTGAAACTCCAAATTACATAAGTCCATTTTTTAAAAATCTGATGGCATACTCACCAATCTAACAGGAACGCAAACAAGTGGAATGCAAGCGACGGATAAAAATATCTCTTTAAATTACTTTTGAATTCTTTAAATTTTTCATAATAGTTATTGCTTTCTGCATCGTTTATATAATTGGAAAATATAAAAATGGAAAAGCAGGTTTAAATCAATATGCCACTACATACCCTTACATTAGAAAACTGGATGTGTCAACAAAAAGCTGAAAACTAACTTCCCCCGGTGTTGGAATCATAGCTACTTCTTGTTTACTTTCTTCAGCTTTTCTCTCTCTTTCAAATTTGGAGGAAAAGTATAGCATTTTTTTGTATTTGGACATAACGTGTCCCCACAATTCCTTAAAAGTTATAGGATGATTCTGCATCCTATAACTGACAACATGACAAGATGACACTTGTCATCTGTTTGAAGAAACAAGGAGTGCTGTGGCATGGAAATTGATCTCGTAAAAAAAATTATCTGGTATCTACCAACTCTATACTTCACATTTTAGAAAGTGACTTTTGATTAATAACTTCATTAAACCCTCAGAACAGTTCCATGAAGTGCCACCATCCTCGTTTACAAACAGAAACATGTGCAGAGAAGTTCAACAATTCACAGGGCTACTGAGTGTTGGAAGGAAAGGATGTTAGTTCCCATGTTTCCTTAGGGACAGGGAAAATGACTCCCTGGAGAACTGAAAAGCAATAGGCACTTTTTCCACCCATGGATAAGCCCACTTGGTCATGGCTCATCATCCTCTTTAGAAATTACTTGATTCAATTTGCTAAAATTTGTTAAGAATACTTGCAACTCTTTTCATGGGGAACATGGGTCTGCGACTTTTTTTTTTTTTTCTTCTCAACTCTTATTCGATTTTGTTATCAGGGTAATATTCACCTCCCAAAATGAAGAGGAAAATGTTCCCTCTTAGTTTTTGGAAAAGTTTATGTAGATCTGGTGTTCTTCCTTCTTTAAAGGTTTGATAGAATTCACCAATAAAGCCATCTTCATTGGCCTGGATTTTCCTTTTCTTTCAAGGTTTTATTTATTTGAGAGAGAGAGAGAGCGAGCAAACATGAGAGTGGGAAGGTCAGAGGGAGAAGCAGATCTGACCCCCGCCCGATGTGGGACTCAATCCTGGGACTCCAGGATCGTGACCTGAGCCACCCAGGTACCCTGGCCTGGACTTTTCTTTGTGAGAAGGTTTTTAATTACAAATTCTGTTTTCCTTGTTTGCTTATTTATTTAGTTTTAAAGATTTTATTTATTTAAAGCCCACCCGAACCGGTGGAGGGGTAGAGGAAGAGGGAGATGGAGAATCTCAAGCTGATTCCACACTCTGTGCACAGAGCCCAAATCCAGGCTTATCCCAGGACCCTGAAATCATGACCTGAGCTGAAAACAAAAGTTGGATGCTTAAATATTTTAAATAGATATATGACAATTTAGATTCTTTATTTTTTCATGAGTGAGCTGTAGTCTGTGCTTTTTGAAAAATGGATCCATTTCATCTAATTTGTCACATTAATGGACATAATATTATTCATAATATTCTTTTATTGTCTGTAGAATCTGGGCACATGCCCCCTCTTTCTTTCCTGATATTGATAATATGTGACTCTTTTTTCCTGACCAGTCTGACCAGAGATTTGTCAATATCATTCAACTTGTAAAATAACCACACTTTGGGTTTCATTGATTTTTCTTTGTCTTTTTTCTGTTTTCTTTAATTACTTTTTATTTTTCTCTTTAGTATTTCTTTCCTTCTGCTTATTTCATGTTTAACTTGCTCTCCTTTTTTTTTCTACTTTCCTTTTTTTAAAATTAGGTTTTTTTCATTCCAGCATTGTTAACACACAATGTTATATTAGTTTCAGGTATCTTTTAAAAAAAATAATATCTTAAGGTGGAAGTATAATTAATTTATTCAGGAACTTTTTTCTTTTATAATGTAAACATTTCTTGCTATAAACTGCTTTCTCTACAAAACTTCAGCTGCAGACATTTTGTTAAATTTTGCCTTTATTTTCTTAATGAAAAACTTAAATTTTCCCTGTGATATATTATCTGGCTTGTGGGTTATTTAGAAGTATTTTCTTTGACTTCTGGTATTGATTTGTGGTTTAATTCTGTCATGGTCAGAGAATATGTTTTCTATGATTTCATTCCTTTCAAACTTAAGATTTGTTTTATAGCCCCAAACACAGTTTATCTTAGTAAGTATTCAATGTTACTTGAAAATAATGTATTCTGCTGTTGTTGGATAGAGTGTTGTATAAATATTAACTAGGTCAAGTTCATTGATAATGTTGTTTAAATCTTGTATATTCTTACTGATTTTACTGACTAGTTGTTCTATCAGTTACTGAAAGAGAAGTGTTAAAATCTCCAACTGTATTTGAATAATTTTTCTATTTCTCTTCTCAGTTTATCAGATTTTGCTACATGTATTTTGAAACTCTGTGATTAGGTGCATACATAGGTAGGATTATTATGTCCTTTTGACTTATTCACTCCTGTATCATTATGAAATGTCCCTCTTGATCTGTTTTTAGACGTTAAGGTGGCTTGATTCTTTTCTCATTTGTTTTCCTTCTCCCAGGTATCAGAATTACTCACTATCTGAGGATGTCTACTGTCTGAAGAGCACGACTCTGGTATACTTTATTCAGTTTTTTAGTTTAAGGTGGAAGAGTAAGTCTGGTCCCAGTTGTTTCACTGTGGTGAAAAACAAATCCTTCTGGCACTGGTCATTTAAAATCCGCCAATCTGACTTTATTTATTTTTAAAGATTTATTTACTTATTTTAGAGAGAGTGGCAGGAGGGATAGAGGGAGAAGGAGAGAGAGAATCTCAAGCAGACTCCATGCTGAGCACAGAGCCCCATGCAGGGCTCCACCCCATAACCCCAAGATCATGAGCTGAGCTGAAACCAAGATTTGAGGCCCAACTGACTGAGCCACCCAGGTACCCTCCAGCCCCCGCCACCAAACTGACTTTAAATCTTGGTGGGACATCATCCTTTCCTTTTTATTCATCCTTTTCTTCCATGACCGTCTTCTTGACTACAGACATTTCTGCAACTACTTTTATTCCTGGTCAACCCTGTGAGAATTAACACTTGGAACAAGTCCATGAACGAGGAATTGCAGTCAGCGTTCCAGGACAGAAGCAGAACTGCGGGGATGGTTACATACATTCTCATATATACATATATATATATATATATATATATATATATATATATATATATATATTCATATACATATTTGAGAGATTTATTGAAGCTGGCTAAGTAGTCTACATACACATGCTGACGTGTCGTGGCTCAGACTCCATGGGGCAGTGTGATCCGGAAGGGAAGAAAGACGTAAAGTGGGGAAGATTAGGGCAAGCGGGAACCCACAGGCATGAAGGGGAGGGAGCCCCAGAGAATGGACTGAAATCTGTGTCACTTCGGGGCACGTGTCCTCCAGAAGCCAGGGCCTTTCATTTAGAGCTAAACACACACGTTTATCCGGGAAAGAGGAGGCCGAAGGAGGATCCAGGGGAAGGTGGGGCAGTGGCAAGGCCAAGTGCCACCTCCTGAGGAGGTCAGTCAGCAGAGGAATTGGAATGAGCTGCCACTTGACTTCTCCCCCCTCCAAGAATGTCTCTTGGGGACCGTCCAGTCAGAAACATCTGAAAAAGGGAATTCTGGGGAATATAGTTCAACCTGGCCAAGTTGCTATAGATATCAAGATAATGTTTTGGTATTTACATATGTAATAATCAATATACTGTCTTAATTACTATAGATTTGTAAGTAACTACATATATCTTGATATATCTATCTTGTACCAGTCTTCGAATTTTGCTATCTTTTTCAATAGCTTCTTGTTTTTTTAAGTTGCGATACATTTTCATATGTATGAGACAGTGAGTTAATTTCCATAAGATACATATTTGGAGGATGATAAGGATTTTATTGAATCTACCGATCAATTTGGAAATAGTTGCCATCTTGATAAAATTGAGTCTTTCAAAAAAATTGAGTCTTTCAAAAAATAAACATAGTTTTTCCCTCCATTTAATTTCCACCAGCAATATTTTGTGGTTTTTAATGCAGATTCTTGCACATTTTGTTAGATTTATTCCTAGATGTTTAAGGTTTGGCTGCAAATGAAATATTTGAATTTTAGTTTCCACTTGTTTTACACATATGTATTTTATATATGGTCTATAATGAAAGGAAGAAACAGAAACAAATAATGTTTAATCTTAGCTGAACGTGGGATCTTCATGTTACTTCAAATGTGAACCAGAGGGATTGAAGAAATAATTGAATGAATACCCCTGCTGCACAAGAACATTCATTCACACTTTACCCACTAACATTTAAATAACATAATTTTAATAATGAAAGTTCAAATTAAAGGGTTGATTAAAATTTCAGGTTTATTTTGGTCCTAGAATGGTGTTTCTTGATTATGAACTTGGATGGTGAATTCATTGAAAGGCTGATGTTGGGGCACCTGTGTGGCTCAGTCTGTTAGGTGTCTGCCTTCAGCTCAGGTCATGATCCCAGGACGGAGTCCCTTGGCTGGCTCCCAGCTCAGCAGTGAGCCTGCTTCTCCTTCCGTCCCTCCCTCTGCTCAAGCTCCCACTCTGGCTCTTAAATAAGTAAATAAAATCTTACGGGAAAAGAAAAAAAAAAAAAAAGCTGATGTAACACTCAGTCATTCAATGCACTTCTCATTTTTTTTCCTGATACAAAATCGTGGGACCCCAGAATGATTTGATCATATTCACCCTTCAATCATGCAAGAAACTGCTGTGTGATACTTCTTTCTTGTGCCTTTATCCTGAATATCAGTCATTATTAAAAGTAATGTGTATCAGTTTCTTTGCTTACTATGGAATTCTGCATACTATTCTTTCATCAGGTATAAATTCATGTTTAATAATGTCCTCAACACCTATGTTACATCTAATGTTCAGATTGTGCTTGGGTTTTTATCTCAGTGAGCGTTATTTTTTAAATTAATTGAACTATTAGTTTTTCTTCTTTCAACTTTTTATTTTGACGTAATTTCTAATTTATGGAGAAGTTGCAGGAATAGTACAAAGAAGTTTCATAAAGCCTTCACCTGTATTCACCAAATGTTGACAATTTATGACATGTGCCTTAATTTTTCAACGGCTATATCAAGATTTACATCCATATAAATTTTTTCCTTAGGTATTGAAAGTGAGTTTCAGACAAGATGTCCCTTTAGCCTTATTACTTCAGTGTTTTCTGGAAACAGGACTTTCTCTTTCCTAACCACAGAGCAATTATGAAATCGGGGTTAAAATCCTTACTTAATCTACAGATCTTGTTAATGTTTTGCTAATTGTACAGCAATTTTATCTCAGGAATACTAGGTTGCATCCAGTTGTCCTGTCTCTTTAGTCCTTGAATCTGGAAGAGCTCCCCACTCTTTGTCTCCTGTTATATTTATTTTTTGTTTGCTTGTTTGTTAACCTACTTGACAGGGAGAGAGCACTGGTAGGGGATGACGGAGAAGCGGGGGTGGGGTTGGGGGGCTCAGTCCGGGGACTTTGAGATCATGTCCTGAACCAAAGACAGACGCCCAACTGACTGAGCCACCCAGGCGCCACTGCTTCTTTGCCATTTAAAAAACAAGTTGGTCACGTATTTTGGAGAATGCACCCCAAACTTGAATTTGTCTGATGTTTCCTGAGAGTCAAATTCAGATTATGGGCTTTTAGCAGAAGACCACACAAATGAGGAGGTACCGTCGCAGACCTTCCCTGGGAGGTGCGCGATGTTGATTGTTGATACTGGAGAAGCTGACTGTGGTCAGTCGACGCACGTGGTGTGCGCCGCGGCTCTACACGGTCAAACCACGATTCTGCTTTTGTAGTGCTCATCATGGTTTATGCATTTCACTTCTTTTTCGTTACATTTGATTGTCTAGAAAGAAAATAAGTTCAAGGAAGAAGAAAGGGAATATCTGACTGGGAGAACAAGCACGGTTTGTCGGAGCCACGAGATTGCACGGAAGCGCAACCAGGCCCCCCGGGAAGGGACGCGCGCGCCCCCGGGGGCCGCGAGGCCGGGCGGTGTCCCGGCGATGCGGCCGGACCGCGGGGTGGCTCTGTGGCTGGAGGTAAGCCCCGCACCTCGGCGGGGACTCCTGCACACCCAGCCCCACCTGGGGGCTCGCGGAGCTGACGTTTCAAGTGACAGCACGTGGGGAAGAAAATCCGGGTGGGCTTTCAAGAGCAGCGGAGAGGCGGCATCGCCGAGCCCCGCGTTACGCTCGAGGAAAAACCGGGTTGCTGGGCTTTCTTCTTTAGTTTCGTGTTTCGTTTTTGGCCCATGAAGGTAATTGTTAAAACAAACAAACAAACAAACACCGCAGGACAGGCGATTCGGGGCAGCAAAGTTACAAGTGAGGGACGGAGCAGGGCCCTTGGTCACCGGCGCCCCCCTGCCGTGGCGGGAGCGGCCAGCGAGCTCCCCCCGGGGCAGCCTCAGGACGGTCGGAGAAAAACACGTGCCGCAGTCGGCAGGACTTGAACCTGCGCGCGGAGCCCCCAGGGGATCTCGAGCCTGTGGCCTTAATCGCTCGGCCACGACCACCCGCAGGTGGGAGCCGCGCACGCGCTCCCGCGCTCCCGCGCTCCCGCGCTGCTCCGGGCCGTGCGCACCGGCTGCCGGAGCTCCCCGCCCGCGCCGCGCCGCGCCCGTCACTGTGCGGGGAAAGCGCCGACCCCCGGCACCCCCGGGACTCCTGGCACCCCCGGCACACGAGAGCACCGACGCCACCAGCAGTCCCAGGTGAGTTCAGGCCTCCCCTGCGCGCTCTGGGGCCGGCCCCGCGCGCCGCCTTCCGAGCGCAATTCCCCGGCGGCCCCAGGGCCCAGAGGTCTCCTTCGGCGCCAGTACCCCTTCCTGGCTGACCCCGCGCGCGGCGGGCTCCGTAGGGGGACCGGGGGGTGACTCCGGCCGGGTTTCCGGGTGGGGGCGGCCCGGGCGGGCCCCGGGGGGCTTCCGGCGGGGGGGGGCGGAGGGGATCCGGGCGGGCTCCGGGAGGGCCGGGGTGGGGGTGGGGGCTCCGGACTGGCACCAGGTGGGGCACCGCTTCCGCCGCTTTCCGTCCGGGACAGGGGGACACCCCCCCTCCCCTGCATATTGCTACGCCTCATTTTTTGTCTTTGTTTTCTTTGAATAAATGTCACTTTTTGAGGCAAAGATATATAGGAGGTGGGGGAAAGAGGTGTAGAGCAGGGTGAAGGGGGTGGGAGGGAAATGAAGGGCGAGCCGTCGCCTACAGACATGAAATCAACTCTAAGGTATCCCCAGTTTAATGTAGGGGAGTCTGGCCAAAGGGGAGTATTAAGCCGAGTTTGGGGTAAAGGAGCCGGACTCCGTGTTTGAGTTTATTGTTCCAACGGCCTTTGCTCTCGAGCTGAGGACTGAGTGCAACTTAAAGTAGAACCGAAGTCGGGATAGAGATGTTGCCAGAGTAAGTTATATCGTGACTCCTCCGTTGGGTCTGTGTGGTGTCCGTCGGATGGGGTGGGGGCCCCCAGATGTGGGGGGACGATCAGGTGGAAGTCGGTGGCCAGGCAAGCGGGGAAAGGATTCACCTGAGGCAGAACGAGGAGAATAGAAATTTACTGAGAACAACACGGCGGGGGAGTGGGGGGCGCGGAGACTGGCTGCAAGGAGGCGGTGGGGGCTCGTAATTCACGGTGCACCAGTGAGGGGTGCCTGGCTGGCTCAGTTAAGCTCACTGGACTCTTGATCTCAGCTCAGGTCATGATCTCAGGGTCTTGAGATGGAAAGGGGGTCCGAGCTGAGCGTGGAGGCTGCTTGGGATTCTCTCTCTTCCCGCTGCCCCCTACCCACCTCGTGTGCGCTTGCTCTCTCGCTCGCTCTCTTAAATAGGTTAAATTTTAAAAATGGGAAAGTGAGGAGGTATGGGGATATACGGAATTTTCCCTTGTTGAAACGTCCCCGGTTGTAAGTAGCCCATTGGTCAGCTGGGGCTTATGGGAATTTCTAAGCGGATCACGGGATGGGCCTGTCCGCACAGGTGGTCGCTGTGGCCGCTTGTGCCTTCATCAAGTTCCCATTGCTCAAACCTGTTGTCTACGGTCTTCACGTTTGTAACAGGCCTACGGCATTTTAAGTAAATTCCTTTGGAACTCTAGTTTGAAGGAAGTTGAATGCCTAAGAAATAACAGAAAAGAAACATTTCATGCTTTCAAAAACCACAGGGGGAGAAAACATGGCTGCAATTAATATGCTGAATTTGTTGAATTGATTTTTTTTTTTTTTTTTTTTTTTTTTTTTTTACTTAGACTGAAGTAACAGAGATCATTGACAGTTTCACCTTTTTTATTTTTCTCCTCATTAACATGTCTGGACTGGAAAAAAAGGTGGGGCATGGGACAATAGATTCAGACAAAAGTGAATTGCAGTTCAGCTGCCGGAAACAAAATCATTCTAGCCATTTTAGTCCCAAACTGGAAACAATCCAAAGTCCATTAACAAGAGAAAGGGTAAATAATCGGTTTTCATAACAAAACGTGGGTAGAGCACTGAAAACAAGTGAATTTCAACAGTACACAAACTGGAAAATCTCACCTCGTATTAAAGTGATACCACACTTAAAGACATGCATACCTCATGATTCTATCTATATGTAGTTCAAAATAGACAAAACAAATTTATGGTATTAGAAATCAAAGGTGATTGTTGAAGGTAGTTATGACTGAGAGAGTTATGACTGACGGGACCTGCGGGAGAGGCCGAGAATGGTGGTTTCTTGTTCTGGAGTGCTGGATACTTTGGTGTGTTCACTTTCTGAAAATTTCTTGGACTGTGAAGTTACAGTTTATCGACTTTTCTGCATTGATACTATATTGTCTGTCAATAAAAATTTACTTAACAGAACCTCTCAATCTATTTTAAGCAAAAGGGGATTTAAAAAGAATACAGAAAGCTGAGAAGTTTTTGGAACAGAGGGATGGAGGCAGGTGGCAGCTCTCATCCAACCTTGAGGGAATGGTCTCCCCAGAGAGGCTGCTATTGTCTCTACCATCAAGAAAGTAGGAGATTGGGGTGCCTAGGTGGCTCAGTCGGTTAAGCATCCAACTGTTGGTTTCTTGGTCTTGGCTAGGGTTCTGATCTCAGGGTCCTAAAATCAGGCTGGGGTCATGATCTCAGTGTCCGGAGATGGAGCCCCACCTTCATTAGGCTCCCCACTCAGCAGGGAGTCTGCGTCTCCTCTCCCTCTGCCCCTCCCTCCGCGTGTGCACATTCTTTCTCAGATAAATACATAAATCTTTAAAGAAGAAAGTAAGAAATGAAGATGCCGCCACTGGAATGGTTGATTTCAGGCATCTGGAGGCTTCTTGAATACGAGTGTTCTTTCTAGGGCAGTGGTTCTCAAAATGTGGCATGAATGTGATTTGTCATGCCAGAAAGCAAGTCAGTCAGTGATTTTGTGCCCTGAGGTGATTGAGTGATGAGGGGTCACTCAAGAGAGGAGAGGTCAACACAGAAAGAAGAATTTAATGTTACTCACAGTTCCCCCAGAAACTTTTCTCTTAGAAACAGTCCTCCTGAAAACTAGAAACAACCGACCGTGGGAGGCACCAGTGTTGATCAGGAAGCAGAAAAGAGGAAGGGGAAAGCATGAGCCATAGTCTTTGTTGGGATTTCCAGAGGAAAGGCAAGGCAGGTCAGGGTAAACAGTTTAGGATGGGCCAAATTGAATCATCCAAGTGAGCTTTCGGGGTATCAGGGCTCTCCCTAGTTCTCTGGTACCTGGCCCTGGGCTGATTTGGGGCAGGGACACATTGGCCTGGTTTGTGAGCATTAGATAAAGAAGATGGTTCAGGTAATGGGCTCTGGATGGCAGGAGACATTTAGAGAAAAAAAAAAAAAAACCCACAAAACTCTGGGGTTAATTTGGCCCTCTATGAGTGGGTACCAAAGAGATAAATACAGAATCTAAGAAAACACAGAAGAGTCAGAAAGTAATTTAATTTCAAAACAAGTTGCCAAATGCTGCTGCTCTGGGGACCACTCTTTGAGAGCCACATGTTGGGGGCCGCGCCCTGCCTCCTAGATGTGAATTAGCAAAACCGCTGACACCTCACACTCCATATCCATCTGCAGAACATCCAACGTGTCCATGACCGAGCTTGGCAGCGCAGAGCCAGAAGCTGCCTTATGTCCACACTTGAAAACTCTGAGGCAAACAGAAATCACACCCAGAACCCTAGTTGCAAGGGAACTCAGGAAATGTATTTTTAACCTTCTTGCCTCTGTAGCACAGGAGGGTTCAGAAGAGGGAACTAGATGGTTACTGTGCAGACATTGAAGCTGACATGTTCTGCCTTCCCAGAGAATTAAAAATAATGCGCCAGTATCACACTGAGGGGAAGGTGACTGACACCTTGAAAGGGGCCCTCGTTGTTAGTGACCAGCTTTTCAGCCGTTGGCCCAAGAAATTCTACTCAGATTCCCACCATCGGACTGATTACCTGTAGTCTTTTTTTCTTATTGCTTTTAAGGAATTCTTTTTTTTTTTTTTAAGATTTTATTTATTTGACAGACGGAGATCACAAGCAGGCAGAGAGGCAGGCAGAGAGAGAGGGGGAAGCAGGCTCCCCGCCGAGCAGAGAGCCCGATGCGGGGCTCGATCCCAGGACCCTGGGATCATGACCTGAGCCGAAGGCAGACACCTAATCGACTGAGCCACCCAGGCACCCCTAAGGAGTTCTTTATATATTCTAGACATAAGTTTTTTAGCCAGATATGTGTATGACAAATATCTCCTCCCACTCTGTGCCTTTTCATACTGCTAATGGTGCCTTTGGAGGTGTTGGAAGTCCTTAAGTTTAAAGAAGTCCAATTTATCAATTTTTTATGGTTTTTGCCTTTTCTGCTTGTTAAACCAGAAATCTTTGCTAATCCAAAGCTCATGAAGATCGTCTCCTGTATACCTCTGTAGCATTTGTTGTTTTAGCTCTCATAGTTCCATCTCTAACACATCTGGCATTACTTTAGGGGGTAGTTCCACCTTTAACACCTTTAACCTCTGGCACTAGTTTGGGGGATGGTTTGCAGAAGAGCTGGATGTCCACACTGTTTCCCTTCGTACGTCCGCCGACTCGTGTCTGCTTTGTGAAAAATCCGTCATTTGCCCCACCGAATGGCAGGGACACTTTGCGGTGTGTCTTTGGTTTTGTATAAGCATGTGTCTACTTTGTTCCATTGATCTTTTTATCTGTGTTTATTCCAGCAACATACTTCCTCTTTTTAAACATTTAAATTCAGTTAATTAACATAAAAATGTAATTTAAATTTAAATTCAGTTAATTAACAGTTTCAGAGGTAGAGGTCAGTGAGCCATCAGTCTTATGTAATACCCCGCGCTCCGTACATCACGTGCCCTCCTTAATGTCCAGCCCTCTGTCACCCCATCCCCCCAGCGCTCTCCCCGTCAGCAGCCCTCAGTGTGATTAAGAGTCTCTTGTGCTTTCTTTCCCTCTCTGATTTCATCTTGTTTTATTTTTTCCTCTCTTCCCCTATGTTTCTTAAATTCCACATATGAGTGGAATTTTCTGTTCTGTTTCTTAAATTGCACATATGAGTGAGATCACATGATAATTGTCTTTCTCAGATTGACTTATTTCACTTAGCATAATACCCTCTAGTTCCATCCAGATCATTGCAAATGGCAAG
This sequence comes from Pteronura brasiliensis, assembly GCA_004024605.1. Classification (NCBI taxonomy): domain Eukaryota; kingdom Metazoa; phylum Chordata; class Mammalia; order Carnivora; family Mustelidae; genus Pteronura; species Pteronura brasiliensis. Next base: position 94,719 of record PJEN01002203.1, on the reverse strand, counting down.
ATTTCCCTTTTCTTAATTTAAATTCAATTAATTAGCACATACTATTTGTTTCAGGGGTACAGGTCTGTGATTCACCCGTCTCATGGAATACCCAGTGCTCATCACAACACACACTCTGCCCAACGTCCATCACCCAGTTCCCCCAGGCCTCCTCCACCCTCTCCTCAAGCAACCCTCAGTTTTCTCTGATTAAGTGTCTCTTGTGGTGTGTCTCCCTCTCTGGTTTCATCCTTTCCTGTCTTTCCCTGTGATCCTTTGCCTTGTTTCTCAGACTCCACATACCATTGAGATTATATGATAATTATTTTTCTCTGGTTGACTTATTTTGCTCAGCATAATACCTTCTAGTTCTATCCACGTTGTTGCAAATGGCGAGTTTTCATTTTTGATGGCTGCATAGTATTCCCCAGCATAATATTCCATATATACCATATCTTCTTTATCTAATCATCTGTTGATGGGTATCTGAGCTCTTTCCACAGTTTGGCTATTGTGGACATTGCTGCTGTAAATATTGGGGTGCACGTGCCCCTTCAGTTCACTGCATTTGTATCTTTCGGGTAAATCCCTAGTAGTTCGACTGCCGGGTCAGAGGGCAGCTCTATTTTCTTTGAGGAACCTCCGTGCTGTTTACCAGAGTGGCTGCACCAGCTTGCATTCCCACCAACAGTGTAGGAGGGTTCCCCTTTCTCCGCATCCTCGCCAGCATCCGTCATTTCCTGATTCGTTAATTAGCCATTCCGACTGGTGTGAGGTGGGATCTCACTGTGGTTTTGATTTGTATTTGCCTGATGGTTGATGATGTTGAGCATTTTTTCATGTTGTCTGTTGGCCGTTTGTATGTCTTCTTTGGAGAAATGTCTGTTCATGTCTTCTGCTGATAGTAACACTAACTACCATGTTATTCACCTACTAAGTATAATTTTCAGATTTTAAAATTTTTCTTTGGCCTTAAGAATACCCTTTATTATGTCTTGTAATGCACATCTGCTAATGAAGAGTTCTCCCTGCTTTTGCTTGACTTAAATCATCCTTATTTTGCCTTGATTTTCCTCATTTTCTAAATTTCGGTATACTATAAAGAGCACAAATCTGAATAATATAGTTTGATCAGGTTTCACTTATACCTGTGTGACAATCACCATGATCAAGATATGGAATATGTTTGGGCCATCTGGGTGGCTCAGTGGGTTAAAGCCTCTGCCTTCGGCCTGCTTCCCCTGCCCCTGCCTCCCTCTCTGCCTACTTGTGATCTCTGTCTGCCAAATAAATAAATCTTTTTTTAAAAGACTTTTTATTTATTTATTTGACAGGCAGAGATCACAAATAAGCAGAGAGGCAGGCAGAGAGAGAGGAAGGGAAGCAGGCTCCCTGCTGAGCAGGGAGCCTGACGTGGGACTCGATCCCAGGACCCTAAGATCATGACCTGAGCCAAAGGCAGAGGCTTTAACCCACTGAGCCACACAGGCTCCCCCAAATAAATAAATCTTAAAAAAAAAAAGACATGGAATATTTTCAGCAGTATGAAAGCCTCTCATTAGTCTCATCATCGCAGTCCGTACATGTGCTCCCTCCAAAGACAAGCATTCAGGGGCACCTGGGTGGCTCAGTGGGTTAAGCCTCTGCCTTCCTCTCAGGTCATGATCTCAGGGTCCTGGGATCAAGCCCCATGTTGGGCTCTCTGCTCAGCGGGGAGCCTGCTTCCTCCTCTCTCTCTGCCTGCCTCTCTGTCTACTTGTGATCTCTGTTAAATAAATAAATAAAATCTTTTTTTAAAAAAAAAGACAAGCATTCGATCAACATAAATTAATTTTGCTGTTTTGTACTTATTAGTGGGTATTCTTCTGTGTCTTTTTTGAGTGACATTATATCTGTGAGACTTAGCCATGTTGTGTTAATATCAGTAGTTATTCTTTATGCTGACTGTATATCTCCATTTCCATTCTGCCACAGACAGACACTTACATGGTTTCAGATTTTGACTATTACAAATGAAGTTGTTATGACATGCTATTTATGTTGGTTATATACTCAAGTAGTGTAATGTCTGGGTTATGTAGGTATGGTGAAACGTTTTTCCAAGTGGCTATACTAATGTATACAGAGAGAGAGAGAGTGAGCACAAGCAGGAGCAGGGGCAGAGGGAGGAGCACATTTCCCTCCAAGCAGGGAGCCAGATGCAGAACTTGAACCCAGGTCCCTGGGATCGTGACCTGAGCTGAAGGCAGACACTTAACCGACTGAGCCACCCAGGTGTCCTCTGATATACTCCTACTAAAGGTGAAAAATGCTCCTACCACCAATTTGTATCATCAGAGTTTTACATTTTATCCATTCTGATTGGTGTGCAGTGCTATCTAATTTTGGTTTTGATTTGCATTCCTCTCATGACTAATAATGTTGAGTATCTTTTTGTATGTTTATTGACCATTTTGTAAAGTGTCAAGTCTTTGGCCCATTTTCAAATTGGGTTGTCTACTTTTACTGATTTGTAGATGTTCTTTGTATACCTGAATATTAGTCCTTTTATGGATATATATATATATATATATATATATATATATATTTATATATTACACATACACAACAAATACCTCCTCCCATTCCATGGCTGGTGTTTTCCCTTTTTAAATGGTGTCTTTTGCAACCAATACATCATTCATTTAAAGTATCTAGCTCATCAACCTCTCATTTTATGATTTAGGTTCTTTATGTTTTGTTTGAGAAATCTTTGTTTAGCCCAAACCTATGAAGATATTCTATACTTTTTCTCCTAGAAACTGGGTTGATTTTTCTTTCACATGATGGTTTAGGTTTGTCATGAAATAGTTTTGTTTAGAATGTGATTGTACTGTAAAGTAGGAAGTCAAGGCTTATTTTATTCTATCAAAATGTTGTATCATCATTTATTAAAAAGACCACACTTGCTTGACTAAATTTACCTAAGGCCTATTTTGTAAATTGGCAGCATAAGTCTTCTAGTCTAGTTTGTCTTCTTCAATATTGACTTGACTTTTCAAGTTCCTTCGCATTTCCCAATATAATATTTTAGAATTAGTTTCCACAAAAATACTTTGAGATTTTGATTGGGATTTCATTGACACTATTGATCAATTTAAGAAGAACTGACCTAACACTATTGAGTCATCCCATGTAAAACCTGGCATAGCATTCTTTTGGTCTTCTTTAATTTATCTCAGTAATGTTTTTTTGGTTTTTAATGTATTCTTCTTGCACTCATTTTTCAGACTTACTTCTAGGTAATGTTTGTAATGCTATTGGAAATGGAATTTAGAAAATTTTATTTTTCACTTGCTTATTGCTAAAATGTACTCATATATTTGATATTTTATATATTGACCACAAAGGCAATAACCTTCTAAATGGTAGCTAATAATAAGTAACTAGATTCAGTTAACTAATTCCAATAGTTTTCAGATTCTTCTTAGTTTGGTACATTCATAATCAAGTTACCTTCTAATAATGAAGGCTTTATTTCCCAATAGTAATATCAATTATTCTTGTTTTATTGTGCTAGATTTTACTTTTAGCACCATGTTGAGTAGAAGAAATGATATAGACATTTTTGTCATAGTCCCAAACTTGAGTTCATTGTTTTTGGTTTTTTTTGCTTTTAGTTAGACTAACATAATTCCCCTCTATTCAGCATTTTTTGAGTTTTTATCATGAATTGATGTTAATTTTATCAAATGGTTTTTCATATCTACTAAGATGATCATTTTGGTTCTTATATTCTATTGATATGGTAAATTACATTTTAAAAATGTTAGATCAGTCTTGACTTTCTAGAATAAATCCCATTTGGTCATGATGTTTTAGATTTTTTTTTAAATGCTTGTTTTGATTTGCTAATATTTTAGTTAATGGTTTTGAGCTTATGTTTATAAGAGATAATTGGCAAGTAATTTTCTGTTCTCGTAGTCTCTTTTCAGGTTTTATGTTGGTCTCATAAAATGAGTTGAAAGATGTTCTTTTTCCATTCTCTGAAAGGGTTTCTGTAAGATTGATTTTATCTTTCTTTGCATAGGAGAAATCACAAGTGAATCTGTCTAGGCCTTGAGGTTTATATGAGTGACTTTTTAAATTGTGGATTGAATTTCTTAAATAGGTATAGGACAATTGAGACTTCCTATTGCTTTTTGTGTCGGCTGTGGTAAACGGAGTTTTTCAAGGAATGTACCCATTTCATTGAATGCTTCACATATACTGACATAAAGGTATTCATAATAATGCGTTCTTGTTTTTAAAATATATTTACTTTGTTGATTTTTCTCTGGTGTATGTTTGCTTTCCATTGATTGATTTTTGCACTTATTTTTGTAGAGGCTTCTACTTTTTGCATTTAAATTCTCAGCATTTTAGGGCATCCTGAGCCATTAAGTTAAAAAAATTAAATCACTTATTTTCAACCTTTCTCTTGTTCTAGTGCTTGCAGTTAAATGTAGAAGTTTCCCTCTAAAAACAGCTTTAGTTACATCAGACAAATGAGAATATATTGTACTTCATTAGTATCCAGCTCAAAAATGTTTAAATTTCCAATGTATTCTCTTCTTTTACCCGTGGATTATATAGATGCTTTCTTTTCAAACATTCAGGGTTTACTGGTAGTCTTTCTGAAATATGTAAGATTAAACCTGTGTTATAGTTGGTTTATGTTAATTTTTCTTTACTCTAAAGACCTAGCCGTTACTCCTTTTGTGTGATTCTTATGACCAGGGTTTGTCACTTACTGCTTAGCCTCTGAAGTCCCAAATGACAGCCGATAGTGCTTACCCAGTTCCCTCCAACTGGGAAAGGCGTGAGCTTTAAGGGCTTCCCCACAACTGTGCAGCTGCTGAATCCCTACAGAGTGTTATCAGTCTTAGGACTGCTCTTTTCTGCAGAGCTTTGGAATATCTTTTTGTATATGTGCAATTTAGGAATTAATCAGTGATGTTAGAAGAGTTTATACACAGAAGTTTGAGCTTCTCTGTGGTTCCCTCATCACTGGAGCGTGGTCCCTCAGGGTCCATAGACGTTGGTAGCCCCGGACTCCGAGGGTCTCTTCAGCCCAGTGTGTCTACTTCTTTGCACTATTCCAAAGTGCAGCAAAATAGAACATGTCCTCAAGGGGAAGCCCTTGTGCACCTCTTATCATTTCCTTTCTCTCAAGAATTGTAGCCCTTTAAGCTCTGCCTGCATTCATTGCTTATCAGTGCCTTCATAGTTCCTATCCATAAATATGATGAATCGTATTTCCTCCATAAAAAACGAATATTTTGTCTATGAAGAAAAGAAGTAAGAGACAAAGAAAATTCAGTGCTAGGTGAAAAGAAGGGGGCACCCTCCTCTGCAGTAGAGTTACCAAAGAAACAAACTAATGGCTGACAGTGCTGTACAGTACGACTACTACTACTATTTATTTATTTATTAATTATCAGAGAAAGCACAGGCCGGGGGAATGGCAGGCAGAGCAGAGGGAGAGGCAGGCTCCCCACTGTGCGAGGAGCCTGGGATCATGATCTGAGTTGAAGGCAGACACTTAACCAACTGAGCGACCTACTCATCCCTTAATACTACTTTTTAAACTTCACTACCAAAAATTCATGACAGAATGCTAATTAATTTTAACATAAAATTTCAGATTTATTCTTTTTTTAAAAAAGATTTTATTTATTTGACCAAGATTACAAGTTGGCAGAGAGGCAGGCAGAGAGAGAGGAGGAAGCAGGCTCCCCACTGAGAAGAGAGCCTAACGAGGGGCTCCATCCCAGGACCCTAGGATCATGACCTGAGCTGAAGGCAGAGGCTTTAACCCACTGAGCCACCGAGGCACCCCCAGATTTATTCTTTTATAATGGAAGGGTGTTCCTTCTTTCAAAAAACAGTGTTGTTTGGGTTTAACATGGTTCACAGAAATATAGACTTTAACATTTGTCCATTTGGCAGTTGGTCCCAGTACTGAGTGTCCATCTAATTCAAACCTTATTCATCATTATAAGGGAGCAAAGAATGATTCAGATTTGGTCACATCTTTCCATGTTACAATTGTTGTGGATTTTAGCACCATTTTTTTTCATATATTAAAGGTAGTCAGTTATTTTTTTAGTGCCTGATCTTATTTTGTTTCATTTTTAAATTAACATATAATGTATTATTAGCCCCAGGAGTACAGGTCTGTGAATCATCAGACTTACACACTTCACAGCACTCAGCATAGCACATACCCTCCCCAATGTCCATAACCCCACCACCCTCTCCCTACCCCCTCCCCCACAGCAACCCTCAGTTTGTTTTGTGAGATTAAAAGTCTCTTATGGTTTGTCTCCCTCCTGATCCCATCTTGTTTCATTTTTTCCCTCCCTACCCCCTGACAACCCCTTCCCTACCTCTCCAATTCCTCATATCAGAGAAATCATATAATTGTCTTTCTCTGATCGAGTTATTTCACTTAGCATAATGCCCTCTAGTTCCATCCACGTCATTGCAAATGGCAAGATTTCAGGTTTTTTGATGGCTGCATAGTATTCCGTTGTATATATATACCACATCTTTAGTATCTATTCATCTGTTGATGGACATATGGGTTTTTTCCATAGTTTGGCTATTGTGGACATTGCTGCTATAAACATTTGGGTGCACATGCCCCTTCGGATCCCTACATTTGTATCTTTAGGGTAAATACCCAGCAGTGCGATTGCTGGGTCGTAGGGTATCTCTATTTTCAACTTTTTGAGGAACCTCTGTACTGTGATCCAGAGCGGCTCCACCAGCTTGCATTCCTACCAACAGTGTAGGAGGGTTTCCCTTTCTCTGCATCCTCACCAACAACTGTGGTCTCTTGACTTGTTAATTTTAGCCATTCTGACTGGTGTGAGGTGGTATCTCGCTGTGGTTTTGGTTTGTATTTCCCTAGTGGTTGATGATGTTGAGCCTTTTTTCATGTGTCTGTTGGCTGTTTGTATGTCTTCTTTGGAGAAATGTCTGTTCATGTCTTCTGCCCATTTCTTGATTGGATTATTTGTTCTTTGGGTGTTGAGTTTGGTAAGTTCTTTACAGATATTGGATACTAGCCCTTTATCTGATATGTTATTTGCGAGTATCTTCTCACATTCTGTCAGTTGTCTTTTGGTTTTGTTGACTATTTCTAAAGATAGTCAGTTATTAAACAATGTTGTTTTAGGCATGTACTGTTTAGCTTTTTCATGTGTGTTATGAATTTCTTTGCTCACTTTAGCACTTTGCACCCATTCCTTCATCAATCCTAAATTCATATTCTGTAATTTACTCATTGCCCCTTTCATATCAGTGGTACAAACTGTATATTTATGCTTTTAAATTTGAATGCATATAGTCTTTATTTGTGGTTTTATTCTTTTTTCTTTTAACTTTATTTTAAAATAATTTTGAAATAACTTCAGACTGAGTGAAGTTACAAGAATATAAAGAATTTCTGATTACCCTTCATTCCCCAAATTTAGCATATTTAGCATATTACTGTATTTTCTTTTTCTCTGTCATATAAAAAAGTGTCCTATACACTTTTTTTGGAAACCGTAGGAGACTAAGTTTTAAAGGCATTCTTTTACATAACCAAGGAACAATTAATACATTCAGGAATTACCACTGATAAAGTAAAATTATCTAATGTATGTGCTTTATTCAGATTTCACCAATTGTTCCAATAATGCCTTACAGCAGAAGAAAATCCCGGGTCATGTGTTGCGTTAAGATGTCACTTTAAATCTGAAATATTTATTCTTTCCTTGTGTTTCCTAAAAGTGCTATTTTTGAGGAGTATAATTTAGCTATTTTGTAGAAAGCTCCTTCTTTTGCGTTTGTCCGAGGTTTCCTCGCATCAGATTCCGTTGACACATTTTTGAACCCTACTGACACGTCACATCCGGAGGTAATTCTGATTGGCCACTCCGGCCCACCACATGGTCAGTGGCGTCTGCTGGCACCGCCCCTGCAGGGAAGCCTTTTTCCTAGTTGGATTCTTTCCACTCCGCGCTCACTGTGTATTCCGGGCCTGAGCGTCCCGGCGCGCCACCCGTGTCCGGCTGGGGACCTCGGACCCTGCTGCTGCAGGTGGATGTCCCAGGGCCGAGCGCGGGCCCTGCCCCATCTCAGGGCACACCGTGCGGCCTCACGTGTGAGGCGCTAGGATGCCCGGACTAATAGAAGGGGAGGGGGCCTGTCTCCCGAGGAAAAGAGGCCCGCGCGGGGGAGGGAGTCCCACCCGCTCAGGTACCCAACTCCACTCCCGACGCTGCGCCAAGGTCTGTCTCCGAGACTTCCAGGCCCCGGACAGAGAAAAACACGCCGTAGTCGGCAGGATTCGAACCTGCGCGGGGAGACCCCAATGGATTTCTAGTCCATCGCCTTAACCACTCGGCCACGACTACCCGACGGTGGAGTGGCTACTTAAAGTCCCTCCTAGAAACTTCAGTCGCTGGAGCAGCAGGCGGGGCGATCGTGGCCGCCAGCGCAGGACGCCGTGGTCTATGGACCATAGGGGAACCCTCCGGTGAGGGCCGGCCGGCGGCACCACGGTCCCCTCCCGCAGCGGGGGACGGCGGCCCTGCAGCGGGGTCCTCCCAGCGGCGGCTGCGCGGACTCCCGAGGACCCCACTCCGGACCACCCCCGCCGCCGTTCTGCGCCGCAGCCGCGCTGCCGGACGCTTCCCAGGGAAGCCAGGGCGCTGCTGCCGCGGGTCCCGGGGTCCCGGGGTCCCGGCTTCCCCGGCAGAGGGCAGGCCCGCGGCGGGGCTCGCACAGCGGAGCCGCTTAGGAGCCGAGCTTGTCCACACTTGGCGCGTCCTCCACCCCTGGAGCCCGGCCACCTTCCAGGAGGAAGACCCCGTCTGACTTGGGGCCCAGGCAGCCGCTCCGCAGGCGAGCCCATGGTCTTTGCCCCCGTCCCGGGGTTCCGATCTCCCAGTCCCAGGCTGCGGCTGACGGCGCTCCCCGGAGCCCTGCGCGGGAGTCTGGGTTTCTGTCTACCGCTCGGTTTGCGGTGCCAGTTTGAGAGAAGGGGAAACGATGGCGAGTGGAGAAAGCGCGTGCCTTATGGGGAGGGGAGGAACAGACGGGAAAGGGTTTAATGGGAGAGCCTGCTCTGAAGGGATAGATGTGAGCTAGTTATTATCCATAATTTACACATATCGCATACTCTTTACTGGGTGTACACATACAAATATTATGCATTTTTCATGAATTTTCATCCCTTTCTGTTCTGTACTTGGCACCCTGAGTTAATTAAATGAGTTAATTCAGGTAAAGTATTCAGGGTTTGGTATCCAGTAAAAACTCAGTAAACCTTGGTTTTTATTCACTAAATTATGCCTTCTATGTATATAGTGATTTTTATTGGTGTGTCGCACTTGTATAATTTTAAAAATTATTTTTTAACTTTTATTTTTACTACAGACAGCAAGGAGAGATCAGGCTGCACCTTCTACACTTTGCTTGGCAACTTCATCACTAAATATTCAAGTTCATTTTTTATAAATTCTGTTTTCCACCCAACTATAGAGTACAATTCGGCCATATTTCTTTCACTTTGCAATGACAGTCACTTTTCTTCTAGTTTCTAGTTACATGTCCATCATTTCCTTCTGAAAACTTACCAGAGCACCTTTAACAATCATGTTTTTTAATTAACATACTTTAAAAAAATATTTTAGGTTTATAGATAAATTGAGCAGAAAGTACAAAGTTCCTATACATTCTGACTTTCCCCCTTCCCCCACCACATTTCCCTATTAACATCTTGCATTAGTGTGGTACTTTTGTTACAATTGATGAGACAATGTTGCTAAATTATTAACTGAGGACCCCTAGTTTACATTAGGGGTTCACTCTGTGTCTTGTACATTCTATGGGTTTTGACAAATATATAATGACATATATCCAACACTACATTATCATGCAGAAATAGTTTCACTGCCCTTAAAAACCCCTTTCTTCTGTCTGTTCATCCCCTACTCCCATCCCCCCATACCTTACAACCATTGATCTCTGCTGTCTCCATAGTTTTGCCTTTTCCAGACTGTTATATGGCTGGAATCATACAAAGTCTTTCAAATTCTTTCACTCAGCAATATGCATTTAATGTTCTTAGGGTGTTTTGGTAGCTCAATAGTTTATTTCTTTTCGTTGCAGAATAATATTCCATTGTCCAGATGTACCATTGTTTATCCATTCACCTATTGAAGGACATTTTGGTTGCTTTCAAGTTTTGGAAATCAGGTTTTTGTATGGACATAAGTTTTCAGCTCATTTGGGTAAATACCAAGGAGTGAGATTGCTAGATCATATTATAAGAGTATGTTTAATTTTATGAGAAACCGTGAACTGTCTTCCAAAGTACTCCCACCAGCAATGAATGAGAGATGCATTCTTAAACTCAGGAAATTGTTCATGCCTTTACTTGGGATACTAGTGTTACGGAGGTAAAAGTGAGAGTTTGTGACCAAATTACTAAATTCAAGTCCCAGCTTCCCCACATAGTGGCCGTGTAATTGTGGGCAAGTCATTCAACTTATTTGTGCCTCTGCTTCCTTTACTATAAAGCAGGAATTATAATACAGAAATAACTTTATTAGGTTGTTTTAGGAATTTAAAAAAAATGAAAGGCAAAAAGCACTTGGAACAGTGCCTGGCATATATACAGAATGTTAAATCATAGCTGATTTCGTATGGTCGCTTTCCTGATGGCTGGTTATCCCTGTGCCGGCTGTCCTTCATATCTCTTTCTTTTCTTCTCCTTCATTCATCTTTTTCTTTTGAATCATGGAAGAGCTTTATAAGGATATTCTATACATAATGAACTCACTTTTCACAGCATCAATTCAGTTCTTCTCCAGTATGACTTTAATTATGGTGCTTCATTTTAAATATGCTCATTACATATTTTTATCCTTTTTCATCTAGAATGTCTTTTTAGTATTTTGTTTTATTTTCTCCAGCTTGTTCTCACATCTTTTTATCCTGTTTCATTCAGGCCATGTCTTCTTGCAGCCTACTGAGAATACCAACTTGTTCCCTGAAATTTTCTAGTGCCTACCTTAGATCTTTTCTGAAATCTGCTTCTAGTTTATAGTCCCCTTTCCTTTGACTGTGAATTTTTTTCATATACTCAGTGTTAGCATTTCCGAATTTAGTGTTGGAGTGACTTGATCTTCCGCCCTCTACCCAAAAGCTGGGGACGCACCTCACAGTGAAGTGCGTGCGCCAACCACACATGGAAAGTATCAAAACCTACCGACTTCTGTTGGGTTCTTTTTTGCCAGGAACATACTGACAGACCAGCGTCGGACTCCACTGGCAGCCGGCTGCAGGCAAAACCAGTGCACTGCTGTAGGGCTGTAGAGCAAAACACAGTAACATCACCTCCCGGTTACCTTTAGCATTTAAAAAAAATAATAATAATAAAATAAAATAAAATATGTGGGTCGTGACCCATTTGAGAATGCTGAAAGCAACAGGATGGGTCACGACCAGAATTCTTTAAATGACAAAGGAGTAGAGCCCTAAATAGAATGCAGGACAAGTAATGAGGCAAGTAATGCACCGAGAAGTACCTGTTTGTGTTTTAAAACTATATGCGTGTGTAAATGCATATTTACGCTGTTCGGTCACAGAAACTTGGAAGTCCCCGCGTCCCGCTACTCCCACCTGCGACGTTGAGAAGCCAGTGACTGGAGGGGAGAGCTCTCGCCCGGTCTAATGGGAAACCGTACACGTTGGCTTTGGCCTCTGGGAAATGGAGTTCTGTGTCTTGGAGCATTCTGGGAATCGTAGTTCTGCAGTCCTCCCGGCGCGGTGGAAAGCCTGCGACGTGCGGGGGCGGGGTTCTCTTCGCGCGACCGGAAGTGGCCGTTGAAGCCGACAGTAGGCGTGAAAAGAGGTTGGCGTTGGGGAAGTGCAGCCTCCTCGGCTCCCTCCGCTAGGTCTGGTGATTGTCCCGGCGCGCTTCCGGACGCGGGATCCGAGCGTGTGGATCGCCCTAGAGGGAGGGAAGCCCAGGTATCACCATGGCAACCGCCAGCCTTGCGGCCGCGTGACGTCACCCTTCGCTCTGGGCTGGAAGCGGCCTCTGCGGGAGGGAGCTGGGGAGTCCTCGAAGGGGGCGCCCCTCGCCTCCCTCTGTGCGGGGCGGTTCCGCCCTGATCCCTTGGAGGGCTTTGTTCTTTTGTTCCGGTCTAGGAGGAAGGACTGGAGCGGGGCCCCGCCCTGCTTGTCCGCCTTCCAGCTTTTCCACCCTGCAACAGGTGTGTCTTCCTGTCCCCGCGCCGGGGTGGGAGCCCGCAAGTGTGCGTGGAGGTGACCGGCCGGGTCTGGGGGCGCCTCTGGCCGGATTCGAGGGTCCGCACCAAGGCTCTCCTTGCCTCTGGAGCTGAACCTGCGTCCTCGAGCTCCGCTCTCTTTTTGTTCAGCGGGAGTGACTGTTCGGTGGCTCTCGGCGGGCGCTTCTCTTTTCCAGGGATCTCTCAGCCGCCGTGCAAAACTCTGAAGTGTGATTGTGACGCATGCAGCTGACCCCGGGCTGTGTCTTTTAGGGCCGCCAGTCGCAGCGTGTGCAAGGGCTCATCTGAGCCCCAGACCGAGGCCCCAGCTGGAAGGACGCTGCTCGGGAAACCCGGTGTGCACGTTCCAGAGGAGCGGAATGAGCTGCTGAGATGGAAGGTAGTGGGGACCACGGGGGAAGAGCGGGGTGATGGACGCAGAAGAGCAAATACCTGACAGCTGGCAGAGGTGGGAGGAGGGAGCCTTCTTGCAAGGATAGAGAAAAACTGAATTACATTAAGGTGTGGGATTCTTACTTAGTTTTATATGACGAGACTTGCAGGAAGAGTTAATTCTCCCTGGCTTCGGGATGGGGAATGAAAAGGAGCGATGCTTCAGAATGTCTGTGATCCTGGCATGACTTTTATTTCTTAAATATTAGAATGATAATCTTGTAGTCAGAAAAAGTCTTGGTAATCAACCCTTCAGTACAAGAATAAAAGTAACCCTGACAGATGGCCGTTTGTTAAGCCTATGCCTGAAGTGTGGCATTAAACTCTCTTATTTTGGGTGTAGACTATTGCCTTGGTAGCTCCTTCTTTTCTTTTTCTTTTTCTTTAAAGTTCATTATGTTAGGCAGAAGTGCCTTTCCCCTTAACTTCTATGCTGGATCTTAGTTCTTAGTCTCCAAAAGCAAGAGACTGTTCTCTCTCTCACGTTACTGCCCTTCAGAATGTGAATTCAGCTGTTATAACTCCTACTCAGATTCTTTTCTTTTCTAAGCAAAACAGCCACAGTTCCTCTCACGGATCTTCATATCTATCTGGACCTCTTTTCCCAAGACTCTCCCAACTGAGAGCATGCTTCTTAAAATGCATTGCCTAAAATGAAACATAGCTCTTTAGATATGTTTATGATAAGTCCTATACACTTTTAGTACCTGCAAATACTTTTTCTGGTTTGGATTATACTTTTGCTGTTTAGCATCAGATTATGTTTGCTTTGGAAGCAGTGATATTATGCTGTAAACTCTGTACATAAACCACTGTACATACACTACAGTGAACTAGATTTCTGCCTGCCTTGTGTAAGAGAATTGCTTTTTTATCCCTAATATCACGATTTACATATATGATTGTTCAGTTTTTTGTCCAAGTTTTCCAGCTTGTCAGAATAATTATGAATCGTCACTTACTCAGTGTTTGAACCGTCCTTTCCAGCTTCGTGTCACTGGCGTATTTAATGAGTGTTCCTTCTATTTCTTCCTTCTTGTCCTTGAACAGGTCAGTGTTAGGACAGAGCCCTGTGCCATGTCACTATATACTTTCCTCTGCATTGTCAGTGTTTTTACATTCTGTAGGTATCAGTATGCACTCAAGTTTAGTTTAACCTATTCTCATACAGTTCTTTTTTTTTTTTTTAATTTAATATCATTAGAAATCTTAACATTACTTATTTACATAGGTGTGAGCCATACCTCATATTAATCCTCAGTTCTTTTTTGCAAGAGTGCAGAGAATCTTCCTTACAACTGCAAGTGTATTTAAAATTTATCTCAAAACAAAAAGTTTAATTACGAAAATCAACTGTCGTTCATTATATTAGCGGTAAGCAATTGTAAATTATAATAAAAATAACAATTCTGCTTACAATAGCATCAAAAATATGAAACAGGAATATAATTAGCATGTGTAAGATCCGTACACCAAAACTACAAAACGTTGCTGAGAAAAATTTTTCCAGCTATACTGAGATATAGCTGTTGTGTAAGTGTTGTGTAAGTTTAAGTTTTCCAGCGCGGTGACTTGATACACTTGGACATTGGGAAGTGAACACCACAGTGAGGTTAGTTACCCCATCTTTCACCTCACATATTTGCCTTCTGTGCATCTGCGTGGTGAGAACCTTTAAAATTGACTCTTTCAGCGGGTTTCAGCTATATAATACGGTGTTAGTAACCACAGTCACCGTGGTCTACAGAGATCCCCGGAACTCATTTATCTTACATCCGGGAGCTCTTTGACCAGCATCTCCCGTTTCCCCCACCCCTCGACTCCTGGAAATTCTTTGTCTCAGCTGTTTTAGATTCCACGTATAAGTGAGATCAGGCAGTATTTGTCTTTTGTTGTCTTATTTCACTCAGCACAATGTCCTCAAGGTCCATCCATGTTGTTGCAAATGGCGGGATCTCCTTCCTTTTTTTATGACTGAATAGTATTTCTGTGTGTGTGTGTGTGTGTGTGTGTGTGTGTACACACACGTATCACAGCTGATAGAAATGTAAATTGATATGACCTCTTTGGAAAACAGTGCAGAGGTTCCTCAAGAAATTAAAAATAGGGGGTGCCTGGGTGGCTCAGTCAGTTAAGCGGCTGCCTTCGGCTCAGGTCGTGATCTCAGGGTCCTGGGATCCAGCTCCGCACTGGGCTCCTGCTCTGCGGCTCCTCCTGCTTGTGCTCTCTCTCTGTCAAATACATAAAATTTTTAAAAAATAGAACTACCATATGATCCAGCAACCCCACTTCTGGGTACATATCCAAAGAAAATAAAGTCTCCTTGGAGAAGTACCTGCACCCCTGTATTTACTGCATTACTAATCACAACAGCCAAGACACAAGAACAACCTATGTTTCCATCAGCAGATGAACAGATAAAGAATAAGTGATCTATGCATTTCCATAGTGGCTATATCAGTTTACATTCCCATTAATAGCACACAAAGGTTCCTTTTCTCCACATCCTCACCAATACTTGTTATCTTTTGTCTTTTTGATAGTACTCATACTGACAGGTGGGAGGTGGTATCTCATTGTGGTTTTGATTTGCATTTCCCTGATGCTGAGTGATGGCAAGCACCTTTTTATGTACCTGCTGGCCATCCATGTCTCTTCTTTGGAAAAATGTTTATTTAGGTCCTCTGCCCTTTTTTAAGTTGGATTATTTGTTTTTATGCTATTGAGTTATATGAGTTCCTTATACATATTTCATATAACCCATATCAAATACACGGTTTGCAAATATTTTCTCCCATACCATAGGTTGCCTTTTCATTTTGTTGATTATTTCCTTTGCTATCCAGATTTTTTTTTTTTTTTTTTTTTTTAGTTTGGTTTATCTTTGCTTGTGTTGCTTGTGCTTTTGATTGAAAAGGTTGCCAAAACCAATGGCAAGGAGCTTTCCTCCTAACTTTTCTTCCAGGAGTCTTAAGATTTTAGGTTTTAAGTCTGTCATCTATTTCAAGTTAATTTTCATGATTGTTGTACAGTAGGGGCTCATTTTCATTATTCTGCATGTGATTATCTAGTTTTCTTACCACCATTTTTTGAAGACTGTTCTTCCTCCATTCTTCCACCATTGAATGTTCTTGGCTCTCCTGTCCAATATTAATGGGCCAAATATGCTGTTATGCTGAGTTTGAGAAGTATTGGTATTAATTCTTGTACTGTTAGATCGAGTTCACCGGTGAAACCGTCTCATACTAGGCTTGTCTGTTGCGGGGGGTTTGATTACTGGTCCAATCTTCTTACTCCTTATTTTTCTGTTCAGATTGTCTGTTTCTTCGTGATTCCGTTTTATTAGGCTATATGATTCTAAGAGTTTATTTTTTATAGGTTATCCAGTCTGTTGGCATAGTAGTTTTGTCTGATCCTTTGTATTTCTGGACTATCAGTTGTAATGTCTCCTCTTTCATTTCTGATTTAAGTCTTTTCTCTTTTTTTCTTAGTTTAGCTGAAAGTTTTTCTATTTTGTCTGCCTTTTCAAAAAAACAACTCCTAGGTTCATTGATCTTTTTAATTATTTTTCTGGTCTTTATTTCATTTACTTCTGCCCTCATCTTTATTTCCTTTGTTCTACTAACTTGTGGGCTTAGTTTGTTCTTTTTCTGGTTCCTTGAGGTATAATGCAGGTTGTGTATTTGAGATCTTTTTTCTAAATGCAGACATTAAGCACCTCTCAGAGCTGCTTTTTTTTGCTACATCCCATAGGTTTTAATATTTTGTTTCCATTTTCATTTGTTTCAAAATACCTTTTGATTTCCCTTTTGCGTTCTTCTTTGATCCTTTTGGTTGTCCCGAGGGTGCTGTTTAGTGTCTACATATTTGTGGCTTTTCCAGTTTTTGATCTCTGGTTTCATTCTAATATTGTTGGAATAGACAGTGGGTGTGATTTTAGTCTTCTTAAATTTGCTAAGACTTGTTTTGTGATCTATCCTGGAGAACGCTTCTGTGTCCTTGAGAAGGATGTGTATTCTGGTGGTGTTGGATAGAATGTTCTGTAGATGTCTGTTAGGTCCAGTTGGTTTAAGGTAGGTTCAAGCCCAGTTTCCTTGTTAATTTTGTCTGGATGATCTATTTGTTGCTGGAAGTGGGTACCGAAGTCTTGTCTATTTCTCTGTTAGTATTTGCTGAACAGATTTAGGAGCTTTGAGGTTAGGTGCATGCGTATTTATAATTATATTCTCTCTCGGTGAATTGACTGTTGTTACATAATGACCCTTTTTGTGTCTTTACAGCTTGTGACTTTTAAGTCTGTTTTATTTGATACATGTATAACTAGCTCTGTTCTCTTTTGCTTTCCATTTGGGTGGAATATCTTTTTCCATCCATTTACTTTGAGCCTAGTGTGCCCTTAAAACTGAGGGAGTCTTTTCTAAGGCAGGATATAGTTGGGTCTTATTTTCTTTACCCATTCACCCACTCTGTTGCTTTAATTGGAGAATTTAGTACATTTATGTTTAATAATTAGTAAATAAGGACATACTGATGCCTTATTAGTCATTTTCTGGCTGCTTTCTACTTCCCCGGTTCTTTTCTTCCTCTTTTGCTGTCTTCCTTTGTGAACTGATCATTTTCCAGAGAGGTATGCTTTGATTTCCTTTTCTTTATCTTTTGTGTGTACTATAGGTTTTGCTTTGTGGTTATCCTGGGGCTTACAGAAAACATCTTAGAGATAAAACAGTCTGTTTCAGGCTGATTACTAACCTAACTTCAGTCGCATACAAAAACCTTTCCTTTTTACTGCTCCTCCCATTTTAATGTCTTTGATGTCACAACTTACATCTTTTTATATTTTCTATTAATAAATTATTGTACCTATAGTTATTTTTAACATTCTTGTCCTTTAACTCTTACTGTTGAACACACAACCGTATTTAAGTATTAGTGTGTTTTGAATTTGACTGTGCACTTACGTGCACTTATGCACACTGTGTGTTCTGTAATTTCATGTTTTCTTTCTTTTTTTTATTTTAAAGATTTTATTTATTTATTTGACAGACAGAGATCACAAGTAGGCAGAGAGGCAGGCAGAGAGAGAGGAGGAAGCAGGCTCCCTGCCGAGCAGAGAGCCCAATGCGGGGCTTGATCCCAGGACCCTGGGATCATGACCTGAGCCGAAGGCAGAGGCTTTAACCCACTGAGCCACCCAGGCGCCCCTAATTTCATGTTTTCATTTCATTAATCAGCATCCTCTCATTTCATATTGAAAGATGCCTTTTGGCATTTCTTGTAAAGCAGATCTAGTGCTGATAACTCCTTCAGCTTTTGTTGCACAGGAATATCTTTCTCCATTTCTGAAGCACAGCTTTCTGGGTAAAGTATTTTTGGTTGGTAGTTTTTTTTCTTTCAGCACGTTGAATATATTATCCCACTCTGTCCTGGCTGCACGGTCTTTTGCTGAGCACTCTGCCAATAGCCTTACAGGGCTTCCCCTTAAATGTGAGAGATTTTTTTTCCCCTCTTCCTGATTTTATAATTTTGTCTTTGATTGTAGACAGTTTTATCATAATGTTTATTTATTTTTAAAAAGATTTTATTTATTTATTTGACAGACACAGCGGGAGAGGGAACACAAGCAGGGGGAGTGGGAGAGGGAGAAGCAGGCTTCCCATGGAATAGGGAGCCCAACGCGGGGCGCGATCCCAGGACCCCAGGATTATGACCTGAGCCGGAGGCAGATGCTTAATGACTGAGCCACCCAGGCGCCCCCATAATGTGTTGTATTTTATTTTTTAAAGATTTACTTATTTGTCAGAGAGTGAGAGTGCACACAGCAAGGGAGGCTGCAGGCAGAGGGAGAAGCAGGCTCCCTGCTAAGTAGGGAGCCCAGTGTGCAGCTCAGTCTCAGGACCCCAGGATCATGACCTGAGCCGAAGGCTGATACTTAACCTACTTAGCCATCCGGGCGCCCGTCATAATGTGTTTTAGATATTTGTCAGCGGAAATTATTTGGAGACCTGTGAGCTTCATGAACTTGGAGGTCCTAGTTTCTGCCAAGATTTGGGAAATTCTTAGCTATTATTTCTTTATATGAGCTGTCTCTTTTTCCCTTTATTCTTCTGGGACTCCAGTAATGTGTGGGTTTTTTCTTTTAATGGTATCCTGTTGTTGACGTAGGAGTTCTTCATGCTTTTTCTCCTGTGTTCTCCTCTGAGTGGACAATTTCAAACTAACCTCAAGGGTTCTTTCCTGTGTGTGGTTCAGTTAGCAACAGGTGTCTTCCATTGCATTTTTCATTTCATTGTGTTCTTTGGCTCTAGAATTTTTGTTTTGCTTTTTTGTTTATGATTTATATCTATTAAACTTCAAATTTTGTGTATGGTTTTCTTAATTTCATTTAAATGCTTTCCTGGGTTTCTTAGAGCTCACTGAGCATCTTTAAAAAAACAATTTTGAATTTTTTTTAATCGTGTAAGTCCTAAAGCTCCCTTTCTTTAGCATTAGTTATAGGAAAATTACTCTGTTCCTTTGGTGGTGTCATGTTTTCTTTCATGTTTCTTGAAGTCTGGTGTGATATCTTTGCATTCGAAGAGGCAGTCCCCTCTTCCTGTCACTGGCTTCGGGAGAAAAATACCTTCTGTCAGCCCTGTTAGGGATTCTGAGGTGTTCTCAGACCTTCTGTGGATCTGTTTCGCCCACTCTTCTTGTTTCCTCGTGGGGAGGCTTTCTTAAAATTGTATGCCTTCTCTCGGTCCTGCAGCGCTAGGCCGGGTGCAGACAGACTTGCCTTTGCTCTCCTCTGGTACTAAATGCTCAGGTTTTAGTGCCTTTTTCCCAATCCTGCAGAGTCAGGCTGGCCTGTGTGTGCTCGCTAGCGGTCTCCCAAGTCTTGCCCTTACTGCCATCAGGGACGTATGTACCCGGGGGTCCGCCATGGGGGGTGTGTGTGCAGGTACGGCAGGCAGAGCACCCGGGGGTGCCGGTAGGCTGGGGGGGGCGGATCTTCAGCTGAAGCATCCCCAGTGGCCCTGTGGCAGGCTTCCTGGGGGGTCCACGAAGTGGCTCGTAGGATCTGTGGTCCTTTGTTACCCTCCAAGACACGGACTGCCGTTCCCCCAGCTGCTCCCTGTCCTCCAGTCACTTGGGACACTTCAATGTTCTGGATGGATGAGAGGGAGGTGGGTCTTTCTGGTTGCAAACCGCACAGCTAGGGAAGCTGAGGGCTCCCACACGCTCTTTCCCCTGTGGCAGGAATGATGGGCCAAGAAGGTCTCTCTTGGCCCGGGTTGTGACACAGACCAAACGAAACTGCCTCTTACATCTTCAGTGCATCCAGTCCTGGGTGTTTTGTTTTGTTTTTTTGTTCTTTTGTTACTGTTTTGTTTTGTTGTTGTTGTTTTGCTTCCATCATGTGTTGAAACTTCCCTGTTGGACTCCTGGACTTCCACAGAGACATTCTCTTCCATGGGTGATGGTCTAATCCATGTTTGGATCCATCCATCCATCTTTGCAGGAAAGATGATAGAAAACTCTCATTATGCCACCTTGTCACTCCTCCTCAATGTGTGCCTGTTACGTCTTTTATAAATGTGAATCAGCCAAAATGGTTTTAAGTCCTTGCTTTTTTTTTTTCTTCTTGGGATTTTTCACAGTTGTATAGTTTTCATGTGTCTCTGTCCCTTATAGTCATAATATTTATAACGTTTACCGAGCATCTATTATTGCCATTTACTGGAACCAACATAGTTGGTCTCCACAGGTCTTGCTGTTGTCGGTTCTGTTGGTTTCTGTTACTTGAAATCAAAAGCCTCTTCCCTGAGACATTTGTCTTGATTCTGTTTTCCTAAAGTCTAGGTTACATATCTGTACATGCACAACATTTCCTTCTGCTAAAAACTCTAAAATCGCACCTTTTTTTTTTTTTTTCTCAAGATGTCTATTACAAATCAATTTTCCCTCAGTGATCAAATGTAAGTCAAGAAAAATACATAGTTCCTTTTAGTGCTTCCTCTGCTTTCTGAGAATTGGTCTTTCCTGTGAGCCATTACTCTGAATAGACCTCTCCAAGAGCATAGTTTGTTTGTTTTTGGACATAAGTTACATTAAGTGCACAACTCTCAAGTTCATTGCTGGATTAATTTAGGTGTCATACACCAGTGGAATGACCACCCACAGTAAAATGTAGGATGTTTCTGATGCCCCAAGTTTCTCTTGTGCTCCTGCCCAGTTACTGCTATCCCTCCAGGCAGGGGTGACCACTGTTCTAACTTCCATTAACCTCGATCAGTCTCTGTTTACGTGAGTGCAGTTATCCAGTTGTGTGTTCTTCCACATCTGCTCAGCATTGTAGGGTACATGCGTGTTCCTGAGTACATCAGTAGCTCATTCTTTTATGTTGTTGAGTAGCATTCTGTTGTGTGAAAGTGTTGTGGTTTGCTTATCCATTCACCTGTTGAAAGACATTTGGGTGGTTTCCAGTTTGGGGACATTTTGAACAAACCTGCTCTGAACGATCTTGTACAAGTCTCGGCGGTCACGAGTCCTGGCACGCGAGTGGAACTGCTGAGTTCAGAACAAGCATATGTTTAACTTGGGTTTCTAACTGCCCAACAGTGTTCCTCTGTGGTTGGTACCTTTCCTGCCCCAGCAATGCACCGAAGTCCCTGTTCCCTGTATGCTTGCCAGCAGCTAGTACTGATGATGTGAGTTTAATCTTTAGAAATTCTGGTGGGTAGGCAGTTTAAGTAATCGTGGCATTACGATATGTAATTTATATTAACAGCAGCACTTTAAAGGGCCCATGAGGACTTTTGGGAAGTAATCATATTGTTTATTCAGATGTTCATAGCAGAGAAGGCAGTAGAAATACTTGGCTTTACTTAATTAGGAACAGACCGAGCTGAAGGCTACTGTACGTGTCCAGGGACAGAAGTGTGAACGTTGACACTTTACGCCGAGTCTACTGAGGAGGGTACCAGTTACGTCCTTTGTGTTTTTGGATTCAGAGAAGTAAAGGAAACCACATAGTTCTTGCTATTTTCACATGGGAAGATATCTGGATTTAACAGATTGCTGGGAACAGCTAATCTGGACGGGATTCATTGTGGTTCCTTCTCCTTCTCCAGATCTGTCCTCTTCGGGATCTGCCCTTCTCCAAGGCGAACGGACTCTCCTCGCGTCAGCCAGTTTTCAGGTAAGTGGGAATTCCTGAAAGGCAGTTTAGTCCTCAGAGGAGACTGTGTGTTTCCCGCTGGGGGGGGGGGGTTGTCCATTTAAAAACCAGCACCGGGAATTCGCTCCGGGCTCCCAGCTGCCCAGTGACGCCCCACCTCTGCCTCTCCAGCCTCACTACCACACTTACCTAAGCTCCTGCTTAGCGTCTGGTCATGCTCCAACAGTGACAGGGCAAAGGACGTACAAAACTGAGTCCTCTACTGGCGTAGACCAGATGACTGCTAAAACCAGAACAGGTGAATATAAACAAAGCTAAGCGAGTACCACGGAAAACAGAGAATGCAGGTATGTGCGGTCTGGAGGGCTCAGAGTTTCGAGGGGTATGGGATTGGCACTGCCTCTCACAGGATGGTGGCCATTTGGATACTTAGACAAGTAATGTGGGGGGATGAGGTGGATTTTAGCTTGGAGAAGATGTTGAGCAAAGGTTCACAATTAACGCGTGTTAACCAGGAATCAGAAAACTTGTGAGAGCCGGTTTATTTTCAGCAGAGGGTAAACAAATGATTAAATAGGTTGGAATGTGGCAGGCCTCAGATGTCTCGATGAGAAGTTGAAGGCTTTCTTCTGTAGGCCATCCATTAATGGTTTTTGAGGAAGAAAGGACAGGATGTTGTTTTAGGAAAAACCAGGAACTGACTGAGAAGTCATACAAAAAAGGTAACCCTTGTTCCACCAGGTATAATTCATCTCATGCCTTCCTTAATCAGCCTCCTTTTTCTTAGACGTTCCCCCTACTTCCTTTCCACAATGTAATCAAAGAAATGATCCCATTTCTTCCCACTTTCAGCTCATGTACTTCTGGTGTCACTTTTTTATTGAGGTATAATGTGCTAATAAGCTACACGTATTTAAAGTGTGTAACTCGGTAAGTTGTGACGTACCTATGCACCCATGAAACTGTCACGACAATCTAGACATGAATGTATCCAGTCAGAGAACACACTTTGTGTGACTGGAGTCTCTCTGGATTTGAGACGTCCGTTGCTGTGACTGGTCTCCTTGGGTAAGTGAGCAATGAGCCCTTGAGCAGAATGTATGTTTTGCTGTTGTTGGGTAGAGGATCCTAAGAATGGATTAGCTTCCTTTTATCAGCTTAATGATGGACAACAACACGTTTACTCTACAGTTACAGAATCCAGGTCAGAAGTCCAAAATGAGCTGGCCAGGTTGCATTCCTCTGAAGGCTGTGGGGCAGAATCTGTCCCCTCACCTTCCAGCTTCTAGAGGTGGCCTGGGTTCTTTGGCTTGTGTCCTGCTCCTTCGTCCTCAGAGCTACTGGCTACTGGTGTGGCATCCTTAAACCTCAATTCTTCACGACTCCTGCTCTGTGACCTTCTTATTAGGCCTCTTGGTGACACTGGGCCCCGCCTATCATCTGGGATAATTTGCCCATCTTAAAGTCCTCAACACCATCCCACCTGCAGTGCCTCTTGTTTTCGATAATTTCAATAATTTCGTAGTTTGGAGGATACGGATGTGACCATCTGTCGGGGGCCGAGGTCAGGTCACGTTGGTGGAGTGTTGTTCAAATGCTTTACGTCCTTATTGATTTTGTCTGCTTGTTGCTTTATCAACTGTCGTGACTGGGGTACTGAAATTCAGGGCTGTCATGGAGATTTGTGCATTTCTCCCTGCAGTTCTCTGGTTTTCCTGCATGGATGTTGAAGCTGCTCCCAGGCGCATAAGCATTTGGGATGATTACGTCCTCTTCATCGTTTTCATTGAGAAATGAACTTTCCGTTGTTGGCCCTGAAGCTTGCTTTGCTATTTGATTAGTGTCAGTGTTGCATATCCTTTTTCATCCTTCTGTTTTAATTTATTTGTGTCTTTATTTATAGGTAACATGTAGTTCGTTGAGTTTTCCTTATTTCAGTCCAATCTGGCAATCTGCCTTTTAATTGGGGGTATTTATTTATTTACTTATATATTTTTAAAAAGATTTCATTTATTTGACAGAGATAGAGAGCAGGACAGGGAGGAGAGGGAGAAGAGGCTCCCCACTGAGTAGGGACCCCCCACTTGGGGCTCGATCCCAGGACCCGGAGATCATGACCCAAGCCTAAAGCAGACACTCAGCCGACTGAGCCACCCAGGCACCCTCAGTGTGATTATTTATTTGTTTTTTTTTAAAGATTTTATTTATTTATTTGACAGATCACAAGTAGGCAGAGAAGCAGGCAGAGAGAGAGGAGAAAGCAGGCTTCCTGCTGAGCAGAGAGTGCGATGCGGGGCTCGATCCCAGGACCCTGGGATCATGACCTGAGCCGAAGGCAGACCCACTGACCCACCCAGGCGCCCCTCAGTGTGATTATCATCCAGTTTTGGTTTTTTTCCTGTTCATACTGCCTTTGTTCCCTTTTTCTATTCTTACCTTCCTTTGGAAACTGAATATTGCTTAGGATTCCAGTTTTTCTTCACTAGCTTACTAGCTATAAACCTTTGCTATTCTATTTTATCATTTTACTTTTTAAAGATTTATTTATTTGAGAGAGCGAGAGCACTGGAGAGAGAGAGTGAGCAAGCGCCAGGGGGATGCTGAGGGAGAAGCAGACTCCCTGCTGAGCAGGGGCCTGAGGCGGGACTTGATCCTGTCCTGGGATCTTGACCTGAGCCAAAGGCAGACATTTAACCGACTGAGCCACCCAGGCAGCCCCTCCCTTTGTTATTTGTTGCTTAAGGCACACATGTTTATCGCCACTTACTTTCCAGTGATACACCCACTGAACAGAAGAACGTTCAGTAGTGTTCCTCCACTCCTCTCTCCTCCCAGTATTTAATGCAATTTGTGGCACATGCTTTCCTTGTACACGTGCTGTAAACCCCACATTATTTTTGTTTAAGCAATTATCTTTCAAAGGGGTGTAGATAGTAAGGAATTTCTGGTGTTTTTCATCTTCATGATGTATATCAGTGACTGACAGTTTGGGGGGATTTTGGCCCCTGGGACGTTTGGAAATGGGAGGAGACATTTTGGTTGTTAGAGCTTGCTGGGACCTGCTCCCGGCTCCTGGAGGATTGATGCCGGCCATGCTGCCCCCACGATGATTTAAAAGAATGATTTGGGGGCACCTGGGTGGCTCAGTGGGTTAAGCCGCTGCCTTTGGCTCAGGTCATGGTCTCAGGGTCTTGGGATCGAGCCCCACATCGGGCTCTCTGCTCAGTGGGGAGCCTGTTTTCCCCACCAGCCTATAATCTCTAATAAATAAATAAAATCTTTAAAAAAAATGATTTGGTCCAAAACATCAGTAACAATGAGGTTGAGAAACGTCGGTGCAAGATCCTCATTCTCACCTGGTATCATTCTTCCTTCTGCACGAGGGGCTTCTGCAAGGTTTCTCACAGTGCGGTCCGCTGGTCACGAACTCTTTAAAGTTTGTAATGTCCGAAGGTGGCTTCATTTTGCCATTGTTTTAAAGTTCTAATTGGACCGTTTTTCTTCTTTCTAATATATAATGTTCCATTTTCTTCTTGTTTGCATTGCTTCCAGTGAAAAAGTCACTGTCACATTTTATTTTTGTTCCTTCACATTTATGTGTCTTTTTTCCTCGGGATGCTCGTAGGACCTCCGCTGACACTGGTTTGAGCTCATTATTAAGGTGTGTCCGAGCATCGATTTCTCTGGGTCTCGTGTGCCTGTGGTTTCTCGAGTTTCTTGGGCCTGTGAACTTCCAAGTTCAGCAAACAATGAGCTGTTGTTTCTTCAGATGGTTCTCTGCTCCGCTCCCCTGCTTCTGTTTTCACGGACTCCCGGTGCACACGTTGGGCCTCCTGAAGTCACCCGCAGCTCCCCGAGGCCATCTTTTTATAAACGGTTTTCTCCTGTTTCACTTTTGATATTTTCTATTTTGTTGTCTTTGAATTTATTTTTCCTTCCTCGGTGCCTGAACTGTCGGGGAGACTTGGGCATGCTTTTCATCTCCCAACGTTCTCACTTTCAGCTCTAGATGTTCCATTAAGGTCTTTTTAAAAAAGTCTTCTGTGGTTCTGTTAACTTTTTGGACATCTAGAATACAGTCCCAATAATTTTTAATGTTCTCCTCTCTTAATTTTAGCATCTGTGTTAGTTCTGGGTTGGCTTTAATGGATTAATTTTTTTCCTCATTAAGGATTTATTTTCCTGCTTCCCGGCAGACCTGATAATCTCTGATTGGATGGCAGACACTGTGAGTTGTACTTTATTGGGTTCTGCATACTTCTGTGTTCCTATGAAATATTTTTTTTTAAGGATTTTATTTATTTATTTGACAGACAGAGATCACAAGCAGGCAGAGAGGCAGGCAGAGAGAGAGAGAGGGAAGCAGGCTCCCCGCTGAGTAGAGAGCCCGATATGGGGGCTTGATCCTAGGACCCTGGAATCCTGACTTGAGCCGAAGGCAGAGGCTTTAACCCACTGAACCACCCAGGCGCCCCCCCTATAAAATATTCTTGAGTCTCATTCTGGGGTTAATTACAAGTGTGTTTCTTTCACATCTGGCTTCTAAGACACATTAGGTGATGCAGACGGTATGCAGTGTAGGGTCGCCTGGTGCTTCGAGTGTTTTACCCAGCATCTACGAACCGTGTAATTTGCCCGTTTGACTGGTGGGAACAGAAACTATTTCCACCCTTTATGAGCACCGGTGCTGCTCTCTCGAATCCTGGGTGATTCCTCCCCTGCCGCGGGGGTCTCACCACGCCTGCGCCCTGCTGGGTACTCGAGAGGGAACCTCCGCAGCTCTCGTTGCTTCTCTCCTGGTGCAGCTTTCCTCTGCAGGGCTCTGTCCTGAGACATGTCCCGGACATGTCCCCCGGATGTCCCCCGAGACTCCGCATCCTCTGTCTGTTCCGGGAGGCTGTTGGGCAGACCCCCCTTCCCTTCTCCCCGCCCCCCGGTCTGCACCCTCGCCTGGAAATTCAGGGCAGTGAGCGGGAGCAACTGTGGGACTCCCCTTGTTGCCTTTACTGGTTCTTAGGGATCACTGGTCTTTGTTGTAGGAGAGTCACCGTCTTGGAAACTTGTTTCCTGTGTTTTGTCTGGAATTTTTTGGTTAGTTCATACAGGAGTGCGGATCGGATCTTGTTAGTCTCATCTTGACCACAGCTTGATCCTTTTTATGTTGTTGTCTTTGAATTTATTAAACTTTATTATAAACCATAAGCTTTATTAGGGTGGATCTAGCCCAGCCTCACTCTGGGACGGTTTCTCAGGGGCCCCAGGACCGCCCTGTAATCCAGTGACTTGCTAGAAGCACTCACGCAACGCCGGGCCATGACTTAAGGCCAAAAACGATTACAGCAAAGGATACAAAACAGGATCAGAAGGAAAAAGGTCCTTGCACGTGGAAGCCAGAGAAATCAGGTGCAGGTCCTCCCTTTGTGAGCCCGGCGTACAGGGCCTCTGTTTCTGGCTGTGAGCCACAGAGATGTGCGGATGGCTCTCCCTGGGGGAGCCTGGGAGGCCAGAGTTCTTAAAAGGAGGCCACCCTTGGGCACATGCCCGCTGTTGAGAGCTCTGGGTGCCGAGGGGCTTTCAGGCTCAGATCATGGTCTCCCTTCCCTTGGGGTTGCCGTTCTGTCCTGCCTGCTGTTCAGATACAGAAACATTTCCTCCAGATCCGTCGCTGTGGACACCGGCAGACCTAGTCCACCTGCTCTCTTGTGGTTAGAAACAGAAATCTCACGAGCTGACTTAGCCATTTTAAAACAAAATTCACTCACCCAGTTTCAGATACAGACTAAAGAGTAAGCAGGACGTCCCAGGACCGCCTCCAGCACCCAGCACACGCTACCTCCGGTAACACCCGCTACTGTCTTCTTTCAGATCTTCCTCTGTCACTTACATATGAACCTTCGTAGTCACAAACATACACAGGATCGTGCCGCGCAGACTGGTCTCGGTATCACACGTGTTTCCTAATCCGTGCACAGAGACAGATTTCATTTTTAAAATGGCCACTAAAATCTTTAAAAAAAAAGGGGGGGGCGCCTGGGTGGGTCATTGGGTTAAGCTTCTGCCTTCGGCTCAGGTCATGATCCCAGGGTCTGGGGATGGAGCCCCGCATCCGGCTCTCTGCTCAGCAGGGAGCCTGCCTCCTCCTCCTCTCTCTCTCTGCCTGCCTCTCTGCCTACTTGTGATCTCTGTCTGTCAAATAAATAAATAAAATCTTTAAAAAAAAAAAAATAAAATGACCACATAAGGCGCTTTAGTATGGACGTGCCATATGTCCCATGTCCTCCAACCGCGCTCCTACAGGAGACACTCACGTTTGCTTTTCATCCTCCGGAGAGTGGCAAGGGTGCTTAAGCGCATCTTTGCCCTCTGAGGGCTTTTGGACACTAAATTCCTACATGCGACAGAACGGGACTGGATGACGTGTGCATCTGAAGTCTGGGTGGATCCTGTCACATTGCCCCCCGGGGTAGACCGACTCAGGGCCCTGGTCCGCGGGTGGGCGGCCCAGCCGGCCTCTCTCGGCCCATGGTGGTTGCCGACGGGAGCACGTTCTCCCGCTTCTGTGGCATCGTCGTGGGCGCACTGCTTGTTTGCGCTGTTGGCTTGTGGGTTCATCTCTTTTGTTACTTACGGAAATTCAGAATATTGCCTTTTGTTTCTAGTTTTAGAAGTTTTACATTTTTATGCGGCTATATCTGTCAATCTCTGAGGATTTTTTGCTTTCTATATTTCAAGCTTTTAAACTCTTTTATTCTATTTTTGCTTTTTCTTTAAAATTCTACTCCAACAGAAATTTTCGTGTGTGCCGTGAAGAGACCCACCTTAATTTTTTTCTCAAATAGTCATTTGTTATGATACTATTTAGTGACTAATTCAGCTTATTTTAGCTAATTTGAAAGTTGCTTAATCCTCTTCAGTTCTTAGAACCCTGGGTCTGTTTCACTGAGTCTTAGTCCATACTAGGCCACTGTTTCACTTTCTCTCTTGCTATACCTACTTTAGGTATATATATATATTGATAGGGCAAGTCTCCTCCCCAAATTCTTTCACAACTACTTTTGGTTATTCTTAGACACTGGAGGTAGGTAGGACGTCTTACTGTTGTTAGTAGGAACACTGTAATACTTCATGTACTTAGAACACAGAGATGGTGGTGGCCAGCGTGGCCGACACTGACCTAGCCCAGGGGTATGCCGGACCTTAAATGAAGAGCTTCCTGTTGAACATTCCTTATTAATTTCTCACAGTAACCCTATGAATGAGGTACTATTTTTGTATTCATTTCACAAAGAGGAAACATCAAAGCCATTTCTCAGCCCCGCAGCTGTCTTGCCTTCCTTCTGTCCGTACTGCAAACTCTACCCCTTTCCTAAGTGGTGGCTTTATGGCTAAGGAGAAACCTGTTTGGTATTTCAGGAGTCCGTGACCTTCAAGGATGTGACAGTGGATTTTACCCAGGAGGAATGGAAACAGCTGGATCCTGTCCAGAGAGATCTGTTCAGGGATGTGACACTGGAGAACTACACGCACCTGGTCGCCATAGGTGAGGGCTGTCCCTGGGCTGCTGGTCTGGGCCGTGCAGCAGGAGGGGTCTCTCGGGCTTTGGTGAGTTTTGGCCTTTAATGAAGTTAGGGAACCTAAGATTCCTAAATTCTGAAAGGCTGTCAAGAGGTGTCTCCTCTCCTAGCAAGTAGAAGTACAAACGAGTTAATTTTTCTGAGTCCACATCAGTTCCCACGTTTTACCACATCTGGGGATCTGTCACTTCGAGGCTTTATGTGCTCTTCCTCCTGTCGGACTTGTCCTGTGTAGCGCTTTCCTCCTATAATCAGGCACCTTTTCCCCCGTGGGCAGGACTCCAAGTTTCCAAACCTGATGTGATTTCCCAGTTAGAGCAAGGGACGGAGCCGTGGACCGTGGAGCCTGGCATCCCAGGAGGTGCTTTCGGAGGTGAGTAACTGGCGCCTGCTGGACGGGTGTCATGGACTCTGACCATTAGCCTGACGAGAGGGTTTTCTGTCCAAAATGCAGACGGACTTGCTTCTCTTTAGCATCTCCTGTGGAGAGAGGAGAACCCATCTGGATTCTCAGGGCTTTGTCAGAACACTAGCCGTCTCAACATGTACTGTTTGCATACTCCTCCCAGAGGCGTCTCCTTCCTGCTCTTTTCTGAAGGTAGCCCCTTGACCTGCACTCTGGATTCCACCTTTCCCCACCTCCTTTGGGACCCTGGTCTCTTAATTCAGCCCTTACCATGTGTTCTGGCCTGCAGGCTCGATGACTAGGACCTCCCGACAGAAACAGTGCCCGACACCCACATGCTTTTACTCTTCATCCTTTTGGCCACCATCCAGTCCTCCTTGCTTTCCCAGCCACACTCTCCGGAGAGTGAGCTCCATTCCCGCAGTCTCATTTATCACTTGTTCCTTAAGCTCTGACCCTATCCTTGAAATTGTGAATAGTTTTCCTTTAAACCATGAATTCCCAGACTGCACAGAGAGGCACTTCAAAGATCTGAGTCTGAAAAAATACACGGATCGTTCATGCTAGGTGAGGGACAGAGCTCCAGCGTCAGTGAGGGGGAGTACAGGCTCTTTTTGTGGGGAGAAAAGAAAGCACTCCATGTTCAAATTTGAGAAGTGCTGGGTCATCAAAATTCTAGCAGGTTTCTTACTGAAAGGCCACTCAGATTTCTTAACTACGTAACAGGCCAGATGAACTTCCCACAGGGTTGCATAGAATGCAACCTTCTTCCTCCCCCTCCCCCCGAACCATGAAGCCTTTTCACACTGCGCCCTTTAAAATCTTCCTCTTAGAAGATGGTTTCACGGAACACGGTTTAGAAAAGTGACTTTAGAAAAATTAAGAGCTTTATTAAACCACGCTTAACTTTTGAAAAGTCATTTTATTACAAATGAAAGTTTTAAAAAACCCCAACTTGAGCAAATAGAAAGCAATTTAAAAATATTTAACTGTGTACCAAAAAAATCCTAGACTTTTCACAAAACGCTTCAGTCATCACCAAAGAGATATTTAGGTAAAAATCGCACTAGACACCTCACGTTGTGTGGATAATGTCGATGGTCCTGGTGATCCAGTCGGTAGGCAGGAGACGGTTGCTTGAAATCCTTGGCCCCATTCCTTGGCGGACTTCTGGTTACTGGAATGGGACCCCACGATGGCCGTCCTTGTAAGCCAGCCGCTGGCCTGCGCTCTGCAGCATTCTGAGCAGACGTCACTGCTGGCTTGGCTGCTCTATCTCTGGAAGAAAAACGCACAGCTTTACAGACACCTACGGGTACCTGGAAGTTGTAAGTGTCCCTAAAGGAAAGTGGCTGCTGGGCCCGGGCCTTGTCTGCATTCTTCTCCTTACCCTCCTCATGCCGTCGTCTCTGGGCCCGGGGAGACCCGGCCCCCACAGAATCCTGACATGCTTCTTACCTCACGGGTCTACCTTGGTCTCCTCCTGTGGCCTGGCTGTGAGCCCCCCGACAGCTGCCCCACGCGCAGGGGTGTGGCAGTACTGGGGCCGAGGCCCACGGCTTTGCAACAGTAAAGTGAGAATTCCTCTTTGCCCTAGGAATGGTGGTGTTCGGTCTGGCCTTCTGGAACGCTCTGTAATCCTTCATTCTTTGCCCTACGCAGATCTGAGACAAGCCTGCGTGGGTAACGTCGGTCACGTGCTCATTGCTTTCAGCGGGAACTCCAGCCACAGCTGGATGCCC
This sequence comes from Pteronura brasiliensis, assembly GCA_004024605.1. Lineage (NCBI taxonomy): Eukaryota > Metazoa > Chordata > Mammalia > Carnivora > Mustelidae > Pteronura > Pteronura brasiliensis. The sequence goes on along the minus strand of PJEN01002203.1, from coordinate 63,094 downwards.
TTTTCCCCTTTCACAGCCTCAGACCCGTGGTCTCCGTATTCCTCATTGTGAACTACTCAAGAGAAGGTATTTTTTATGGCCAGCTGCTGTACAAATAGGTCTTTCTTGGTGGTTCTGCTAGTGAAACACACCCATTCCTTGTACTGCACAACCGGCTGTTCCCCCAAACTCTGTGGGTCTGCGCTGAAGGGGTCCAGCTGTTTCGGGTCAGCCTGGGCTTCCAGATGCCCTGCCTGTAGCCAGAGGGGGTGGGGGGCTGTCCTGTGTCTCTGCCTCACGGCACACCCTTGTAGTGACGATGGTGGTGACTGTGGTCCTCTCCTGTCACCAATGGAACCGAAGAAATGTGTTATTACACAGTTCCATTTCCATACTCTGAATCTGCCAGCACTGATTCCCCTGCTGCTTCAGTTTTCCTCTCCCTGGTCTTAAGCAACATTCCGCCTGCTGGTTATGTGTCTGTCTGTTTGTGTGCGGAAAAACTGCTATAATTAGTCCGTTTTAGTCCGTGCGTTACCCTATCTTCATGGGACTTTGCCTGCTCTGTTCTTTTCTCACAGACTTTTCTGTTGCTTTTCCTGTTCTTTTGGTGCTGTTCGTGCTGATCCTCCGTGTATCTGAACATCTGGGTGGTTCTACTTCTGGCATCTTCCGCCCCCACAAACACTATAGTCTGGTCCCTCGGTTCTCTTCCCAATTCTCTGAATGCCTAGAGTTGAACTTGCCTTCCTCCCTTGAAGTAAGTCCTCTGCACCGCTGCCATTCCCTGCAGAGATGCAGCTGTTGGCTCAGGTTCGCAGCTGACAGCAGGGCCTAGCGGGCCGGGTCTTCCCCAGTTGTCCTCACTTGAAATCTTCCTTCACAGACTTTTGTTTGCTGCTCATTGGCAATCAATCCCAGCTCAGACTTGCTTTAGTCTGATGGGGTCTCCTCTCAGCCATTTCTCATCTCTGTGGGCAGTTTCTAATTTACTGTTACCTTCTGGTTCTTCGAAATTACCTATGAAACTGAGTGTGAGACATTCCCTTGCCACTTTCATATTTTATTTATCGTTATCCTTTGCTCTTTCCAGCTTTCCCCCTAATGGCTATACCGGGACATCCTTCAGATTTCCTAAGGGCTTCAGCTTTAGCTTCATGAGGTCCTTCCCACAACAGCAATGATTTTTCCCCTTCAGTGTAGAGATTATAGACATTTTCTTTCTCTTTCAGACTGTGAGACAAGACCAGAAAAGAGCAGATCAGCCCCAGAGCCAAATATCTCTGAAGAACAGCCATATCAGGAGGCAGTCGTGGAGAAGCAGCGAAGGGATGATCCCGGTAGTTCTAACTTTTCGGAGAGTTGGGGGGAGTATGAAAGCAGTGTAGGGAAGCACCAGGCAAGCCGACAGACGCCGGCAGGAGAGCGGAAAGTCACTGAAAAGACAACGCCCGCCTGGGAGAGAGGCCCTGTGATGAACGACTTTGCAAAAAGCATCAATGTGAGTTCAAGCCTTGTAACACGAGAAAAAGCGTCAGAAGAGACCTCGACTAAAACGAGTGCCAAACAGAATGCAAACCCAGTTAAGAAAGAGAAATCGTGTAAGTGCAACGAATGCGGGAAAGCTTTTAGTTACTGTTCGGCTCTTATTCGCCATCAGAGAACACATACAGGTGAAAAGCCCTACAAATGTAACGAATGTGAGAAAGCCTTCAGCCGGAGTGAGAACCTTATCAACCACCAAAGGATTCACACTGGAGATAAACCGTATAAATGCGATCAGTGCGGAAAAGGCTTCATTGAGGGTCCGTCTCTTACTCAACATCAGAGAATTCACACTGGAGAGAAGCCCTATAAATGTGACGAATGTGGGAAAGCCTTTAGTCAGAGGACCCACCTGGTGCAGCACCAGAGAATTCACACCGGGGAGAAACCATACACTTGCAATGAGTGTGGAAAAGCCTTTAGCCAGAGGGGCCACTTCATGGAACATCAGAAAATTCACACCGGAGAGAAACCCTTTAAGTGTGATGAATGTGACAAAACCTTTACCCGGAGCACACACCTTACTCAGCACCAGAAGATCCACACGGGCGAGAAAACCTACAAATGCAACGAGTGCGGGAAGGCGTTCAACGGGCCGTCGACGTTCATCCGCCACCACATGATCCACACCGGGGAGAAGCCGTACGAGTGCAACGAGTGCGGCAAGGCCTTCAGCCAGCACTCGAACCTCACGCAGCACCAGAAGACGCACACGGGGGAGAAGCCGTACGACTGCGCCGAGTGCGGCAAGGCCTTCAGCTATTGGTCCTCCCTGGCGCAGCACCTGAAGATCCACACGGGGGAGAAGCCGTACAAGTGCGCCGAGTGCGGCAAGGCCTTCAGCTACTGCTCGTCGCTCACGCAGCACCGGCGGATCCACACCCGGGAGAAGCCCTTCGCGTGCGGCGAGTGCGGGAAGGCCTTCAGCTACCTGTCCAACCTCAACCAGCACCAGAAGACCCACACGCAGGAGAAGGCGTACGAGTGCAAGGAGTGCGGCAAGGCCTTCATCCGCAGCTCGTCGCTGGCCAAGCACGAGCGGATCCACACCGGCGAGAAGCCCTACCAGTGTCACGAGTGCGGCAAGACCTTCAGCTACGGCTCGTCGCTCATCCAGCACCGGAAGATCCACACGGGGGAGCGGCCGTACAAGTGCGGCGAGTGCGGGCGCGCCTTCAACCAGAACATCCACCTGACGCAGCACCAGCGCATCCACACGGGCGCCAAGCCCTACGCGTGCGCCGCGTGCGGCAAGGCCTTCCGCCACTGCTCGTCGCTGGCGCAGCACCAGAAGACGCATGCGGAGGAGAAGCCCCACCAGTGCGGCCAGTGCGACAAGGCCTTCAGCCAGAGCTCCCACCTGGCGCAGCACCGGCACGTCCACACGGGCGAGAAGCCCCACCAGTGCGGCGAGCGCGACAAGGCCTTCAGCCGCGGCGTGCACCTGACCGAGCACCAGACCGCGCACGCGGCCCAGAAGCCCTGCGACGGCCGCGAGTGCCGCAAGGCCCTCAGCCAGCGCCCGCGTGCGCGCTCCGGGGACAGACCTTTCGGCTGCGGCGACTGCGGGAAAGCCTTCCGGTATCGCTCGGCCCTCAGCAAGCACCAGAGGCTGCACCCGGGCATCTGATGCGAGCCGGTCCGCTCGGGCCTCGGCCGCGTCCCCAAGGAGCGGAGCGACGGGAGAAATGGGGTGGGCCCGGCGGCCTCTCCTCCGTGCGCTGGGGCGTGGAGAGGACATGGGCTGAGGCGACCGGCTGTGACGTCCGGCAGCTCGGGGACACTGCAGAATGGCACCGTTTGACGCTTCGGTTTGCTCTATGAATGAGGGAGTTGGATAGAGGGTTTCAGGGGCTGTTCGGAGTTTTCTATCCCAATTTTGTATATTCACAATCTCTTTGTGATTAGGATTACTCTGCATCAGCCTGGGCTGTGTCGCCTCTAGAGTGTGTCTGTCTCTGCATGTGTGGCTAATAGAAAGCATTTGTGCTTCAGCAACTAGACGGGGACCTGTGAGGCTCCTGTTCTCATGCATTAAGTTGATTAAATAACTGGTTCCTAATAAAAAGAATTAGAAAGCATTCTTAAGTAATTCAGAGTATATACTGGCTCACCTCCGGGTGAGGATTAAACCTTCCCGTTGTGATTTCTTGGAGTATGCCTTCCCATCTTAGGAGTTGGTCACCACCACGGAGACGGGCTGCAGCTAAACCCGCGCTACTTACCCCTCCCTGAACAGGGGACTCGCTGCAGGGCCGTTAGGAAATTCTGCTGCCAAGGCCCCACCCTTGGAGAAGGACCTTGGGAAGGACCAGGATTCTGTGTCTTTTATAAACTCGTAATGTGCAGCCCAGAAGGAACTGGAGCAGATCCCCCACACCTGCGGTCGGTAGCCTCCTGTGGGCCCTCCCAGAAGCCGCCCATAATTTGCACACATAATTTCCACTGTCCCCCTGTTCTCTAAGTTGGGTTCTCACATGCTCTGGGAGGTAAGGTTAATTTCTGCACTCTGGTGAGGAAATAAACAGCTGCGTAAAGGTCATTTAATCGGCTTTTCCTTGGCCCCAGATACCAAAGGCAGATGGCAGTGCTAATGACATCCGCGGCCATGGGCAGCTGCCAGCCTGCATGGCCACCTGAGGCAAACCCGGTCAGGATAACGTGTGAGCCGAGCGCCAGGGCAGTACCGGAAGAGATGGGCCCGTTTGATTTCTTCCAGATCTAGTCTGATTACCGGACAGCTCTCTCCAGGGCAACTGAGGATTTTCCAGCCTGGCCTTGAGGGTAGCACAGAAAAGCTCTAGACTCTTCTATGGGCGAGGTTTGGGGGGAGTGGACACTACACTCTTCTATGGGCGAGGTTTGGGGGGAGTGGACACTACAGATTCTCACCAGTGGAAAAAAAAAAATGCAGTCTTTACATAAATGCCAATGACCTACCCTGGAATCCTGTCCCCTCCTTAAGTGGAGGTGCCTGACAGTGAAAAACAGATCGAATTCAGGAAATAATGTAGCCATTTTACATCTCAGGACCTTTTTCTGTTGTAACTTGAAACATCTATAAAAGAATGTCATCTTGATATTTCTTAATTTCTCAAGGCTTCCATTATGTAGGAATTCCAGTCCTCCCAGCGCAGAGGTGGAAACGAGCAGGATACAGGGTACGCTTGGGGTGCGATCGGAACTGCCCCCCCCCCCGCCAAGGGACAAGGAAATGAAAGTTCGGTACCTGCATGAAGGGTCCTCTCATGTCAAAGGAGATCTGAGAATGGAACACACCAGAGTCGGTCTGGAATGGGAAGACTCCTGTCCTGGGGCCACCAATTCCTAAAAATGGAAGAGAACTGATGAGATAACATGTCACTCACCCGGAAAGGTCCCACTTTGTTCCGTTCTCCACAGATGCCATCAGATCCAGATCCCGAGCCCCCAGAGCGGCGATCACTGCCGGACTCAGTTCCTCTTTTCTGCCTCCCTTCTGCCTGCCTGTCCCCCATCCGCCCAGATCCCTCCCTGGCCATACCATCCTGCAGAGGGGAGAAGCAGGGGGCCTCCAGAAGTTAACAGGACCTAAGTTTCCGTATCTTCTTTCTGAATAGCTCGAAAAGTCCTACTAGTTTATCCCAGGACACATGCCACGCTCCCCAAGGGGCAGTTTGCAACTCCTGCTCCTGCTCTGACACGGCCACCAAATCTGCCACAGTCGTGAGTGAAGGTGTTCATCACCTGACTTGTCCCCTCGCCACACATTCCTCCCCAACCCCCTGACCCCGATTTTAAGAGCTGAGAGAGGAAGTTCCTTTAAGTGCTTCCTTGGTCCTTTTTTCTTAATTTAGTCACTCACATGCCACAAACACCTGTAATGTAACTGTGTGGAGAATAACATGCTCTCTCCTACGGTGTCCTACTAGGCAGCAGAGTGAAACTAAAACCTAAAGGGGAGAACTGGAAGTTAGAAGTTCAGCCTTTTCTTTGAACTTGTAATCAGCCCAGAAAACTAGGAGTTCAGTGTACGTGAGAGGTGGACCATCACTGAGAAGCTGCCCAGGAATAAAAAGATCTCAGAAATAACTCACGAGCCCAGACAATACTTTAAGAGAAATTCTCTACCATTCACAAGAAATCCTATGGCTTCATACATAGTTTCTTCCCGTCCATGTGCTTTAATAAAACAACCTTTCTGCACCAATGACGTCTCAAGAATTCTTCTTTGGCCGTCGGCCTCGCACCCTAACATCCTTCCTCCCTCCGCTCTCAGGGCCCGAGTAGCGTGAAGCAAGCAGCTGCCGTGTCCGAGAAAAGATGACCGAAGAGGGAGCAGGATCACAGCCGGGGTGAGGAAACTGAATTTGGTTTTGGAACTTGTGAAACATGGGGAAAAACCCACAAAATACAAGTGGACAAAGAACACATCTGTCCAGTGTCAGGACAAGACAGAAGAGCGTCCTCGGCCTCCCAGTACCCCCTACTCCATCCCCTTCCAACCACAGCTGTCTTCCCCTCCCCAGGGACCACCATCCCGCTAATACCGGAGACTGGTTTCACCTGTGCTGGGTCTCTGCCCACACGACAGGCTTGTGCGACCAGCTTTTTAGACTCAGACTGTGTGTGCAGGGCTCGTCCATGCCATCGCAAGGAGCCGTGACTGTCGCACAATTTATCCGTTCTACTACGGGTGTACCGTCTGGATCGTTTCCTCTTAGAGGCAGCTGGGACTAACACCACTGCGGGCAGCCGTCTCATGTCACCTCACACCCGCCTGCGTCACGTACACTGGGATGAAGTTAGGGTGTCGGGTACGCAGGGAAGACGCGCGCTCGACTTCACTGCTGCTCCCTGACCACCACCGCCCCGATGGGAGGCTTTCCCCGGCTCCGTGTCTTTGCCAACATTTTCGTGGGTTTTTACTTCGCTCTCTGGGCCGAGGGCTGCTTCAGTACCTCGGACACGCAGGGCAGAGGTCGCGTGTGTGCAGGACGTGCACGCCTGGGGGAGGCGGCCGGGGAGTCCTCCCTGCGGCTTTACAACCCACCGAGGCACCCGAGGGTGTGGCTGCGGCCAGGTGACAGATGAGGAAGAGTTCCAAGGACTGAGCCCTCAGAAAGTGCCACTAGCAGAAATCAGAGGAGGGGATCCCGCGGGAGGCAGCCGGCCTGGGAGGCGGGAACATGAGCTGTTGAAGAACGAGAAGATGACAGACGTGGACTCCAGAGAGGCAGCACTGCATGAAGGCTGAGCCCTGCCCTTCAGATCTGGCAGGAACAAGACCAAGGTCACCCTGAAGAGCAGCCCTGGGGGACGGCAGACCCGAAACCTGACGGGAGGGCGTGAATGTGAGAATAGGAGGAAACAAGGGCAGGAGGCAAGTTTGGGCACTTGGGTCTCGCTAGAATGAGAAAAAATTGGGGTAGTTGCTACAAGAGGATGATGAATGGATGACTTTTTTTTTTTTTTTTGAGATTTTATTTATTTGGCAGAGACAGACACAGCAAGAGAGGGAACACAGCAGAGGGAGCAGGAGAGGGAGAAGCATGGGCAGGGAGCCCGACGGGGGGCCCAATCCCAGGACCCCGAGATCCGACCCGAGCCGCAGGCAGCCGCCTCCCCGACGGAACGAGCTGCTGACTCCAGCAGGAGCTGGGCCAGTGTTCCCGCGCTCTCGAGCCTGGCCATGGAGAGGGAAACACCGCCCAGCCAGAGAGCTAGGAAGACACAGGGACGTCTGGAGCGGAGGGGACGTAGGAAAGACGTGGAAGTTCCCCTTCCACTGCTGCTGTTTATTCGCAGAAACAGGTCGCGAGCGGAGGTGGAGGAGCGGGGGACGCGCTGTCAGAGGCTGTGTGAGAGGACACACGGGACAGAACAGGGATCTCTGACGGGGCGGGGGGGGGGCGGTGACGATGGGAAGGCGACAGGCCCTTCGAGGAATCGGGCGGAGGATTTCCAAGGAGACTCATCACTGCGCTTCCTCTAGGGATGTTCCGCTGCACGGGGAAAGGGATGGGATAAGCTGAAAACTGGGTTTATCCGGGATTTTTCTAGGAGACTGTGACCCAAGAGAGGGTGGAGAGAGCAAAGCTGTGTGGAAGCGACGGAGGACAGTGATGAGCTGTGGCATTTACGCGGGGAGCGGAGGGACGCAAACAAATCCACGGGTCTCGCTGTTTCAGGTTTTGCTGAGGTTGAAAACAAATTCTAGCGCCCGAGGGAGGAAGTAGAAAAGGTGGGAAGACGGTCAGCAAGCAGGCTGCTCACAGCAGAGGTCGTGAGGCGCTCGCGGTGCCTGCGGGGGCAGATGGCTGGCTGCGGAGGAAGAGACAGCAGGCGGTGGAGGAGAGGACGCGGGGACTCGGGCTGGGCAGTTAGGGGACCAACTACTTGAATATTAAAATCACCACTAACACTGGCGTATGGCAGCAAGGGAAGAGTGAGCCGGGGGCTCTGATCTCCAGGGGGCGAGGGGGTGACTTGGGATCAACAGATGACTTCAAGAAGGGGTGGTGGGTGGTCTAGCTTCATGGCGGATGTGTTACGGGGGGCCGGGGGTTCGAGGGAGGCGGCGGAAACAGTGCCCTATAAGTGGCGATGAGGGGCCGGGGCACCCACCTCTCCTCCAGGCCCAGTTAAGTCAGAGATGCGTGAGGAAGAGCTGGAAGGCGGAGGGGATATTGTAAAGGAAGTGTCAGAATGACCTGAAGACTTGTTGGCATTCTCCTGCGAATCCTCTCACTGTGACAAATGCACGTAAGAAAGTGACTGGTGATCTGGGAACACTTGAATCAAGACCAAGTAGGGACCACAGGAGGGAGGAAGGAGAAAGGTCGTGGGAGTGGGCACCCGCCCCTGGCCCACCACGTCAGAGGGAGTTACTCAGTTCTTGTCTATAACTCAGTAACTGGTGGAAAGTCAAGTAGGGCAAATACAGGTGAGGAGAGGGGTCAGTATTCATCACAATTATTCTATTTTTGGAGGGAAAGTACCCATGGGCCAAGTCCCTAGGTCAATCAGAGCCTCCAGGCTGGAGAGAACTGGAAGTGTAACCGGGACTGGCCCTAGGAAGGAAACAAAGGGACACGGGGCCCCTGAAGGAAGGGCACGTAGGGGTGTTGGGGGGACCTGGGAGGGCCAGAGGCCGATGGGACAGTACGGGGTGATCGGTGTTCTCCAGGAGCCGCAGGTGACAGATCTGGGGTGCACTGGTCCATGTGCAGATGCCCCTACATTCTGGCCATGCCCGGCCCCAAATTCTGGGGACCACAGCACTCGTCAGTACCGTGGATCAGAAAGCAGCATTCCAGGCCACTTAACATGCATTATCCCCTTTTTTTTTTTTTTTAAGATTTTATTTATTTGACAGAGAGAGATCACAAGTAGAGAGGCAGGCAGAGAGAGAGAGAGAGACAGAGGGAAACAGGCTCCCCGCTGAGCAGAGAGCCCAACGCGGGACCCGATCCCAGGACCCTGAGATCATGACCCAAGCTGAAGGCAGCGGCCCAACCCACTGAGCCACCCAGGCGCCCCATCCCCTTTCTTTAAAAGGACGAGACCCTAGGGTGTGTTGCTAAACCTGCCTTTACAGGTGATAAAACTGTACCTGAACTGGTAAACGTTTCTGTCAATCGTACAGTGAGGGAATGAGCCTCGGAATTCTATCCCGGCTTGCTTCCAGGTCCCTATCTCCCCACCTCCTCACAATGCCTGCCAGCAGTCACCAAAGGGAAGCACTCCCGGAGCGCTGAGCCCAGCGGTTTCTTCCAGTCAAAGAGGCAGAGCCGGGCACCTCTTTCAGTCTCCACTGTAGTCTTATGGACTCAGCATTCCAGCCTCATGACATTCTCCTTGCCAAAACGCTTCCCCAAACACAAGAGGAGTTGTTAAAAAAATAAATAACAACCACAGCACCTAGGGAGCTCTGCTGGTGAAGTGTCTGCCTTCAGCTAGATCATGACCCGGGGGTCCTGGGATTGAGCCCTGCATCAGGTTCCCTGCTCAGAGGGGAGCCTGCTTCTCTGCCCCTGTCCTGCTTGTACTCTAATAAATAAATAAAATCAATAAATAAAATTAAAACAAATTTTTAAAAAGCTTTGATGAAGCTCCTTGTCAAAAGCTTTTGAAAATCTAAATCACAACAACATCATCAAGGCAAACTTCACTGCCTTGGTGTACCAGAGGACTGCCAGGCTACCCTCAGTTAATTAAAAAAAAAAGATCAATATTTTTTAAATGAATGTCCATACTGTAGTGATCATGAAGCAATGGACAGAAAATACTGTTACCATTTAGCCCAGAAATTAAATATCATAACCAAACACAGAACTACAGGTTTTTAACCAGTCTACATATCAGAGAGCGACAGCATTATCAAGTGGGTACCATTTGGGTGCCCGAGTCACTTCTCACCACCCTTCACCAGAGCTTTCCTCCTGAGGAATCAGGCCAATTCACTCGAAATCAGTTTGTCATAAGTGAATTAGACAGAAATCAATGTGTGACCAATTTGGTGAAAAATTAATTCATCTATTTTACCAAAAAAAAATATAAAGTTGCAGTTGGATCAAGTGGGAAAAGAACTAGGCCATGGTAAAAGTGAAAACGTTGGATACATGAGTTCTAGTATTTTTTAAGATTCCTGTAAAATTTTAGCTGGGCAATTCTCATTTTTCTAGCATACAAAAATGAAATGAAATGAAAAAAATCAATCAGCTTGGAGAAATAAAGATTATAAAGTAATTGTATCTTCTAATTGGTTATGCAAGAAAAACTAGACTCCTAAACCCAAACCCTCAGTGAGGATTGGTAGTACTCTGACAGACATCGATCATGGATTTGCGGAGGAACCAGTGAGGGCTGGGCTTCTCAGACTTTAAACTACACAAATCACTGGGGAGCTTCTTACTCCTCTAAGAGGCCGGGGAAAGGTGTCTGAGTTTTCCAAGAGCTGCTGAACCATGCAGTCCATTCTAAATTGAATTGAAATTCTATGGTGCCCTCTTCAGTATGAAACAGCCACGGTCCTGCTATGAACTACTAGAAAAACAAACTGAGAGCTACTCTGCCATTTACAACACTGAAGGACTAATGGCAACATTTTCTAGAGATCAGCAAAATGAAAACTAACGTTCAAAAACACAAAAGAACTCAAAAGTAGCCTCCCAGATCCCATCACACACAGACTGTTAAAATTTATCAATCTGGTTGCTACAAATATGAAATCTGAGGAATGGAGTGACTGCTACAGGTCACTGAGGGAGAGGGGTCCAGGGGTCCTTGTGGCTTCTGCTTGGCAAGCCCTGTCTCACCTATCGATCCTTCCCTGGTTGCAAACACTATTTTCCAAAAATGGCCATAGCAGTACTTCCTTTCCTAAACATTCTTCCAGAAGGCCTATCCTCCCAACTCAACCTCCCTACCTGTGTGGGACAGTCACTGCCTCCTTGAGCAGCATCAGCTGAAGTGACTTGGCTTCCAACTCTAAGTCATGAAAGGTGAGAAGACCCCTCACCGCCCAGCTTCTCCTTCCACCCCAGAAACTAACTCTTCATCCCCACCCGATCCTTTGTAACACGCACTGCAAGCATGGACGTCCCCTTCCCCTTCCAAGACACGGAGGTTTGGAGAGAGTTCTTTGACAAATTATACTGGATCTTTATTACTGTTTTCTCTCTACGATCCAAGCGACTGAGAAAGAGGATTGTCTAAACCCCAGACAGCAAGTGGGGCTCAGAATCCTCTCCTAATCAGCTCCTGACCCTCTGTCCTCCCCATTGGATCATACACTCTCACCCCGCTGAGCGTGAGCTCTGTCCTGGAAGGAAGGTTCTCGACACTTCATGCAGAAACCACCAGCAATTAAGGGTCTTTTGTTTTTGATTACTGGCTTTGGGCAGCTTTCAAGCTCCTCCCCCCCCCCACCCGCCCCCGCCTGCCCTGCTGTCTGCCTGGTGTTTGGTCCAGTCCTGGCGCTTCCTCCCTGGATGTCCTAGGTGGGCGCCGTCCAGCCCACACAATCACGGCTCCCATGTGGGAATTCTCATCCCAGCCCCCATCCACCATAAAACCCCACGCTAGGAACCCCTCCACACTGCTCTCTGACCACACGGGCAGCTCACTGGGCTCTCCCTAGAAAGTCTCACTTTCACACTGTCTTGGGGCCCATGTGGGGTCATCAGTCTTGACCTCTGACCCACCGAGCCGCCACCTCCGCCTGCGTCCTTGCATGGACACGACTCAGGTCTGAGCAGGCGAACTGCACGCCTCGGTGTTAGGAATCAAACTGCCTGCCTGCGAAAATTCCGGTTCTACAGTGAACTCACGAAAACGAAGAGCGTGCCTGTCTGCCAGGCGGGCACATGACAGCTGTCAAACCGCGTGTGGCTCCTGTGCTCCCCGTGCTCCCGTATGGCAGTCTGTCAGCGCTGAGAGCGCCGGCAGTTGCTCTGGGATGCAAAAATATGGCAGAACGAATCAGTGTTGAGGGGAAAAAACCCCAACAGTCCATTAACTTTTCCCTCTGTGAACTGCCATCATTCAATTTCAGGGGTGCTCGAGGGGAGGGCCGGGTTCCACTGTTTGCAGGGAGAGTCAAAGCGTCGATAAACATCTTTCAGGGGCGCCTGGGTGGCTCAGTGGGTTGGGCCTCTGCCTTCGGCTCGGGTCATGATGGCTCGGGTCATGATCTCAGGGTCCTGGGATGGAGCCCTGCATCGGGCTCTCTGCCTGCCTCTCTGCCTACTTGTGATCTCTCTCTCTCTCTAATAAATAAATAAAAATCTTTTGAAAAAGCCAACCAAACAAAATAAAACGTCCTTCAAGCTACTACAAGACCTCACTGCGGCGGTTGTCTGTCCTGGGGATCAGACAGGACAAAACAGGTGACAGCTTAGCACAGCGCCTGCTCACAGGCAAGGACGCCTGTGCCGGCTGACTTACCGGCTCAGACACCAGCCCCCCGCCTGTGGTTCTGCCTCCCATGGTGCCAGTTCCCAGGGGTCAACCCCTGTCCAGAGCAGATGACCTTCCTTTGGGGGGACCAGCAGGTCAGTAGGAGCCTATGGCCACGTCAAATGCCTACGTCCTTCTTGTCACGTCCTCTCATCCAGGACAGTCCCTCATCCCTCACCACCATAAGAAGGGGGAGTGTGGCCCATTAAGATATTTGGAGAGAACTATCTCTTAGTCCCACAGAACTGTTAAGTAAGGCAGTATCTGGTCTCTTCTAATGCTTGGGTCAGGCAGGCTTCACGGCAGCGTCTCTGGCTAAGCAGTGCGGTCTGAGTCAGACGGGGGCGGCTGCAGAGATCCGGAATGTGGGCCTTGTGACCTTTCATCCACCAGCTCTTGATCTCTGTCCTTGGTCCAACCCTAAGTCCTAGGAGGTAGCCTTTGATCTTTGTACAGAAAGGGAGATTCCAAGAAACAGGTGGATAGTGGTTTTTTGTTTTTGCTTTTTTAAGAGAGGTACCTGGGACAGTGAGGGGAGGTTGGGGGGAGGGGGGCAGAAAGAGAGAGAATCTCAAGGAGCCAGACGGACGCCTGACCATCTGAGCCACCCAGGTGCCCCAGGATGGTGATTTCTTTGCATGGGACTCCTAGGAGCTCCTGAGTCAGACATTTGACCTTCTGGGGAGCACAGAGGAGGTGGAAAGGAATGCTTTGCCCCACACAGGTCAGGAGTGGAGAGAAAGCTGGCAAAGCGGGCTCTCAGTCTGGGGTGTTTTGCTTACTGACCAGTACCAGGATCAGATACATTTGGAGGGAAGATAACAGACAGCAAATTCGAAGAGTAGGAAATGAAGACCAGAGGCAGAGGTGGGTTTAGGAAGCCCTTTGCAAAGCTATAGCTGAGGGCTCGTATGTGAACTAAGCCAGTGAGAGCAGCAAAAGTGGGATCAACAGGGCTGGGCGACGGGCTAAGTACAGGACAAAAGAAGAGCGGTAGATGTCACCATACTCTGAACCAAGATGCTGAACCAAGTGATGTCGTCACCCTAGTGGCATTTGGAGGGGGATCGGTTCCCGCTGTGCCAGATTGCCGCAAGCATTGTACGATGTTTCTCATCACTGACTCCTGCCCACTAAATTCAAGGAACACTCCCCAGTCACTGTGACCACCAAGGTGCCCTCTAACGGGATGGGGACACCACTTGGCCCAGGAACCAGTCCAACAAGTGGGGTTGAAGTTGAGGAGCTCCTCTGCACACACATTAATCTTGGGCACCAACACAAGAGTGGTCTGCAGACCCCTAGGAAATAGGTGGAAATGCAGGTCTTCCACTCAGGAGGAAGGCTGTGTGCGGAGATGCAGCCGTGACCTCCGAGTTAATGGTTTAAGCTGCACAGAAAGACGAGAGCCAGAGGAAAGATGCTGAAGACAGAACTTTGGAGAATGTCCAAAGTGAAGAAACAGAAGAGTCAGAGAAAGAGAGAAAGCAAGTCCGAGTACTAGGAGAGGGTCAAAGCTCTGACTAGCAAGATGAGGAAATTCCAAGGTAAGACTGTGTGTGGCAATTAGGAGCCCATGAAATCCACCGAAAATGCAGGTTTTTGAGTAGCTAAAAATAGTCACATGGCTCAAAAATTACAAAGGTATTAAAAAAAATACATTAAACTTGTCTGTCACTCCTGCCTCTGCCCTGCACCTGTCTAGAAGTCCCCTTCAAGGAGCCACTTTAATTAATTTGTGTGCCCTTCCAGAATTGTGGTGCAGATAAAAGCAAATATAAATTCATATTCTTGTTTTAATTCTTCTTTAACATTGGATATGTCACAGAAAATGTTATTCACCTGGCTTTTTTTCACTCAAAAATATATTCTGGAGCTCTTTCCACAACATAGTATCTTTATTTTGTTTTGTTTTTATAGGGGTATAGTGTGTCACTACAGAGAAACAGAACCTATACAGATAATATACAGATTATGATACAGAAAGATGGAAATTAATTATTAAAAATTGGCCCATGCAAACGTGGGAGCCAACAAGTCCCAAATCCCCAGGGCAAGCCAGCAGGCTGGACAGGGCAGGATCTCTGTGTCACAATCCTGAGGCGGGATTCCTTCTGCTCTGGGCAACCTCAGTTTTTGTCTTAAGGCCTACAGGTGACTGAATGAGGCCCCCCCACATTACAGAGGGTTCTCAACTTTACTCAATAGTCAACATCTACAAAATGCCTTCACAGGAACATCTAGGGTTTGACCAAACAACTCAGCACATAGCCCAGCCAAGCTGACACACAAAATTAACCATCACAAGACGCACAGTATTCCATTGGATGGACTGGCAGAATTTATTCTACCAATTCTGTAATGGAGGACATTTAGCTTATTACCAATTTTTTTGCTACTAAAACTATTCAGTGAACTACCTCAGATATATGTCGTCTTAAGTATGTGCAGATAAGTGCGATCTTCACACACTGCCAAACTCCCCCTTCACGGGGTTGCTCCTCCTACCAGCAATGCAGGAGACTGACTCTTTCCCCACAGCCTTGACAACGACAATGCTGTCAAACCTGGGAATTTTTGCCAGTCTGACTGATGAAAACAACACCCCGTGCAGTTCCAGTTCTCCTCTCTCTGTGAGCAGATACAGTTGAGTTTCAAGGGGACAGGTCAAATGTCAGGGGCCAGGGAACACATGGATGATGGTACAGTGTAGAACTGAAGAAACAGGTAGTCTAAAGGGACAGAAATATGGCAATATTAGGAGAGAATTTGCCCGGTGGCTAGAGCAGCATGTGGTTTAATGAAGATGTTTTTAAATAGAAGAGATCTATTAGACTTGTTTAAAGTGATAATGAGTCACCAGAACCAGAGAGACTGAAAATTGAGGAGTGTGAGAGCAAAGTCAGAAAGGAGACATAAAGGACTGGATCGTCAACAAAGTTGGGATGGGTAGGAGCTAAGCGGTGGGTGTAGCAAGTGTGGAGGACAGAAGCTGGTGGGTGGGGAGCAGATGGCAGGCAACTTCTAAAGGCAGAGGAGGAGGAGAACTTTTGGAACAAGAATTAAAAAGAGAAGGATTGGATTCAGCGGTGGGAGAGAAAAAGCGTAAGGCGCAGATGCTACACTGGGCCCAGGCATGGGGCTTCCTACCGGCCAGGACCCCAGGGTTCCAGACAGAAGGCAGAATGTTTGCTGGATGATTCATCCATGTGGACACGAACATTCAACAAATATTTACTGAACATTTACCCTGTGAGCCACACTCAGAATGACATGAGACCAGGAAATAGAGCAGAAGAATGTAAGCCAGATGCCAAGGTCACGTATGTCTGAGACAGGGAGGAGAGTGAGTCGGGGAGCATGAAGATAGAAGGCATGTTCTGGGAAAAGCGGAGATTTACTTTAGCCTCAGAGGTACTGTGGAAAATCTAGTAACAAGATGGGTCCCAGGAAAAGGAATCACTAGCATCACAGAGAGGACTGGAGGAGAAAATTCTTCATTTGGTCAGCGGTGAAAGGACGTTTTGAACATGAGGCAGGAAGGAATTAGTGGACCTCACTGTTCCACAAGGAATGCTGGTGCACGTAAAAATCACTACAAAAAAGTTGAAATACACAGGATAGTACAGTGAACTCCAGTGTATCCCTCACTCAGCTTCAGTAATCAATATTTTGCCGGTCTTGTTCAGTGATCGCCCCCTCACTCCCCACTTTTAGTTCTTCCTGGAGTATTTTTCAGTAAGACCCAGATATATGAGTTGTATCTCTTAACCCATAAAGGACTTTTTCTTTCATTTAAAACACAACCATAATGCCATTTTCACAACTAACAAGAGTAATAATTTTGTAAAGTTGTTTTGGTTAAGTGACCGAAGCATTTGCTAAGGGTGCAAAATAAACACAGTGGTGTTTAGGAAGCCTGGAAAGAAAAGCTGAAGCAGGGACAGGTCTTTGACAGCAGTATTAGAAGCTACGACGTAAAGCATTAACATGGGGAAGTTCAGGACGAATGTATACACACTGTTACAGGTATAACCCGTTATGTGGAAACACAGATACCCGTCTCTCTCCATACTCAGCATACGTAGGAGACTCAGAGTATGTACAAACAGACATGATCAGGGAGGAACGGAGGCTGAAAGCACAAGCATCTGCCCAATGGGAGAAGCACCTTTGCTCTTCAGCCAGTGTGGCAGGGCTGGGGGAAGGACCGCTGCCCCTGTGATGGGCTGAATGTACACCGGGGGAGGGTCTCCTGCTCCATCCTACCCCCCACCCACCCACCCCGTCCACAGGTCGGAAACGCGAGCAAGCGTGGCAAGTACACAGTCAACCAACCAGACAGAACAAATAAGGCTTCACTCGGCCTTATCACGTTGTTAGAAAAGGCAGCGACAGATCCAGCGCCCGCCACCCGCCCCAAACGGGACCCACACGCACCCCCACAGCATCCCACCAGCCGCCACCCACCCCACGCCCCGCAGGAGCTTCAATGGGGAGTGACGTCACACAGGGCTCCCGGTATGGGCGGGGCTTGTCCCCAAGAATTCTGGGAAATGGAGTCTGGAAGCTGGGACGGCTGGGGGCCTTCGGGGGAAGTATAGTTCTCCCCGATGGGTTCGGAGCCGGGCGCGGAGGGCGCGGGGTTGCTCTGAGCATGGTGGCATGGTCCAGAGGCCTCCGCTCCGCGCACCCTTGCCGGCCACGAAAGGCGGTGAGGGCTGTGGAGAGCCGGGTGCCGCACAGGAAGGCAAGCCCTGGTACCCGAAGTTTCCGCGGGAGGCAGTCTGAACTCGGGCTCGGAGCGGCGGTCAGCCGGCCCACTGTCGGGGCAGCGGGGCAGGGACCAGCGGGACTGGGCGGCTGAGCCCGCCGCGGGCCTGCGACTCTGGGAAAAACCAACCTGACCTACAGCTATCCAGCCTGAGATCTTGGCAAGAAGAGCCGCGTTAAGGAGTAGATCCTGGCTGCTGCGGTCGAAGCCATTCCTGATTGCTTTACCAGGGAAACGGGGTTAAGGTGAAACCGCCAAATGCCCCGCATCAAAGGGATGGTGAGTGCTGGGTTGTTTCACAGCTTCCAAGGAGGACAGGGAGAACGGCAAGATGAGATTCAAGAGAAGATGAAATCAATCTCCAAAGGGTGGAAAGGTGAGAAACAGACGTCTGGGAAGAAAACTCTGGAAAAGAAGGCTGGGGAGAGAATGTCTGTCTGCGGTGTGATGTCACTCGCATCAGGTCCAGAAGACCACCTGTCTCCCTCCAGCGCTGCCGCCTGTGCCCTTATGGTCTATGCCCTCCAGAAAACAAGTGCTTGCTTTGCCTCCTGTAGTTCAGGGGAGGGAACAATGCAATTACCAAGTCCCCTGAGCCTGCTTTCCAGAAGCTACTTCCTTCTAGGGAGGCATGGTAGCATAGAATGTGCTCCCCAGCCCCAGACTCCCTAAGTTCAAGCCCTGGCTCTGGGACCCCTGGCTCTGGGACCCCTGGCTCTGGGAATGAAACAAGGCCGGTGGGCTATATTTCAAAGTCACCTGACAGTGTAGCCCAAAGGTGGCCAACCTGTCTTCAAGCGGTGGCTGCCACAGCTTTCCCAGTAGAAGAAGCCTCAAAGCTCACAATGGGACAGTACCAGACAGTGATGACTCCGCATCAGGTCCAGAGTGTCTTAGAAACCAAGGGCCGCCAATGGATGACAGGAGGCCGCCTTACTTGATACCAGGCTATGCTTTCGGATACACCTGAAGTAATACTTAAAACCTGTCAAATTTTAAACCCAGCTTCTCTGATGCCTGGACCTGACCATCCTACCTCCATAGAACACAACTGCTCAGAGATCATTGATTCTAGCAGGCCGGATTTAAAGGACTCCCCTATTAAAAATGCAGATGATACTGGTTTACTGATGGCAGCAGTTTCATGGATAAGGGAGAAAAAAGGGCTGGGTAAGCTATAGTTAGTTTGATTAAAACTATTGAGGAAAAACCCCTTCCAATAAATACTTCTGCCCAAAAAGCTGAAATAATAGCACTTACTCGTGCTCTTCGATTGGCAAAAGGTCTAAGAATTAACATTTATACTGACTCCAAATATGCCTTCCTGGTACTACGTGTCCTTGGAGCTATTTGGAAGGAAAGGGGATTGCTGTCAAGCCATAACTCCCCAATCAAATATGGGCCTGGGATCATAACCCTTCTTGAGCCTGTACACCTGCCCAAGGAGGTAGCGGTGATTCACATCAAAGGACATTAAAAGGATATGACCTTAGAATCTAAAGGAAACAATTTAGCAGACCATATAGCTAAGGCAGCAGCGAAAGCTAAACATATATTAAGCCTTGTACCAGTCTTAACTACAATGGAGTCCATAACTCCTGTCTATTCAGACCAAGAAACTCATATTGCTCAGGAGTGAGGATATACTAAAAATACACAAGATTGGCTTGTTAACAATGAGGGAAAAATTTTTATGCCCAAAAATAGTCAATGGAAGATAATACAGGGCTTACACCAGGCTACTCATTTGGGCAAAGACGCTTTAAAATATTTAATTAAAAATATTTTGATGGAGTCAATTTGACAGCCACAATAAAACAGGTTTGTTGATCCTGTATTGTCTGTGCCCAAGTAAATCCGGAAGGTGCAGCTCGTCCTCCTCCTCTCTTAAAACCAGCCCAAAGGTGTGGATCCTCTCCAGGAGAGGACTGACAACTTGATTTCACACAAATGTCACCTTGCAAAGGCTATAAGTATCTATTAGTGTTGTAGATACTTTCATTGGATGGGTTAAGACCTTTCCATGTAAAACTGAAAGAGCCATAGAAGTAACTAAGATTTTGTTATCCCTAGATTTGTTATGGCCTAGATTTTAGATTATCCCTAGATTTGGCCTTCCTCAATCTCTTCAAAGTGACAATGGTCCTTCTTTTACTGCTCAAATAACTCAACAAATAGCCCAAGCCTTAAAAATTAAATATTTCTTGCATTTAGCCTGGCATTCACAATCCTCTGGAAAGGTAGAAAAAACTAATCATACTTTAAAAGCCTCATCTTACTAAACTTAGTCTAGAAACCCAGGAAAATTGGGTTACTCTCCTACCAACAGGACTTCTAAGGATGAGAACTGCTCCAAAACAACCTGAAGGACTCAGGCCTTTTGAGTTATTATATGGAAAACCATTTCTTTCTGTAGATCTGTTATTAGATAAAGATTATAATGCCTTATTAAATTACTCACTAGAGGCTGGTTTAACTCATAAGTTACTCAATGAATATACTAATCATATACTCCCCAAACCTGATTTAACTATAGCTGAAAACCCATCCCATGTAAATCCAGGAGACACGGTTTATTTAAAAAATTGGAAGCCGGATACAACAGAAAACCTACATCCAAAATGGAAAGGTCCATATCAGGTCACACTATGTACTACCACTGTGGTAAAGCTAGAAGGACACTCTTCATGGGTCCATATATCTAGAATAAAACCTGTACCTCCTTCACAGGAATACAGTGAGCAAATGAATGTGCCTTCTTACTCCGTGAACCCATAGAAGACCTCAAACTTCTCTTCAAACAAAAATGAAGATTGTATATATTCTCTTTATCTTCCTTTCACCTATCTTAACTGACAATTCCTTTCTACAGTGGGCACAGCATTATGCTGAACTACAAAGTCAAACAGATTGTTGGATATGTGGAATTTTGCCTATGTCAAGTACGTCCAGGTACCCTGGTGGGTTTCCCTTTTACAGGGCACTGATTGGTATTCTCTGCAGGATTATATTTCAGATATAATATATGGAGACATTATGTACCGGGATAAATCTACCACTAATCAAGATGTTTCTTCCTGGCCCATGATCAGTGAAACATGGAGTTCACCAGGACATAACCAGACTTTTTCATACTCTCAAACTATTAACGTTCTAACTGACCTCACAAGCCCACAAATTAATACCCACCAACTAGGGCCTAAGCTACAAAACCCTACTTATCGCTATACTGAGGATGGCATATACCAAATTTGGGATACATATTTGTGGCTCAAAACCACTATTGGACAGCTCAGTCAAAAGGCAGTTTTATGCTGGGAACAAAGAAATCATACATATAATACTTGGGAAAATAACACACGACATCTAGGATGGCTATCACTAGAAATATATTCCCAAATAATAGTACTCCAGGCTACTGACTGGTTTGCTACAGATTGGGTAAGGCAACCTGGCATTAGATAGCCAGCTCCAAACGGAACCCACTAGATATGTGGAACTAACCTGTGGCCCCAGCTTCCTCCAGAGTGGATAGGTCGCTGCACCTTAGGATTTGCCTGGATTCATGGGTGCATTACTACAACCATCACTACTCCAGCTAATCTCCCCAATTTAAAGCAAAGATGGACATGATCTGTTTTTAAATGGTATGATCACTTCACATCCATTTTTGCTCCACCTGTGGGACTAGAGGATGTCCTCTGGCAGGTAGAAGACCTTAACTGATGTGGGACACATAGGCAGAAGAATAATTATTAAATTTCCTTATCTACTGACAAGCCCTTAAAACAGGCAGAGTGACCTCCACCTTAAGGCTTTGCTAAGGGCAAAGGACAATCCTAGCCTGACCAACCCCCTACCCCCAACCAGGATCCTGTAAGTCTACTTTAACAATTCCTTTAGGAAACTTTACCTCTAAACCTCCAAGATAGTGTCGAGAATCATTCCCAAGCATATGGCCCACTGATATCCATCTAAAGGGTCTCACGAGAAGATTTTATTACTGGTAATGAATAACCTTTTCCCCAGACAATAACTAGCCCCTCAGGGTCCTAGAAACCTTGCTTCCAAAATTCCTTAGAGACTTATATCATCCCTAATCCCCTCCCCAACTTACAAGTATCTAATAGACCACCCCTCACATCCCTGGGGCAGCAGCTCTTCCTGCCCACAGGTCCTGTCCCGGTGCTTTAATAAACCACCATTTTGCACCAAAGATGTCTCAAGAATTCTTTCTTGGTCATCGACTCCGGACCTCACCCCACCGAACCTCACCTATGTTCTAGATCTTCATCATTTGGCGCCCAAATGTGGGGCTGTGAGTCTTCACAACGGACTCTGAGCTTCGGTGCAAAACTGGTGAGTACTTTCTCTCTTCTTCTCTTTACTCTCATTTCAGGGCCCTTCAAGGAGTGCAGTCTTATTGGAACACTTGCATGTCGATTGCTCAGGCTATAATCCGCTAGCCTGTGGCTGCTCTATGGGGAGGAGAACGTCTGCCTTTTGGCTGGAAGTTAGTACCCTGGCCGGAATGGTAATAAGACCCAGAAACTTGATGCCCTCTCTTTATTCCTGTTCTTATATTAAGTCTGTCTTGGGCATGGGACAGCCACCTAAGTCACCAGGAGGGCTGCCAATCTTAAGACTCCCGTGTGAGGTTTCCTCCTGATTGATCTAATGTGATCTCCTCCACATCTCTGGTCTAGCCACTTCTGGCCACAGGACCTCCACTGCGAGCCGGCTGAAACCAGTACCCGACTGAATTAAAACGCAACTGGGGACGGTTTCCTAGGGAAGTTGGCTGTAAGGACCACATGTGTTGGAATGTCGCATAGACCATAATGGATTTCAGTCTTTACTGTTTCTTGTCAGTGTCTTCTACAGACTACTTAAAGCTATGAAATTAGGTAATTTCACCTTGCCAAACTTTTCTAGTATTTCCATGGGTTAAAATGGCAAAACAGTATGCAGTCTTCAGGACAGACGATGGCATGGCATGGCACAGTATTTTGGTCCATTCACCAGGTACCCATCAGCAGCCTAGGATGCGATGGGGAAGGGTAGGGGCGCCCGCACCCCTCCAGGGCCTTTTATGGTGGAAATGCCTTCCTGGAGAAGGCAGGGTCGTTATCAATAGCAATGTCTTGAGGGACACCTCTGGTCACTTTTGACACATGGGAACCTCTGACATATCCTGCGTGGTACGCCACCCAAGGCGTCAGGGGGATTTGGTATTGGACCTTCTTTACTTTTCTGGGAGCATGGTCTCAGTAGGCTTCTTCAGTTCCCAAGTCCTCTACCTTGGGGTGCCTTTTAACCCACCAGAAATAATTTGGATTGCAAAACTTAGGAAAGGACTGAGCTCCTGTAACACCGCATGGCCTCAGTGGGATCTATTAGTTAGATCTCCTCTGCAGCAAACAGGGCAAATGGACCTAGGATACCTTCATTGCTCCACACCAGGACCCCGATCTAAGGGTCTTTTGCAGAGTGTGTTTGCTTGAATGAGTCAGCTAGTAAACTCCCTCCTGACATGTTAGACGATAATTATGTAAATAAGCCTTCTTCTAGTAAACCCAGGTTGCTGGAGGATACACAGGCCATCCCTAGCAAAGGGGACTCTGACCTTATTTCTATTTCTCCCCCCTAGCTGTGGGGGCTTCTCCCTCACCCATTTCCCGTGTTAATGGCTATAACCATAGCCAACTGGGGTTAGTCTAACTCGAGACAGAGACTTTAAGGAATATTCCCAAGCAGCTGCTGAAACTCCCTTTGTTTTGGGGGAAATTCCCTGTCTTCTCTGGCCCAACATGGACTGCCTAGCCCCTCCCCCCTTGCTGGTGAGAGAGCATGGTGTCGCTCCTCCGCTGGGGCTGATGAGCTCTAGAACCGGGAAGCCTTTCTCTGCCTCCTGGCGGCACCTTGTTTCCTCTGTCTCCCCTTCTCCTGTTTCTGCACCAACGTGCGTGCAGCCTGCATGACCGGCCACTAGACCATGCACCATGGCTCCTTCTCTCTTCACTATCAGGGAGCAAGAAGAGCAGCCCCTGGACCTAACATCCCCCACTCCAGATCTCAGGTAAACATTCAAAGTGGAGTGGGCCCTGGTGGAACGTAAATCAGTATCTAAACTAAGTTGAGTTTGTTGGTTTAATTAAGATAGACATGTCTTTGAAGTTATTAGCAGTAAACATGAAACTTCAAAGTTTACTGAAGGTCAAATAAGCTCGTATTATTTGTTAAAGTTTGTTAGCAAAGAAATGACTAAACTAATGGTTAATTGTCTGTCTCAAAGTTTTAATGGGTAATTGCTGAGATAACTTTCAAAGTCTTTGGTAACCTGAAAGTTTAAAGTTTTGCTTGAATGACAAACGGAATTAAATTTGTTGGACATCTACATCTTTTCAAATAGGATAAAGTGCTAAAGCATTGAGTACTGGATGTAGGTTTGTGCTTTTGACTTATTACTGCAAAGAAACTAAGAATATTTAAATCTGTTGGTAAACATGTTTTGTGCTTAACTGATTCATAAATTTGCCATCTAAAGAATTCTGTTGTAACAGTTCACAATTGGTTAATACTTAACTGACTAGAGGTTAAGGTGTTTCTAAGAGTACAAAATTCTGCTAACTGTAAGACTGATGGAAATAAAGGAAGCAACTCTGTATGTAGGAGAGTAGGAGATAGGTAAGAAAGATTTAAAGAATGGGAATACATTTTGTTGAAGGTAAGAGAAGGTAATTTTGTCCTAAATGAGATGGTTGTTTGGAATGAAATGGCTTGGGACAAAACCTGGATGCAAAAGAAAGTTGTAGAAGGTTTGTGAAGGGAAATCTTTGGAATTGAATTTAGGTATCGTCAGGACGGACTAAGATTGAAATGAATGGGTTTTAAAGGTACATTTGTATAAGACTGAAATTCTCTCTGTTCAAAAAGGACAAAGTTTTCTTAGATTAATTGATCTGCTGTTAAGAAGAAAATGTAAATGGTTTTCTCTTTGCCTGTCCAGAGAAACCAGTTTCTACGTTTTGTTTTATCAGATCTTTAACATCCCGAATCCTATCTAGGCAGGTGCTTTAAAAGGTTTTAACAACCCCCCCCCCAAATTTAAATCTTGAACTAAGTCTTGATTCCCTTGTAAAATGAGTTTTATCTTCAAGGAGATTCATATAAAGGACTTTCAGGACAGCACAGGTATTCAATATCTTTAAGATCAGAACTGAAATGGGTAAGAATTTCCAGAACTAACTAAAGTTGTATTCAAACTAAACCAGAATTAGCAATATTGGACTAAATGAACTAAAAGATTATGGTGTTATGTCTCTCACTTTAGACATTGCTGGTTCTCTAATGTTTGCTCTTCCAGACTAAGAAAACTTTTTCTTAAGATGTCTGTGACTTACAGAGATGTAAAAATATTCATTTGTAAACAATTCAAAGCATTCAACTTTTCTCTCTGTCTGAACCCTTTGAAACTCAAAAGGTCTCAGTAAGTATTCCTTCTTCCATGGCAATCAGTCACTTGCATAAGTTCAATAAGAATCTGTTCTCCTTGTAACAGGACGCTAGTGGAAACATGGGTTATTTTACCAAGGCTTTGACTGGAATGTCATATTGGAGAAAGACATGCATAGACTCAGATATGACCAGACAGTTTTAAGAAACTAACGCTGACTTTATGAAACCTGGAGCTATAATGCCCTTGGAACTGTTGGCCTGATACCGTGCTTACAGAGTTCTCAGCAGTCTTACCAGGTGAGTAAAGAATGTCACTTCCTGGCAGGTGCTGGAACCTCAGGATACTTTGGGCATTCACCCAAAGTACTCACCCAAATTGACAGGTATTGCAGGCATGTCTGATGGCAAGTACGTGGCTTGGCTTCTGGCCTGGAGAGGCTAATAAAGTTCAAACTAGAGATTCCTTATAAGAAGTTCCAGCAAAGCAGATTCTAAAAGATCTATATGATCACTCACTGTTCTTGCTGAGCTTATGTAAATAATTAGGCCAAGTTTGTTAAAACTGGACTTGTTTTTTAAATAAATTAGTCCTGATTTGGCTATCTCTGGAAATGAGGGTTATTTTAGAGAGAAAAATTATGTTTTAATAACACACCTTTATGGATGTTAAATTCTAGATTTGATTGTCTTTAAATGTTTGTTTACCTAAGCTAGTCAACTTAAGGTAAACTTTAGAAAAGTTGCATAATAGCTCATTTAGACGATCTTCTTGCCTTTTTTATTTTGTGGGGATAATAACAAGACCCCATGGCACATGATTAAACAACTGGAAAAATGGGGTTGATTCCCCAACAATTGTATAACTTAACTATCACCTTGTATGTGGCTGGAATAATGAAATTGCCTAAAAGCCAGCATACCGCACTCCATAGGATTAATGGATAATGGATGACCCCACTTTATTTATGATTGGATTGGATGATGCGTGTGGGACTCCCCTTATCTCTTGACAAGTTTTCTCCCACTTGCCAGTGATCCTCTGTATTCAGATATTGTTAAGGCTGGACCACTCAAAGTCTTCTTAATGGTTTCATCCCTTAGTCATATTTACCCTAGAAGCCTGTACTCGTTGAGGTACAATTGCAAACAAATGCTCTAGCTAAGCATAGAATAGCCCTCCTCGTAAAAAGAGCCTCAAAGCTCACTATGGGACAGTCCCTGACTGTAATGACTTCACATCAGGTCCAGATTTGTCTTAGAAACCAAAGGCCACCAATGAATGAAGGAAGCTGACTTATTAAATACTGGGCTACACTTACAGATATGCCATAAATAATACTTAGAACTTGTCAAACTTTAAACCTAGTTACCCATATGCCTGAACCTGATCGTTGTGCTTCTTTCTCTATAGAGCAAAACTGTTCAGAGGTTATTGATCTTGCTTACTCTATTTGGCCAGATTTAAGATGCCCCTGTTAAAAATACAAACGGCAGTTTGTTTACTGATGGCAATAGTTTTCATAAAAAGAATAAGAAAAGCTGGGTATGCCATAGTGCTCACTAGTACTTTGCAATTGCCAAAGCTTTAAAAATGAACATTAATACGGACTCCAAATATGCCTTCCTGGTACTACATGCCCACGGAGCTATTTGGAAGGAAAGGGGATTGCTGTCAAGCCATAACTCCCCAATCAAATATGGGCCTGAGACCATAACCCTTCTTGAGCCTGTACACCTGCCCAAGGAGGTAGCGGTGATTCACATCAAAGAACATTAAAAGGATATGACCTTAGAATCTAAAGGAAACAATTCAGCAGACCATACAGCTAAAGCAGCAGCAAAAGGAACCCAGTGAGCAAATTAACGTGTCTTCTTACTCCTGAGAGCCCACAAATTAATACCCACCAACTAGGGCGTAAGCTACAAAACCCTACTTATCGCTATACTGAGGATGGCATATACCAAATTTGGGATACATATTTGTGGCTCACACCCACTATTGGACAGCTCGTCAAAAGGCAGTTTTATGCTGGGAACAAAGAGATCATATATATGATACTTGGGCAAATAACACACAACATCTAGGATGGCCTTAGATGTCCCGACAGCAGCACAGGGTGGCAGATGTGCAACTATCAAAGCAGAATGTGGTGTGCACGTCCCAGACTATCACAAAAATGTCACAGGACTAATAAAAGATATGAATACCCAGATTGAGGCTCTACAGGATTCTTCTCTCTCAGTGATTGGCTAAGTTCCTTGTTTAAAGGAGGACTATGGCCAACAATTAAAAAACCTCCTTTTTGGACTTCTCATTCTTATCGCCTTATTAATCTTAATGTGTTGCCTTGTTCAATGTTTCTCTACTTGGTACCGAGACTCCATTGCTGCAATGACTTCACGACGACAGATGATCCTGACCACACGCAGACACTTCACTGTCAGCGCTGGATTCAGCTGCCTCCGTCTTTCCTAACTCCCCTACACTTTCCTTCCTCACTGATGAATGTTGACCTGAGTAGGTAGGGACAACTCTCCTTCCCTATTCAGCAGGAAGAGGTTACAGAAGAGGAGACCTTCCACCTTCAACTACCTTAAAGATTTAAGGGTCAAAATTGTTCAGGGGGAAATGATGGAGCAGAAGCCTGGCTGAGGACAAAGCAAAAGGCTGACACCTTGCAACCTCCCCCTCACTCTCACTCTTGGGTGGGACATACCTGACATTCTTTAGGATTCTACTAACTATCTTAATGTTAATAGCTTGCTAATAGGGAAAAACAACCTTGACACTGGCAAGACCTCCAGTATCCAGTATCTTGTAGGTCCTCTTTAGCATATGAAAGTTCTATTGAAACCTCCTGCCATCCCTCACAACCCTGGAGCAGCATCTCTTCCTGCCCACGGGTCCCCTCCCCGTGCTTTAATAAATCACCTTTTTGCACCAGAGACATCTTAAGAATTCTTTCTTGGCCGTAGGCTCTGTACCTCACCTAGATTCTAGAACTTCATCAGAAGGACACCCCATGGGGGGTGGTTTTTACATACATCTATTAGAGGTGCATAATGGCAATAATGTCAGCCACTGGGGATCATTGCCTCAACTAATTATCTCTTCATTTATTTCTGATTTTAAATATTTTTCTACCTTATTTCTCTTGATACATTATTTCTGTTTACTTGCTCTTCTGTTCCTTGTAGTTTAGTCTTTATATCTGAAATTATTTTTCTTTTCTTTTATTCAATTCTTTCTTTTTCAAACCTCTATGTTTCTGGCTGTGGTATTATACTATGCTAAGAAATATATATCTGGTCTCGTCCCAGGTCCTGAGTTCCTAAAACCCTGGCATTTTCCTAAGTAACAAAAGCAACAGAAGCATCATCTGTTGTATTTGGTTTCTGTCCCCAGCTCTGGAAACAGCTCAAGAATGATAAAGACGAAAGAGCATCCTTTGTTATTCATAAAGCCCCTTCCAACCATCCAGAGTTTATGTTAATGAGGCGGCTTTTGGAAAGCCCCTAAGTATGGGGTTGCTGGTTACCAGGGGAACCAACTGCATTCATTCTGCATGATTAGAGAGTTGAAACTCCTGGCCCCACTCCTAACTTCCAAGAAGGGGAGACAGGCTGGAAAGTGAGTGAATCACTAATGGCCAGTGATTTAACCCATCAGTGCCAATGTAATGGAGCCTCCATTAAAATCCCTAACCTTAGCGGTTCTCAGGGCTTCCAGGTCCGTGACTACATCGCGGAACCAGGAGAGGGCATGGCAGCTCTGGGCCCCTTCCCCTATACCTTGCCCTCCACATCTCTTCCATTCATGAACTGCATCATTTTATCTAGTAAGTATACAGCAGGATGGCGTTACCTACTTCTAAGGCCTCCAAACCTCCTTCCTTAAAATAGCTTTGCTAAATCAATACTCCTGGGATTAAAAATATATCAAGTAATCTGTTCCAAAGTTACCCTCAGCTCTGCCCAAAGAGCTCACGAAGAGGAATAAATGTGTAAGGTAGTAATTATACTATTTAGGTGGCCTTTGGTACCTAAGACTGTCCTAGGAAAGTTAAATGCACATAAAGTGGTCTTTGAGTAGCTACTACTATTTTATCTGAACAGTGGAGAGGTTTCTGATACATTTTAATTGTTTTGCAAAATGATAAATGTGGAGGCTGAGAAAAATCAAGGACATCCCACCTCAGGTTTAGCCTTAGCATAAGCACAGCCATCTCAGACCCCTGTGCCCAAGGGCTGAAGTTTCCCCATCCTACTTTAGTTCTAGGAAGCCCCACCCTGCCTTGGTTCCAGAGACCCTCACCCTACTTTAGTTCTAGGAAGCCCCACCCTACTTTAGTTCTAAAGACCCCCACCCTGCCTTGGTTCCAGAGACCCCCACCCTGCTTTAGTAACAGGAACCCATAAATAGCCCTGCCTTAACTAAGCTTGGGGTCCAAGTTCCTACTCCGCTGTGTCAGGTATACTTGGGCCCAAGCTTAAGCTTGTCGAATAAACCCTTGTGTGATTGCATCGGTGCTTGGCTCCTTGGTGGTCTCTGGGACGCGAAAACTCGGGCACAACGATAAATATGATAGTTTTCTTTTCATGTTAGTTTGCCCCCCCCAGTTACATACTATCTTTCATTTATTTTGAAAAATTCTCAGATGTTATAACTCCAAAAAATTCTTTTGGTCCTTTTGATATGGGAAACAGACAGAAGAAAAATTATTAAATTTCCTTACTTCCTACACCCCACAGACAAGTCCTTGAAACAAGCAGAGTGACCTATCACTAGGGACTCAACTGCCTTGATGTTGATACTTTGCAAAGGGCAAAAGCAATCCTAGCCTGACCCCAGTAATGAGGGAATGGAAGACATACCGAGGACAAAGCAGAAGCTGGCACCCTACACCTGCCCCCCACACTTGTGACATCTGTGACATTCCTCAGGTACTCCTGGGTGCCCTAAAGGAAGAACAAACATAACTTGTAGAGATCACAATCCTGCAGAACAGGAGTTTCCCTCCATTTACAAATGTCCTAGTGATTTACAAGGAAGAGGTTTTCTTAGCAACAGCCTAACTTCCAGAGACCCATGACTCAGTTCCTGAAGCCCTAACACCATCTTACCCTCCCTAAAACTGAGGGAGGCTGAGGCAGAAGGCAATGTAAATAAGGTTAAATTTCTTCTAAACCTAAAGCTCACTGACAAGGACATGAGACAGCAGGATTGTGGCATTCCCCCAGGAAGCTCCCAACTGCCTGTTAATGCCTTACTGAAAGGAAAAACAACCTGAATTTGACAAAGGGCAAAGCCTCTGGTATCCTGTGTGTCTTCTTCAACACATGAAAGTTCTTTTGAAACGTCCCTTTTCCTTACCTTCCCCAACCCCATAGTCTGTAATCACCACCCCCACAAACCCGGGGCAGCAACTTTTTCTGCCCATGCACCTGCCCCTGCGTTTCAATAAAGCACCATTTTGCACCAGAGGCGTCTGTCTTAGGAATTCCCTTCTTGGTCCTCAGCTCCGGACCCCACCCCCACCAACCCTCAATTACATTCTAAAAACTTCATCATTCGGCACCCGAACATGGGGCTTTGAGTCTTTACATCTGGACTCTGAGCTTCGGTGCAAAACTGGTGACTACTTTCTCTCCTCTTCCCTTACTCTCATTTCAGGGCCCTTCAAGGAGTGCGATCTTATTGGAACACTTGCATATCGATTGCTCAGACTGAAGTCCTCTAGCCTGTGGCTGCTCTACGGGGAGGAGAACGTCTGCCTTTTGGCTGGAAGTCTGTACCCTGGCCAGAATGGTAATAAGACCCAGAAACTTGATGCCCTCTCTTTGTTCCTGTTCTTATACAAAGTTGTCTGTCTTGGGCACAGACAGCCACCTAAGCCACCAGGACAGCTGCCAGTCTTAAGACTCCCGTGTGAGGTTTCCTCCTGATTGATCTAATGTGATCCCCTCCACATCCCTGGTCTAGCGGCTTCTGGCCACGGGTCCTCCATTGGGAGCTGGCCGAAACCAGTACCTGACTGAATTAAAACCCGACCAGTGGGGGCGCCTGGGTGGCTCAGTGGGTTCAGTCGCTGCCTTCGGCTCAGGTCATGCTCTCAGGGTCCTGGGATCGAGTCCTGCATCGGGCTCTCTGCTCAGCGGGGAGCCTGCTTCCCTCCCTCTCTGTCTACTTGTGATCTCTCTCTGTCAAATGAATAAATAGAATCTTTAAAAAAAAAAAAAAAAAAAACCCGACCAGTGACCATTTCCTAGGGAAGGTGGCTGTAGGGATTATGTGTGTTGGAATGCTGCTTAGACCGTGATGGATTGCAATCTTTACTGTTTCTTGTCCGTGTCTTCTACTAACCACTTAAAGCTACAAAACTGGGTAATTCCCCTAGTAAAACTTTTCTAGTTTTCCAATGGGATCAAAATGGCAGGGCAGTAACACAACTTCCAGGGTACAGGACAGCACAGTATCTTCATCCATCCACCAGGCACCCATCGGTAGCCTACGATGCTATGGGGAAGAGGAGGGACGTCGGCACCCCTCCAGGGCCTTTTACGGCGGGAATGCCTTCACATGAAGGCAGGATCGTGCTCAGGAGCGATGTCTTGTGTGAGGGACACCTCTGATCGCTTTGACACCTGGAACCTCTAACATATCCTGCATGGGACACCACTCAGGAGTCAGGGGGGACAGTGATAATGGACCTTCTTGACTTTTCTAGGAACATGGGATCCTCTTCTTCCGTTCCCAAGGACTCTCCCTTGGGATGCCTTTTAACCCATTGGAATAAACTCAGACTGCAAGATTTAAGGAAGAAAAAAATGATCAGTAATGCTGAATGGCCTCAGTACACCTTAGGAGATGAGGAGAAGCAGCCCGTAAGTGGGACATTAAGTTTCAATTCAATCTATCAGACCTCTTTTGCAAGGAGAAAGGCAACTCTTTCCGGAGCTCTAGCTGAGGGTGGGGTGCGTCCTCTTAGGGAAGTTGCTAATGGAGAAGCGGGCACAATGAGGGCCCTTGTCCCTCTGGATTTATTGTGGGCTTTCAGGAAGTATCTATAATGTCTGATTTGACCTGGCAGGATATATACATCATTTTAAGTTGTCGTTGCACCCTGAGGAAAAGAAACGAATCTGGGAGGGAGCACAAGAGTTTGCTGAAGAGCTGGCGATGAGAGATGGAATGTCCAGACAAGGCCTCTCCACCAGGGCCATGTCCTACCTGTAAAGAAACAGGACACTGGAAGGGAGACCGTCCTCATCTCCAGAGAGAGAGGGAGATAAGAACTCCCTTCCCCGGCTGAGAGTCGGGGCTGGAGGAACTGGCTGGTCCGGCTCATTCTGACATCAAGACGGCTGAGCCCCAGGTTACCCTGGATGTGGGAGGTGAGTTTATCAATTTTCTTATTGATACGGGAGCCTCTTACTCTGTTCTTACTCAGCACACCGGCCCTGTCTTTCTAACCTTACAATTGTTCACACAGAAGAGGAAACTGAAACATGCTGGCAGACAAGGCCCTTAGCCTGTAAATACAGAAGTCAAATGGTCACTTGTGTTTTTCTAGTCCTCCCGTCTTGTCCCACCCCATTACTCAGATGATACTAAGTGTCTAAACTGGGTGGCCGATCTGCTCTTACTATAGAGGGGGATGGCTTGTTCTCTTTAACATCTGGAGAGCTAAAGCCATACCTCACTATCCCTTCCAACGTCTGGAAGGAAGTAAATCCACAGGTGCAGGATTGTGATATCCCAGGATGGGCTCTTATAGCCCAACCAGTCAATGTGACCTTAAGGGACCCAACCAATATACCTCATAAAGAACAAAACCATTTATAACCTGAGGCCAAAGCTGGGTTGCAGCCACTTACTGATAAGTTACTCAAACATGGTATTTTAAAGCCTTGTCAATCTCCTTAGAACACCCCAATTTTACCAGTAAAAAAGCCAAATGGGGAATACCGAATGGTAAAAGACCCAAGAGCTCCAAATGAGGCAGTAATGCCTATTTGTCCTGTAGTGCCGAATCTGTACAGCATTCTCGTCCCTGGTGACGCCAAGTGGTTTACGGTATTTGACTTAAGAAATGCCTCCTTTTGCATCCCACTAAGTGAGGAAACACAACCATTCACCTTCAAGCCCACAGGCTGCTCAGTGAACCTGGACAGCCTTGCCACAGGGATGTAGAAACAATCTTCATGTACCTGGAGCCACGCTTAGCAAATATCTCCATGAGATACTCTTGTCTGAAGGACAATAATTCAACATGTAGATGGCATTCTAATCTGTAGGCCCACAAAGGAGACATCCGATAAAAATTCTGTAACAATCTCTCGGCAGATAGAGGGTATCGTGCATCCCCTAAAAAGGCACAAACATCTCAACAAAAAAATACAATATTTAGGATATGAACGGACACTAGGTCACCGTATTCTGTCTACTGATAGAAAAAAGCTATACTAGATCTCCAGTCTCTGACTACAAAAATAACCCACCCTTTTCTAGGTAGCGTAGGTTTTTGCCACCTGTGGATTGCTGGGTTTGGACTCTTAGCCAAACCACGGCATGACTCCGCTAAAGGCCCCAGTGAGGAACCTTGCTCTGGACTAAAATTCAGCACGTGGCCTTTCAAACATTTCAAGCTAAACTTCTGTCAGCTCCAGCTGTGGCGTTCCCAAATTTGGAAAAACCTTTCACTCCATATGCAGCAGGAAAGCACGACTGAGCCTTGGGAGTTCTCACCCAAAAATCAGGCAATGAAGCAAGGCCAGTGGGCCATTTTTCAGAGCCACTTGACAGTGTAGCCAAGGGAGCTGGCTTGTCTTCGCACGATGGCTGCCACAGCCCTCCTGGTAGAAGCCTCAAGCCCACGATGGGACAGTCCCTGACTGTAATGACTTCTCATCAGGTCCAGAGTGTCTTAGAGACCGAGGGCCACCAATGGAGGACAGGAGGCCGCCTTACTAAATACCAGGCTATGCTTTCGGATACACCGGAAGTAATACTTAACCTGTCAGCTTCTCTCATGCCTGGACCTGACCATCATAGCTCCATAGAACATCATACCTCAGAGTTGTGATCTTGTTCATTCTAGCAGGCCGGATTTAAAAGACTCCTCTATTAAAAATGCAGATGATAAGTGGTTTGCTGATGGCAGTCGCTTCATGGATAAGGGAGAAAAAAAAGGCTATAACTATATGCTATAGTTAGTCTGATTAAAACTACTGAGGCAAAACCCCTTCCAATAAATACCTCTGCCCAAAAAGCTGAAATAATAGTGCTCTCCCATGCTCTTCAACTGGCAAAAGGTCTAAAACTTAACATTTACGTTTACTCCAAATATGCCTTTCTGGCACGACATGCCCATGGAGCTATTTGGAAGGAAAGGGGATCTCTATCAAGCCGTGACTCTTCAATCAAATATGGCCCCAAATCACTACCCTTCTTGAGGTCGTAGGCCTGCCCAAGGAGGAAGCCGTGAACACCTCAAAGGACATCAAAAGGATATGACCTTAGATTCCAAAGGAAACAATCTAGCAGACCACGCAGCCAAAGAGGCAGCAAATGATAAACAGATATTAAGCCTTCTACCAGTCTGAACTCCAATGGTGTCCATAATGCCAGTCTATTCAGACCAAGAGACTTACACAGCTCAGGAGCGAGGATATACTAAAAATAAACATGACGGGCTTGTTAACAATGAGGGAAAATCTCTATACTCAAAAATAGTCAATGGAAGGTAATACAAGACCTACACCGGGGTACTCATTTGGGCAAAGACGCTTTAAAACATTTAATTAAAAATAGATTTGATGGAGTGAATTTAACAACCACAATAAAACAGGTCTGCCGATCCTGTATTGTCTGTGCCCAAGTAAATCCGGAAGGCGCAGCTCACCCTCCTCCCCTCTTAAAACCAGCCCAAAGGCATGGATCCTCTCCAGGATAGGACTGGCAACTTGATTTCACACAAAGGCCAACTTGCAAAGGCTCTAAGTTTCTATTAGTGTTGTTGATACCTTCAATGGATGGATCGAGGCCTTTCCATGTAAAAATGAAAAAGCCGTAGAAGTAA
Organism: Pteronura brasiliensis; assembly: GCA_004024605.1. NCBI lineage: Eukaryota > Metazoa > Chordata > Mammalia > Carnivora > Mustelidae > Pteronura > Pteronura brasiliensis. The sequence continues at coordinate 28,315 of PJEN01002203.1, read as the reverse complement.
CTAAGATTTTATTGCGAGAGATTATTCCTAGATTTGGCATTCCTCTGTCTCTCCAGAGTGACAACGGTCCTTCTTTTACTGCTCAAATAACTCAACAAATAGCCCAAGCCTTAAAAATTAAATATTTCCCAAATTCAGCCCGGCATCCACAATCCTCCAGGAAAGTAGAAAAGGCTAATCATACTTTAAAACGCCATCTTGCTAAGCTTAGTCTAGAAACCCAGGAAATTGGGTCACTCTTGTGCCAATAGGACTTCTCAGGATAAGAACTGCTTCAAAACAACCTCTAGGACTCAGTCCTTTTTAGTTATTGCATGGGAAACCATTTCTTTCTGCAGATCTGTTATTAAAGATTATAATGCTTTATTATATTATTTTCTGGAACCTGGTTTAATTCATAAGATGCTAAAGGAATATATTAATCATATACTCCCAAAACCTGATTTACCTATAACTGAAAACCCACCCCATGTAAATCACGGAGATATGGTTTATTTAAAACATTGGAGGTTGGGGGTGCCTGGGTTAAGCCTCTGCCCTCAGCTCAGGTCATGATTTCAGGGTCTGGGATCGAGCCCCGCATCGAGCCCCACATGGGGGGGTCCTCGGCTCAGCAGGGAGCCTGCTTCCCCCGTCCCCCCATCTGTGTCTCTGCCTGTCAAATAAATAAATAAATAAAATCTTAAAAAAAAAAAAAATTGGAAGTCGGATACAGCAGAAAACTTCAATCCAAAATGGAAAAATCCATATCGGGTCATACTATGTACTCCCTCTGCGGTAAATCTAGAAGGACATTCTTCATGAGCTCGTATATCAGGAATAAAACCTGTACCTCCTTCACAGGAACCCAGTGAACAAACTAGTGTGCCTTCTTACTCCTGTGAACCCACAGGAGACCTCAAACTCCTCTTCAAACGAAAATGAAGGCTGTGTATCTTCTCTTTATGTTCCTTTCACCTCTCTTAACTGACAACTCCTTTCTACAGTGGGCACAGCATTATGCTGAGCTACAAAATCAAAGGGGTTGTTGGATATGGGGAATTCTGCCCATGTCAAGAACATCTGGTTTACCCTGGTGGGTCTCCCCTTTACAGGGCACTGACTGGCGCTCTCTACATGATAATATTTCAGAAATAATATGTGGAGATAGTAGGGATCAGGATAAATCTGTCACTAATCAAAATGTTTCTTCCTGCCTGTGATTAGTAATACATGGAACTCACCAAGCCATGACCGAACTTTTTCATACCCTCAAACTATTAAAATCTTACCTGACCTTACAAACCACAAATTAACACCTACTTACCAGGGCCTAAGTTACAAAACCCTACTTATTAATGGTGGTCCTGAGGAGGGCATGTATCAAATTTGGGATACATACTGGTGGCTCACAGCAACCATCAGACAGCTCAGCCAAAAGGCAGTTTTATGCTGGGAGCAAAGACATACATATGATATTTGGGCAAATAACACACACGTCTGGGATGGCTATCATTAGAAACATGTTCCCAGGGGCACCTGAGTGGCTCAGCGGGTTAAGCCTCTGCCTTCGGCTCAGGTCATGATCTTGGGGTCCAGGGATCAAGCCCCACATCAGGCTCTCTGCTCAGCAGGGAGCCCTGCTTCTCCACCTCTCTGCCTGCCTCTCTGCCTGCTTGTGATCTCTGTCTGTCAAATAAATAAATAAATAAAATCTTTAAGAAAAAAAAAAAAAGAAAGAAAGAAACATGTTCCCACATAATAGCACTCTGGGCAACCAACTGGTTTGCTACAGATTGGGTGAGGCGACCTGGCATCAGACAGCCAGCTCCAAACGGAACCCACTGGATGTGTGGAACTACCTGTGGCCCTGGCATCCTCCGGGGTGGGGACAGGTTGCTGCTCCTTAGGTTTTGCCCGGATTCACGGACGCATTACTACAACCACCACTACTGCAACTAATCTCCCCAATTTAAAGCAAAGATGGACACGATCTGTTTTTAAATGATATGATCATTTCACATCCTTTTTGCTCCATCCGTAGGGCTAGAGGACGTCCTCTGGCAGGTAGAAGCCCTTTATAACTACACCGTGAAAGCACTCAGTGACTCACTAAATAGCACCTCCTTACTCAATACTGAAGTCACACAGATGCACATGGCAGTCCTACAGAATGGGACAGGCTTCGCTGTCCTAACAGTGGTACAGGGCAGCGCAGGTGCAATTATCAAAACAGAATGTTGTGTGTACATCCCAGATTATCACAAAAATTGTAAGGGCCTGGTTGGCCAGAGGGAGCCATTTTGTTGCAGTAAACTTAAATTGACCCTATGCAGTGAACTTAGATTGACCCTGCCCCTCCCAGAGGAACTTACTTGCAAAGCCTAGATACAAGGGCGGGTCAGGCCAGGTGAAGACATCCAATCAGAGGGGTGCGCATATATTTACTGAGGTGAGTTTAAATCCCATTGGCCAACTGTGTGGGGGCGGGGCTCAACCATCCCTATAAAGGTTAGTTTTCCGAGGCTGAAGCTGAGAAGAAGAAGGAGAGCCCTCAGAAGAAGAAGGAGAGTTGTCAGAGCTGGGAGAGCTATCAGAGCTATCAGAGCTATCAGAGCTATCAGAGCTGTCAGAGCTGTCAGAGCTGTCAGAGCTGTCAGAGCTCTCCTCAGAGCTGTCAGAGCTGTCAGAGCCGCCAGCGGCCCCGCCGCCCCGAGCCACCGCCTTGCCGAGCGGCCTGGTGGGAGCAGCGTCATTCCAGGGAGCAGCTTCATTCTGGGAGCGGCTTCCTCGACATGAGGCCTCCTCAGTGAGCGGCCTAGTCAAGAGCAGCCTTGCCCAGGGAACGGCCTCGCTGGAGCAGCCCCTGTCCGGGGAGTGGCCCTGTCTGGGGAGCAGCTTCGTCCAGAGTGGCCACGTTGGGAGCGGTCTTGGCAGGGTCATTGTAGTCACCTTTTCGTAAGAGATGGCCCTGACTGGTCAGTTTGATTTTTTTTTTTTTTTTTTAAAGATTTTATTTGACAGACCGAGATCACAAGTAGGCAGAGAGGCAGGCAGAGAGAGAAAGAAGCAGGCTCCCCGCTGAGCAGAGAGCCCGATGTGGGGCCCGATCCCAGGACCCCGGGATCATGACCTGAGCCGAAGGCAGAGGCTTTAACCCACTGAGCCACCCAGGTGCCCCCCGGTCAGTTTGATTCTTGATGCTTGGAGTGAAATAAAGATTTGCTTGACCTTCGCTTTGTATCAGCCTTGCTCCTTTGATCACAGACCCCAACAAAATGTCACAGAACTCCTAAAAGATATGAATAACCAAAATTGGGGCTCTATAAAATCCTTCTCTCTCTCTCAGTGATTGGTTAAGTTCCTGGTTTAAAGGATGATTATGGGGCAGCCTGGGTGGCTCAGTGGGTTAAGCCTCTGCCTTCGGCTCAGGTCACGAGAGTCGTGGGATCAAGTCCCCAATCAGGTTCTCTGCTCAGCGGGGACCCTGCTTCCCCATCTTTTTCTACCTGCCTCTGTGCCTACTTGTGATCTCTCTCTCGCCCTCTCCCTGTCAAATAAATATCTTCAAAGAAAAATAAAGGAGGATTATGGTCAATGATTAAAGATCTCATTGGCCTTCTCATTCTTCTAGCCTTACTAATCTTAATGTGTTTCCTTCTTCAGTGTTTCTCTACTTGGTGCCAAGACTCCCCGCTACAGTGACTTCACTTCAACAGATGATCCTGACCATTCACAGAGACACTCCCGTCCTGTTAGCATTGGATTCGGCTGCCTCCGTCTTTCATAACCACCCCCCCACATTCCTCAACTGACCAATACTGACCCATAGATAGGGACACCTCTATGCCCCTATTCAGCAGGAAGACGTTACAGAAGACGAGACCTTCCACCCTCAACTAACTTAACGATTTAAGGGTCAAAATTGTTCAGGGGGAAATGATGAGGGAGCAGAAGGCTGGCTATGGACAAAGCAGAAGCTGGCACCCTACACACCACCCCACCCAGCTTTGTGACATCTATGATAGTCCTCAGGCACTCCAGGCTGCCCCAAAGGAAGAACAAATAGCTAACTTGCAGAGATCATGATCCTTCAAGACCTGAGTCTCCCTCAGTTTGCAAATGACCTAGTGATTTACAAGGAAGAGGATTTCTTACCAATAGCCTAACTTCCAGAGACCCAGAACGCAGTTCCTAAAGCCCTAACAATTTTCCCTCCCTAAAATTGAGGGAGGCTGAGGCAGAAGGAAATGTAAATAAAGTTAAATCTCTTCTAAATCTAAAGCTCATTGACAAGGACCTGTGATAGCAGGAGTGTGACGTTCCCCCAAGAAGCTCTCAACTATCTCACTGTTAATGCCTTACTGAAAGGAAAAACAACCTGAACTTGACAAAGAGCAAAGCCTCTAGTATCCTGTGTGTCTTCTTCAATACAAGAAAGTTCTTTCGAAATGTCCCTTTTCCTTACCTCCCCCAGCCCCATAGTCTAGAACCAGCGACCCCCACAACCCCGGGGCAGCAGCTCTTTCTGCCCATGGGCCTGTCCCCGTACTTCAATAAAACCACCACTTTGCCCTGGAGACGTCTTAGGAATTCTTTCTTGGTGGTCGGCTCAGGACCTCACTTCTATTCTAAACCTCATCACCAGGATCCTGTAAGTCTACTTTAACATATAAAAATTCCTTCAGAAATTCCCTTTATCTCTAAACCCCCCAATATACAAGCTGCCAATCGGCCCCCAAGCATATGGCCTACCGATATACATCTGAAGGGTCTCATGACTCGGGTTCTATTAGACGGTAATAAATGACCCTTCCCAACAATAGTGAGCCCCCTCCAAGTCCTGGAAACCTTGCTTCCAAAGTCCTTAGTGGTTATGCTCTCCCTGACCCCCTCACAACTTGACAGTATATAAGGGGCACTCCTCGGGACCCCGGTGCAGCTCTTCCTACCACGGGTCCTGTCCTGCTTCAATGAACCAACCTCTTGCACCAGAGACGTCTCCAGAATTCTTTCTTGGGCTGTTTGAAGACGTTCGGCTTCAAACTCAAAAAAGTCTTTCCTGCATCACTTTGTTTCTTTCTTCTCCAGGTATCCCCGTTAAGCAAGTTACAGGTTTTTTGTAACTGCCTCACAGTTCTCGGGCATTCTGCTGTGTGCTTTTTATTCTGTTTTCTCCTTGTTTTCCAGTTTGGGGAGTTTCTATTAGCACATACTCAAGATCAGTGATCCTGACATTGTTTTGGAATATAGCTGAGGTTTGGTGGGGTGAGGTCAAAGCCTACGACTAGCAAAGAATTTCTGAGAATTCTTGGTGCAAAATGGTGGTTTTATTAAAGCACAGGAACAGGACCTGTGGGCAGAAAGAGCTGCTGTCCTGGGGTTGTGAGAGGTGGCTGATAATATACTTGGGAGATGAGGGAGGTAAGGAAAAGGGAGGTTTCAAAAGTATATTCATGTGTTAAAGAAGACACAGGATACCAGGAGGCCATTGTCAAGCTAAGGTTGTTTTCCCCTCTAGCAAGGCATTAACATGAAGACAGTCTGGGGCTTCCTGGAGGAATGTCACACATGTCCCACCCAGGAGTGTGGGGGGCGGGGAGGCTGCAGGGGTCAGCCTGTGCTGTGTCTTCAGCCAGCCTTCGCCTCCCTCACAAATTCTTGGCTTGGCTGTGCCCAGTCTACTGACTGGCCTGTCTAAACTATTCTTTTCTTTATAGTGCTTTTGAATTTTAGCATTTCCTTTTGATTCATACCTAAAGGTTTTGCTGACGTTATCTACTCTTGTAGCTGTCCACTTTTTAAAGCCCTTAACATGCCCACCATATTTTAAATTCCTGTTCCAGTAAGTCCAAAATCTAGGCCATATCTGAATCTGCTTCTCACTGATGTTTGCTTTCTCTTTAGCCTGTGTTTCGTGCTTCCTGGTACAACTTGTAATTACTTGTTGAAATCCAGACATGATGTATTGGGTAAAAGGAACTGAAGTAAATAGTAAGTAGGTCTGTAGTGTGGGGTTTTATGTTTGTGTGGCTGGGAGTTAGACTGTGTTTACTGTTTTCTGTAGCCACAGGCCTCGGAGGCTAATTTCCTATGTCCTCGTTTTTGTGTCCTCTGTAGTCTTTGGGATTCCCCAGAGATTCTTTCTCAAATGCAGCCTGAGTCTTGCTGGGAAAGTAGAGAGGCAATGAGGCTCTAAGGGGATGCCCGCAGGCCAGAAAGGAAGAGGCCGTGGTCGGCTGTGAGGAAAGTCTGAGGCCCGTCCTGGCAGCGTCCATGAGAAGTCGGATCCCACCAGACAGGCCCAAGATGGCGGCATTATGACTCGAAACCCCTGAGCCAGTGAGGAGACCCTGCTTCCGGCCCCAAGAAATGACTATTCTGCCCGCTGGTTAACAACGGTCAGTGAAAGACAGAAAGCCTAACCCCAGGACGCATAGTTCTCCCTCTTGAGCACACCATGCTCTCTCACATCCAGAGTGTTCTTTGGTTTCAATAAACTTTCCTGCTTGTACCCCTCATACACTGTGTTGTGTCTGCCCTTGAATTCTTTCTCGTGACATGACCAAGAACCTTCAGCAACATCTTTGGGACAAGCTGGGTCGAGGTCCCCAGGCCTGGCTTCTCCCCAGTTCACCTGGCAACACTACAACTCTCTCATGAGTAATCCTGCGGTTTTATTCAGGAAGCATGATGACATGGTCAGACGTCGGGGTGGGCGGGAAGCGTTCTCTAGTCTGTGGTTAGGCATCAGGTGTCCTGTGTGTTCGGGACCCTGGACTGGGTATGTGGTCACACGCACTCCTCGCCACTCCTCTTCCCTTTTAGGTGAGGCAGGAAGGCAAGAGGGAGCTAGAGTTGGGAATTTCCCTTCCTCCATGGAGTCAGACCCCAGTAAAATAGTTTTCTTGGAGGGTGGGCATTTGTTACGGAGAATGGAGTAGCTCTGGGCATGTTCCAAGATGATTACTTGCAGCAGGGAGAGGATATTTCTCAGATCTTCACAGGGGAAAAACCCCACAGGGCTCCTGGAGGTAAACCTTATAAAAATGTGGGGCTCCACAAAGGTTGGACCCTCAGGTTTTTTAACTCTCAAGTCAGACCCTACCCAGTCTCCAGCAACTAGTCGACCAGCCTTTAGTTAATCCGATCAGCAGCTGGCTCCAACGTGGCTTCTGCTCTCTGTCAGTTGTGATTCTCTCTATCCACTGTCTGCCCCTCCAGTTTTCAGGGTAGCATTTGCCCTGTGATGGATCTAAAAAGATGTTGTTAATTTTCAGTTTGCTCGGCTTTTTTTCTTGTTGTGAGGAAGGGAGTGATAACTTCCAAGCTCCTTACATGTTGCCCTGGAAACCAGAAGTCTCTACTGTATCCTATGGAGTTTCGATGCTATGAGAACAGAACTTCTTCTGAGAGTTTTCCCTCAGAATTCTCTGATGCTGTGAAAGACGTGCACTGAGTGAAGATACTTCCATGTGTGACATCTTATATGACTTCTCACTAATACTTATTCTTTGATGGGAAGAGATGAAACAAAACCAAAAAGACTTCCTATGCTTATTACTGTTTTTAACCTGTGTGTGAGAGTGAGATACTGAGAGAGGAGTTATGCTTTATTGGGGAGCAAGAAAACCCTGTCCCCTTCACGAGCCTTCTAACTGGACTAAGAATCAAACTGACGTGAGAAAGATTAACAGGAGAAAATCAAATTTAACAGCATATGTGGGGAAATCCACGCAGACATGGAAACTGCACAGTCGAGCAAAATGAAGTACAAATGTCCTCCTAAACTAAGAAGAGGGTAGAGGCCTGGGACTCAAAGGGAAGGAATGCAGTTCTCAGCAAGAATGAGAGAGAGTAACTATTTGGTAAACAAATGTTTCCTGGGCCACCCAGAAACAACAGGACACAGAGAGGACTTTGATCAAACCGGCCTTGCTAGGTTCTTCCCTGTCCACTGTCCCCAGGCATACCTTAACGTAGTTACCTTAGGTGACAACTGGGTGGGAAGGCCCAGAGCAGGACCTGCATCTAAATTCTTTTTAGGCAGTTGGGGAGGTACAGAGCTTCTGCATGTCTCCTGGGTCTGGTTTTTAATTCAAAATGGTCTTCATGCCCAAGTGGCCTATATTGGGGCCCTAGAACTTAAAGGTCTCCTCCTCTTTACAATATTTGTGTGAGTTTTCCCAATATCAAAGGTTAACATTTGATAAAGTGTGCAGAACTGAAGGCCTTCCCATAGTAATTTTATTTGTTCAGTTTTTCTCCAGCAGGAACTATATTATAGGCTGAATAAGCTGTACAGATTGGTTTGAAAGAGTTCGCCTATTCACTCCTGTTAGACAAGATGTGAACTGAGACTAAAAGTGTTCTTATATTTACTGAATTTATATGGTTTCTCCCCAGTAGTTCTGATAAAGGGAGAAAGGAGGGAGAAGGAGAGATGGGGAGAGAGAGGGGGCAGGGCAAGGGGGAGATGCTGAGGGACAGAGAAAGGCAGAGAAGATCCCTGTCAAAAACTGTTCCCATATCCCCTGAATATAACTGAATTCTACCTTGCACAGGAAGGGAAGTACTTCAAGGAAATGCCTTTTCCCATTCAGTGCATTTTGTTTTTTTCTCCATACAGTGCATTTTTAAGGCCTCATTCCCGTGGGCATTATTTGACATTGGCTCAAGACAGCATGCAGAGTAAAGGATTTGCCACATTCAATACATGTATGAGACCTCTGTTCTTCCAGCTTCTCTGATAACTAGGGGTTACAAATTCTTTCTTTCTTTAATTTTTCTTGAATAAGATTGGAATGATGATGCAAGTCTTTCCCAGAATTGTTAACAACAGAACATTTTCTCTCGAGTAAAAATAATCTATGTTTTACTGGCTTTGAATTCCATGTGAAGTTCTTCTCATATATACTATAATTTATGAGTTGTGATCAGTTGAATTGATGAGAGTTACTCTCTGCTGTTCAGTGACTACTGTCTTAGCTTTTGCGGAACCTATTACATTCATGCTTTGGCTGCACAGTGGGGTTTTTTGGTAAGTAGTATTTTTCACGAAGCCCCTTTTCTTCAGAAAGGCATTTCTAGTGAGTGTTCCTATGCAATTTCTCCTAAGCTTTGCTACTCTCACCTACACAAGATTCTTCATACAAAGGGTGCTGAGGAAGGTTTTCAAAGTGTCCCTTTGCTTGGATGGGGTCTGGTACTGCTCATTGTCATGCTCTGCTCTGAAATCGTGGACTTTGTCTAAGTCCTCATCCCTGAATCTAAAGCAAACAAAAAGACAAAAATCAGCTTTTCTCTATGTTCATGCTTCTAGTGCTTTCTCTTTCCGATAATGAGAACAGAGCGGTAAATAAAAGAAACAGAAATCCCTCCTCTCGTGAAGCTTGCATTCTACTGACAGGGTGGATGATAAAAACATAAAAAAGTAAAGTACAATGTATATGCCATAGGTAAAAATAAAGCAGGACGGGAGGTAGAGAATACATTTTAAATAGGGTGACAAGAAAGAGCCTCATCGAGAAGATGGCAAAGGAAGTGAGAAAGGGAGCCACGTGGATCCGGGCAGAGGAAAGAGCACATGTGAAAGGCCTGGGCCAGAGAGGCCTAGAGGGTTTATGTACAACTAGAAGGCCAGAGTGGACAAAAGAACAAGCATGACAAGGAGAGAAACAGGAGGCTAGAGTTAAGAGGTCAGAAAGAGCCAGATGAGAAGCCACCAAACAGTTCTGAGCAGGGGTGACAGGGTTTAACAAATATTGGAAAAGGATCCCTCTTGGTTCTGTGTTGAAGACAGACTGGGAAACAGTTTGACTCCAGAACCATTCTGAAGTAGGGCCAACAGGATTTGCTGTTGGGTTGGATATGAACTGTGTTTTTAATTTTGGTTGCCAGATTTTCATTGCTAAGAGTCCTTTAAGACTATCAAGTTATAAGATGGAAGATGCCTATCGGAGAAGACGGAAAGTGAGGAAAAATATTAGACGATGGTTCTCAAGGACTTAAGTCTTTAGCTCCCCAGAACCAGTTTTGTTCTTTAAGATTTTATTTATTTGAGAGAGCAAGGGGAGGAGCAGAGGGAGGGGAACAAGCAGACTCTGATCCCAGGACGCCTAGAGCTGAACCAAGAGCCTGCCGCCCAACTGACTGAGCCACCCAGGCGCCCAGAGAAGCGAATGTTCTGAGGAAATGAACAGGCTCGGTTACAGCAGTTCTATTCTAGGGTCTTGGAAGTTAGGATAAAAGGTGAGCATCACAAGGAAGAAATGTCCTGTCTCAACCCTTAAACTTAGCATGGATCCACATCCAGAGCCCGGCTACCTCAGTTCCTCTGTACTTTCCAAAACAGAATATGTAGCTCAGGTTTATTTCATCTACAAAATGAAGGATATCCAAGGAATTACTGTTAGTTTTGTTAGGTCTGATAGTAGCATTGTGGTAACACAGGAAATCTCCCTGGTTTTTAGAAATGCATAAAGAAACAGAGAGAGATGAAATTACATGATGTTTCAATTTCATTTAAAATATCTCAGCAAAATACAACACACCAAAACCAAATAATTTATCCAATTAAAAAATGGGCAAAAGAAATAGAGACATTTCTCCAAAGAAGACATCCAGATGGCTGACAGACATATGAAAAGATGTTCAACATTACTCATCACCAGGGAAATGCAAATCAAATTTACAATGAGATTACCTCATACCTGTCAGAATGGCTAAAATTAACAACTCAGGGGGCACGTAGGTGGCTCAGTCAGTGAAGCATCTGCCTTTGGCTCAGGTCATGATTTCAGGGTCTTGGAATCGAGCCCCACATTGGGCTCCCTCCTCAGTGGAGAGCCTGCTTCTCCCTCTCCCTCTGCGGATCGTCCTCCTTGTGAGCTCATGCTCTCTAATAAATAAATAAATAAAATTAAAAAAAAAAAACCCTTTGGGCGCCTGGGTGGCTCAGTGAGCTAAGCCTCTGCCTTCGGCTCAGGTCATGGTCTCGGGGTCCTGAGATCGAAGCCCAAGTCAGGGTCTCTGCTCAGTAAGGAGTCTGCTTCCCCCTCTCTCTCTCTGCCTGCCTCTCTGCCTACTTGTGACCTCTGTCAAATAAATAAAATCTTAAAAAAAAAAAACCCAAACTCAGCAAACAATAGATGTTGGCAAGGATGGGGAGAAAGGGGAATGTTCTTCCACTGTTGGTGAAATGCAAGCTGGTGTAGCCATTCTGGAAAACAGTATGGAGGCTCCTCAAAAAGTTAAGTATAGAAGGGCGCCTGGGTGGCTCAGTAAGTTAAACACCTGTCTTCAGCTCTGGTCACGATCCTGGGTCCCAGGATGTAGCCCCCTATCAGGCTCCCCCCTCAGCGGGGTGTCTGCTTCTCCCTATCCCTCCCCCCACTCGTGCTCTCTCTCAATTAATAAAATCTTAAAAAAAAAAGTTAAGTACAGAACTACTCTACGATCCAGTAATCACAGTACTATTTATCCCAAATATTCACTAATTCAAGGGGATACAGGTACCCTTATGTTTACAGCAGCATTATCTATAATAACCAAATTACAGAAGCAGCCCAAGTGTCCACGGACAGATGAATGGATAAAGATGCGCTGTGTATATACACAATGGGATATTACTCAGCCACTAAAGAGAATGAGATCTTGCCATTTGCCACAACATGGATGGAACTGGCAGGTATTATGCTAAGTGAAGTAAATCAGAGAAAGACAAATACCATAGTATTTCACTCACATGGGGAATTTAAGAAAGAAAGAAAAAAAAAAAACAAGCAAAGGGGCAAAAAGAGAGACAAATGAAGAAACAGATTCTTAACTCTAGAGAATACACTGATGGTTACCAGAGGGGAGGTGGGGCGGTGGTGGGGGAAACAGGTGATGGGGATTAAGAAGAGCACTTATCATGAGCACCAGGTGTTGTATGAAACCGCTGAATCACTGTATTGCACACCTGAAACTAATACAACACTGTGGGTTAAGTATACTGGAATTTAAATTAAGAAAATTTTTAAAGTCAGCAAAATAAAAGGAAGACAAACCAAAATTGTGGCAAAATTTCAGTACTTTTTTTTAGAAGTGAATATTATGTTTTATCAGTTTAATTATTTCCTAGAGAACAAGTTTAAAGTGGATTTGACTGGTTTTACGATTTTTTTTTAAAGATTTTATTTATTTATTTGACAGAGAGAGATCACAAGTAGGCAGAGAGGCAGGCAGAGAGAGAGAGGGAAGCAGGCTCCCTGCTGAGCAGAGAGCCCCATGCGAGACTCGATCCCAGTACCCCGAGATCATGACCTGAGCCGAAGGCAGCGGCTTAACCCACTGAGCCACCCAGGCGCCCCTGGTTTTATGATTTTTGAGATAAAAATTCAAAGCAATCATAGAAGATACAGATTTGGAGTCTTGATTCCCCTCCAACCCCTTTTCCTAAATCTCTCCCTAGGACTGCCTTCCTTTCCACCTCCTTCATTTCCTTTCATAGCCAAACATGAAAAGCATCAGGTGTTGGGAGAGAAAAGGCAAAAGGTGATATGATGAGAAAAATATGGCTTCGACGAGATGTAAAAGTTAAATCGATCAGCAGCTGTGGCCTCCATGTCCCAAAACTCTGCACAAGGAGCCCTCAACTAGGAATTAGGGCAAAGACTATTCCTCCGCAACTTCAAAGTCCGTTCCTTTTTCTATCTCTGTTTAAAAAGATGAAAATGCAACACCTTCTGATTAGTTTGCAAGAACAAGTTAACGCGTACGAGGAAAGCCAGAAAACCACCAGCACCATTCCAACACAAAACTTTGCATAAGAACGGGACCGAAAATCAGGTATATTAATTCAACAACCATGGTCAACAATGCACTTTCTTCGTTAAAACTATGTATCAAAATAGAATCTAGAGTCAGATCCCGCATCCCTGTAGCAAAAAGCATTAGAATAACGTAGACAACAATGAACGTCGCGGTGAAGTGTTTTGTGCCCCCAGCAGATAGAGAAGTCGTCGGCAAACCTGACGCAAAAACCTTCTGGAAAAGCAAAGCCCCGCGGCCCCGGTATTCGCGCCCCGCGGCCCCGGCACTCGCGCGCCCGCGGCCCCGGCACTCGCGCGCCCGCGGCCCCGGCACTCGCGCGCCCGCGGCCCCGGTATTCGCGCACGGCGAGCGCTACCTGCACGGCTCTCCCCCGGAGGGCACGGCCACTCACCTCTCCGCCAGCGCCGCGTGCATTCGCGGTCCTCGCAGGCGCAGACTCCACAGGTGGGCCCCGCTAGCTCTACCCCCGCTGAAGTGAAAAGGCAGCGAGCCGCTTTAAAAAAAAGAAAGGCGCGCAAGAGGCCTCAGGGGCAGCCACTCATGGGACGCCGCGCCCTTCCGCCACTCTGGCCCACCGGGCTCCGCCGCGCCCACCGGACGCAGGTGCGTGGGCTTTAGGGCAGCGGCGGCGTCGCGCCCACGTCGGGGCAGAGCCGCGCGCCTCGGCCGCCGCCTGCCTACCGGGACCGGGAAGGGCCGGGGCGCGTCGGCCCTCAGAGCGCGCAGGCTCCCGTCCTCGCGCCGCGCCCCAGCGAGCGACCGCACCAGAAGGACGCGGGGCCCCCAGCCGCACGTGTGCACGTGCGCGTCCGGACGTAAGGCGCACTGCGCCGGACAGGTGTGTCCGCGGGCGGCGAGCGCAGGGATGTGCGGGCAGGCCCCCCGGCTTGTCCTCGCAGAAAGGCGGACCTCTCCCCATCACGCACCCCTCTGACTCTACTTCCCCAGGGGAAATCCCAAACGTTTCTGGGTCCACCGTAACTGAGAAGACGCAAGATAATCTTATCAGAGTGGACATTTGTGTTACCCCCTGAGTGCATATCCGAAGCCCCTCCCTGATGGCGCAGGTCACTCACAGGAGAATTAACCACAGCAATTAAGGAATGTAGCCTCTGGCCCCCCTTCTCCCTTGTCTGAATCTGGGCACCACTTCTTCATCCACCCGCGGCTCTTCAATTCCCAATACCCCCATCCTAAGGCTCCAGCTTCTCACCTGGCTTCTGCCTTCTCTCTCTCTCTCTCTCTCTCTCTCTCGTTCGCTCTCGGCTCCAAGCCGTCTTGTCTCCTCTCCCAGATTACTCTTCTCTCCCCGAAACCACACTTAATCACCATCATCAGTCATCTCCTGTGATTCCCTTGTTAACCCCAAACACGATCTCGGACTGGAAGTGACCATCACCAAGTTACCCAATTCCAAGTCCGCGTTCTCATTCTTGACTTCACTGAACTCCCTGCCATAGTCCAGTTCATGTACTGGAACAAACAGGGCTTTTCCCCACCTCTCCGCCTTTACTCACTGTCTTTCTTTTCCAGACCTTGTCACCGTCCACCGTAAGAGGTCCAGTACTGGATGCCTTGGGTGTTCAGTTGGTTAAGCAGCTGCCTTCTCCTCAGGTCATGATCCTGGAGCCCTGGGATCAAGTCCCACATCAGGCTTCCTGCTCAATGGGGAGTCTGCTTCTCCCTCTGACCCTCCCCCTTCTTGTACTCTCTCTCTCAAATAAATAAAATCTTAAGAGGTCCAATACTGGTCAGCAGAATTGGGGTCAAATCTGATCTTTTGTAAGTTATTTCACATCCAAAACACCAGCTTTTTCATCCCATGAGATAGAAATTAAATGACTCAAGTGAGTGAAAAGAGCTTTTCTTACAGCACCCAGTTATTACGCAGTTATCTACTCTATGCCTTACTCCTTCAGACCCCACTCCACGCAAGAACAATCTTCACCCTTTCCTTTCTGAGCTGTCCACTATGAACTAAATATTTGTTCACTGGAGAACCTATGCTAGGTGTTGTGGAGAATACATTATTCTTTAATTTTTGCTATCAAATGCATTGTAAAATTACATGCAGACAAATGAAAAAATTCATCATTCATCTTAAATCTAACTATTAGGAAAGCTTTGGGACAAGATCTATGAAGAGGCTGGCTGTGGGGGGAGAGAAAGGGCTCCCAGCAGTTAGCCAGCAGACTGGGAGGACTCAGGCTCTCTTGGAAGAAAAATGAGGTGGGGGCAGGGAGCAGAGACTGGGTCCCACGGAAGCAGCATGGGCCAGGCAGGCCAGCAACACTGAGTAGCCATGAATGGGTTTTAAGCTGGGTGTAGTGTGGTCATTAGGATGTTAGAGGATCCGTCTGGCCTCAGCTCCTTCCCAGGGCTGGGCCAACTTGGGAAGAAAAGAACTCCTTGCTTTATCATGCAACATGGCAAGGATGACTTCTTGCCCTGCTGCGGCTTTGGGGAGGTCAGAGGAGACTGGTGAGGGGGAAGAGTGCCACACCCATTATGCAGATGTTCGTAGACTGCGTTAAGATCCTGGCTGTGATGGCTGCACTGGATAGAGAACACCAGCTCTGTACCACTTAGGGCTTCCCAGGAGAGGGGTCCCAGCCTGCAGATGAGTAGGAACCCCCACCAGAGAGACATGCTAGGAGGCAGGGCTGGGGCTGAAGGGGTTTCAGAGAAACAGAGAGAGGGAACAGCATCTGCAAAGGCCCAGTCAGGAAAGAGCACAGCGTGCCTGGGATACACCTGACCCAGAAGCTGAGTCAGAAAGAACTTGAAGTCCGCCTGCCCATCTATCACTGTCCCTCTCTGGGGCGGCTAAGGTGCCAGTGAGGAGCAGAGAGAGGCCCTGGGTTTGGGCGTACAGGGTAGTTGCAGGAGGTGGCTGGTGGAGGGGCAGGAGAGGCCACATCAAAGGTCAGGCTGTCACATGGGATGGGGAGTGAGGGGATTAGCTGGGGGACAGAGCTGAGAGGTTGAAAATGGAGAATGAACCCTGTGCTTATCTCTGCTTCCTCTGGACACTTCATCACAATGATGGCAAAGAATTTAAAAAGGCATAAACAAGAGAAGAGATGACAACAGATGAGTGGTTAAAAAAAAAAAAAAAAAAAAAAAAAGGAAAGAAAGCTTTCCTTGAAGAATGGGCATTTTTTTCTTTCCAAATACAAAGTAACCAAATGACCACCCCCCTTCAGTTGCCAGAATGCTCAGTTTACACCTCTATCTGGGTAACTACAGCATACCATACTTGTTCTCATGTTGGTCTTCTGGTCTGTCCCCTTTCTCTAATGCTGATTTTTAAAAGATTTTATTGATTTATTTATCTGAGAGAGAGAGAGAGAGCACACAAGCAGGGGAAGGGCAGAGGGAGAGAGAGAGCAGACTCCCCACTGAGCAGGGAGCCTGACTCGGGGCTCGATCCCAGGACCCTAAGATCATGACCTGAGTGGAAGGCAGACGCTTCACCAACCACCCAGGCACCCCTGAATGCTGATTCTTATGTGTTTTGGTTTTCCATTTTATCCTATCTTGTAAGCTATCTTAAGTCCCTTTGACACATGATACGTACCAGACATAGAGATGGATGGCTATTGCCTGTTACCACAATTAGCATAAACATCTTCTAACCTAACGGATGGTAACCCTAGTTTTCCACTGCTGGTAATGGACTTACAGACCCTGCACGGGAGGAAATGAAAGGCTATGGGCTGATGTGCAGCAGAATCATTACAATGAGCATTTACTGAGCACTCACTTTAGGTCAGGCACTGTTTTCATCACTTTACACGAATAAACACACTTATTCCTTACAACGGTCTCATGAAAGGAAAAGCCAAGAGGCCAGCATCCCAGGAGCTCTAATGGAGAATTAGTCCCAAGAGTGAATTTACATAATATTTATAAGGCTCTCCCTCCATTCAAAAGACTAAGAGATTACACGATTCAATTAAACCCTCCCTGTTTAGATTAAAACTGGAGTCTAGACCTGCATTATACCATGTATTAGATGGGGCTTCTGAGAGATTTAAGGTAATGTCTAACTTCAAAAGCTTATGGGAAAAAAGCACCTGAGCGAATCAGAAAACAGAACAGGAGAGTTTGTAATGCAGGAAAATCAAGGCAAACCACCACTGCACAGGACTTCTAAGGTGGGAGACCCCAGGTATCAGAGGAGGCAGGACCTGAGCAAGGCCTTTCATAACGTGTGGAAGAGATTTCTGGAGACACAGGGGGAAAGCCAAACATGTAAAAGGGGGCCACACACAGTGTGGAAAGAAGCCAAGTGCGAGAAGAGGGTATAACAGACAACAAGGACAGGCCTGGCTGCAGGTACTGGAGAGTAATGGAAAATAAGTAAATAGACCTAAGTGTGGAAGGCCCTGGAGTGAGAGAGTTTGATCTTTGTCCTGGGAACCATGAACTCTTTGGACAAGATGGTTGTTTAGTCAGGCTGCTAAAGGCAGGGAGACAAGGGCAGCCCTGCTGACTCTCGTAATCTGAGCCCCGACTCCTGAGCACCTAGCAGCAGCATTAGGAATAGGGCAAGAAATCAACTCGTAAACCATTTCAGATGAAATCTAGCAGGCCAGTTACCTGGGATAAAGTAGGCAGTAATTACAGGGCATTTAGTGACCATTCTGCACTTTGCATGTTTCACAGGGATCTAAAAGACCTTTGTCTTCAGGAAGTTTACAATCTAATTGAGCGACCTCAAGTATTACAGCCCAATAAAATGAGATCACTCTAGTTTAACTCTTGCCCAAAGTTATACAGCTGATCGCTGTTAATCAGAGAGTGCCATGAGGTAGGAAAAGTGTGGATCAGCACAGAATTGGGGATGCCAGAAGAAGCTCAAGTTTTAAGGCATGAGAGTGGCCAAAAGTGTCAATTCTGCAAATGTCAAGTGGGAACAAAGACTAAGAAATAGTCACGGAATTTGTCCTTGAGAGATGAGCTTTATAGGAATGGTGAGAGTTAGGACCAGAGGGTGTATGTTTCATGAAGCCTACAAACAGAAGAAAATTAAAAACTAGGGAGGCAATTTTTTTTTTTTTAATCATAGAAGAACTCAATGTAAGTTTTAGGTCATTCTTGATGAGGATAATATAAAAAAATACTAGGACTAGTTAGGCACATGGTTTATACTTTGAGGAAAACACGCTACAACAAAAAAGGTTTAACAGAAAATTCTGTTCGTATAAAATCAGAAACTGGATTTGCATCAACACCATTGTCAGCAAACTGGTGGGAAGATTTTTTCCTGTTCTGAAGCCAGCTCCTTCTCTTCTGGTACTGGCGCTGGTGTCAAACTCACACACACTCACACTCTGTCACTCAGGACTTCCTCTCGAAGTAAAGGGGCTTCTGTGGTCGGGAAACACGGTCCACTGACGGCGCAGGGACCCGAGCCCCAGGGAACAGACAGGTGAGCAGATACAAGGTGTCAGGTCTACACTCTAAGGGGAGTCCTCCGGGGGAGGAGAGGGAGTATGTTCGGTTCCTAGACTCACCCCCTTGTACTGATCACTCACTGCAGCATCTAGTTTACAAAACGGAAGGAAGGCTACCTTGACACTGGCTTACAGCTAGCTAGTAGAGAAGAAAACTCCACAGACGAATCTGTTTCTCCTTGCAGGAACAGGATGCGAGTGCGGTGTGCTCTTACACGCACATTAAGGAAAAAGCTCGACTGTTACTCTTTAGTGTGAAGTCGCTGGTGTCTGATGAGGGTTGAACTCTGGCTGAAGGCTTTCCCACAGTCATTACACTTGTACGGCTTCTCCCCGGTGTGAGTTCTCTGGTGAATGATAAGTGATGAGCTCCGACCGAAGCCCTTCCCACATTCTCCGCATTCGTGGGGCTTCTCCCCGGTGTGGGTCCTCTGATGCTCGGCGAGGGAAGAGCTGCGACTGAACACTTTCCCACAGTCGCTGCATTCGTAGGGCTTCTCGCCCGTGTGTGTTCTCTGGTGCTCGCTGAGAGAGGAGACCCAGCTGAAAGCCTTCCCGCACTCACGGCACTCGTAGGGATTCTCTCCGGTGTGTATTCGTTGATGCTGAATTATGGTCGAGCGGTCGCTGAAGGCTTTCCCACACTCGGTACATTTGTAAGGTTTCTCCTGAGTGTGAGTTCGCTGGTGCTGGCTGAGGTTCGTGCTCCGGCTGAAGGCTTTCCCGCACTCACCACACTCATAGGGCTTCTCTCCCGTGTGGACCCTCTGGTGCAGACTCAGGTGCGTGCTCCGGCTAAAAGCTTTTCCACACTCGCTGCATTCGTACGGCTTCTCTCCAGTGTGAGTTCTCTGATGCTCGATAAGGTGTGTACTTCGGCTAAAAGTCTTTCCACATTCATTGCATTCAAAAGGCTTTTCTCCACCATGAATTCTCCTGTGGACAATAAGTTCTGACTGGTAACTGAAGGCTTTCCCACATTCATTGCATTTACAAGGTTTCTTTTGTGGGAAGAGTTTTTGGTGTTTAATCAAGTCCAAATTATCTTCGGAGTTTTTCCTAGATATGGGGGACCTAGCTCCCTTTGGAATGTTCTGCTGCGTATTAACTTTTGAGCTTAGACTAAATTCACTAGATTCAGGAACTCTCTCCCTAGTAAAAATTTCCTTAAGGGTCATTGACACGTTCCTGATTGCTGTTTTCTCAAAAGATGTCTTCCGGACAGGACATTTTGTCTGCCTCGATAACCGGCCCTCACCTTTATAGGCCTCTTCATTCGTAGGACCTTGGGCAGTACTCCTTCTGAGACTTTGCATGGCTGACCCTGAAAACTCTGATTCTTCAGAAATAGCCTGATTGGTGCTGCTGCTTTGGCTCAGTTCACAGCTCCCTATCTGGAAGAGATTTAAAGTGCAAATGTCACTTGCATCTAGTATAGAGAGAAGGAAAAATAAACCAGTAGGGGGGAAAAAAAAGACAGCAAATTTGCTATTCATGCACACTAGCAACATTATATGGGAAGAAAACAAAAAGGGACAGTTGAAGGCAAGGGAACGGGAGCAGAAGAGATAACGGGCAGAGTATTTATAACAGGCATGGGGAGCACAGAGACATCAAGAACTATGGGAAGGGTGACGGGACTCTGCCAAAAAAATGGAATGAGCAGATATACCAGCCGATGAACAGAGAGTAGGGGAGTAGAAAGTAAAGTGAGCTATTAGTTATTAGAGCCAAGGAGCAGTGGTAAGAGGCAGGAGGGAAAGGGATGAGAAGAATAGACTCTTTTTTTTTTTTTTTTAAGATTTTTTATTTATTTATTTGACAGAGAGAGAGAGAGATCACAAGCAGGCATAGAGGCAGGCAGGCAGAGAGAGAGGGGGAAGCAGTCTCCCCACTGAGCAGGGAGCCCGATGTGGGGCTCGATCCCAGGGACCAGGGTCTCGATCCCTGAGACCATGACCTGAGCCGATGGCAGAGGCTTAACCCACTGAGCCACCCAGGTGCCCCAAGAGTAGACTCTTAAGTGTAAAAAAGACACCCTCCAAAAAAAGCAAACAGTAAGGGTGATTCTGTCAAGCTTGGATGCAATCATTTTCTTGGGATTGAGAGAGAACAGAATTTCAGAAACGCTGTCTACAACACTACAACTGGACATACCCCCAACCCTCCTCCTTCCAGCTAATCTAGGTGTTCTTCTAAACAAGTCTACTCTCGGAGTCACCGAGGCCTGCTCACTTACTTGACAAATAGCAAGCAGACCAACTTAAGTCACCCGGTGAATTTCAAGAGCTTAGACTGGAACTCGTGTCTCCTAAATATCGAATTGCTGGTCTTTTCATGATATCACTCACCCAGACAGGTATTTTCACTCACTTCCCTCTTCAGGGCCTGAAGATCCAGCATCCTCAGCTGTCCTCCCTCTGACCGAATGACAATGTCCAAGTCACATGCTGGGAT
Organism: Pteronura brasiliensis; assembly: GCA_004024605.1. Taxonomy (NCBI): domain Eukaryota; kingdom Metazoa; phylum Chordata; class Mammalia; order Carnivora; family Mustelidae; genus Pteronura; species Pteronura brasiliensis. The sequence goes on along the minus strand of PJEN01002203.1, from coordinate 7,601 downwards.
TCCAGCTGAAGGGAAAGGATTTAACACAAGGCTTGGGTGGTGGAGACACAGGGCTATTCAGAGCTCAATCTTAATGCCTTGATCTATAGAAAAGGTGGTGTGAACTTTCAGAAGATGTGGGAGGATGGCCTGGCGAAAATGGCTTTCTAAAAGGGGCCAAAATTGGGTTCCAGAAGGTTATACACATTCACATCAGAATCCCCCATGGGACTTATTAGTTGAGATACCTGGGCCTTGCTTCAGACCCAGCAGGTATGATACGGGCCCAGGCATTTGTATCTAATAACTTCATATAACCTGACAAGGAGAATTGTCCACAAAGAACCCTAGAAACATACTCTAGATTGCCTGAAAAACCTTCCTCGGAGCAGGAGTGTCTCAAATACACACTCAGCTTCCCCTAGCCCGGTAGCTTATCCCTTCTGCCAAGAGGGCCAACACTCCCAAGGCTTCCAAGATTCCCAGGAAGTAGGCAGCCAGCTTCCTCAGACACCCCCACTACACAGCCAGCACCCCACACTCAGGCTGCCTGGCCCCAAGCGGTCCATTTAGCTCCCCACTGATGGCTCGTTCTTACACTTGCCCCTGAGGAGGAGCAGCAGGCCGACTCCTGGAAAACTGACCAGCAGAGTGTCCCTCTACAGCGGCCTTTCTGCTGGGAGAATGGGAGGATATGGGAATCTGTGCCTTTCCTCGCCCATCTCTGGACTCTAACTTTCTCCACGAAAGCTTTTTTCTTTAAGCCATTCTCTTATGACTTCATCTGAGCCCCTGTGCTTGACAGTTGGCTACGAACTATATACCATTTTCCCTAATGCTTCTGCTCACAGCCCAATTTGAGATCCACTGGGTTAGGACATGATCTGGTTTCAGAGGTATTTCCTTTCTTGTAGACCAGTAACCCTCCCACATGTGCAGGTGAGCCATGGAGGACATCCACCAAGAAGTTGTGCATGGAGAAGACCCTCAAAGGCAATGGGATGATGTTGTCTGTATCCAGCTTGGCCAAAATATGCCTTCTGACTGGAAACAGGGAACATAGAAGACCTACCACTAGACTAAGAGTCTGATTTTTTAGAACTTCTCTGTACAATCCGGTTGTATACTTCACGGTGCCCTCATTCCTTAGCGGGCATTTGTCATATTGCTGGACTGGCTGGCCCGCATTCTTGCAGCACAGACCCTGCAACTACACCATCATGATTTTGTTGACAGCTTGCTGTTACTTCTTTTATGACAGTAATTCTCAAGGCAGCAGTACTACCTCCCAGGGAGAGTTCTGGGAATTGGTGAGGGGTTTTTCTGGACTATAATGTTGATTGGATGGTGCTACTAGAATTTAGTGTGGATCAGGGATAATGGGCATTCCTGCAAAACAAAAAATGTTCCTGATCCTGTGTGACTTTCAAAAAGTTGTTAATAAATGTAGTGAACCAGAGGGGCACCCTGAATGTAACAATAGCCAAACTATGGAAAAAGCCTGGATGTCCATCAACAGATGAATGGATAAAGAAGATGTGGTGTATATACAGTGGAATACTATGCAGCCGTCAAGAGAAACGAAATCTTGCCATCTGCAACGACGTGGATGGAACTACAGGGTATTACGCTGAGCAAAATAAATCAACAGAGAAAGACAATTATCACATGATCTCTCTGACATGAAGAATTTGAGAGGCAGGGCGGGGAGACGTAGGGGGTAGGAGGGAAAAAATGAAACAAGATGGGACCGGGGAGGGAGAAAAACCATAAGAGACTCTTAATCTCACAAAACAAACTGAGGGTTGCTGGGGGGTTGTGGGCGAGCGATAGGGTAGCTGGATGATGGACACTGAGAGGGTATGGGCTACGGTGAGTGCTGTGAATTTTGTAAGCCTGATGATTCACAGACCTGTACCCCTGGGGCAAATGATATATTATATGTTAATTCTTTAAAAAAGGTTGCTAATAGTGGCACCTGGGTGGCTTAGTCGGTTAAAGCATCCAACTCTTGATTTCGCCTCAGGTCGTGATCTCAGAGTCCTGGGATCGAGCCCTGCATTGGGCTCCATGCTGGGCATGGAAACTGCTTGAGATTCTCTCCCTCCCTCCTCTCTCTCTGCCCCTCCCCCAACTCTAAAAAAAAAGTTAATAGTTACCTAAGGCTAGAACCTAACACTACTTTACATAGAGATACAAAATATTTTGCACAGTTTTGATATATACTGGAAAATTAGGGAAATAAACTTCTCTTTCTTTGGATGCTATTAGGACTTGTTCACCGTTTCAGGAAATCAAACCACTTATAGTACTAGATTCACAAACACGACATTCATCTATCAGGCCATATTTGTAACTGTTGTATTCACAGTGATTCTGTGAACAGGTGCAGATACCCATTTCATCCAAACTGTACACACTGAACTACACACTATTCTGATATAAATTACTTTCCTTTATATCAGAGTTAGGTAAGACATTGATATTTTGGAAATTATATCTGCAAGTAATTAATACTATCTGTCAGTTTTACTACAGGATGGTAAGTTGGACTTTGGTTCCCAGTAGAATGTTACTACATTATTACACATTATATCCCATCCTGGGGAAGAGATGTTACGAGGATGTTTAGGTTTTTGGTGGTTTAGGTTTTCCCCTTAACCAGGAAGATCTGAAATTTGAAGATCTTTGTAAATTGTCTTCTTAGATCTATGAAAACTTAGACTCCCTAAAAGTATGCAGAATATCCTGAACAGAGAAAGAACGAGGACAGAATTCAAAGAGAGATGGACAGTTTGAGGTGGAGGGTCCTCCTCATGCTCATTAATATCCTGGGGATTGGTAAGCTAAGCCAATGTGGTATCAGTTGATCTACAGAATTCAATTCGTATATATACTGTGTAGTACAAGTGTCCTAAAATGTAGTTATTTTGTCATTACAGAGAAGTTCATTACATGTATAACTGTACCATGCATTTTCTGTTTGTATATGTGACACATGATAGAGACACAGAAACCCCACTGGGGAGAGCTTCTACATTAAAACAAGGGAACCTAACTTGGGAGATTCTTTAGGTCTTTTGCGTCTGTCTTTTATAAGCGTTTTACGAGTATTGAGTCCTTTATGCCTCACAACAGTGAGAGGGGTACTACTGTTATCCCCTCAATACAAATGAAGCACCTGAGGTACAGAAAGGTGAAGTAATTTGGCCCCAAGCCAAGCATTAAATCCTGGACTCAAACTCACTAGGGAACAAAACCTGAGTTGCACTTTCCACTCCTGAGGCCCTAAATGGCCAAGAAAATAACCCCACTGATCCCAGGATACCAGCATGACCTTAACTGCAGAGTGCCATGGAGGTTTAGAGAGTGCCTGCCTCTGAAAGGTGACCGCCCTGAGAGGCTGTGCTAAGTCCTGCTCATGCGACAGCCCGATCTATGTCAGCTGAATGTGGAATGTTCCAGATACCCCAGTGCAGCTGGTGAACTCAGCACGAATCAGTGGACATCACATAGAGGCTCTGTGATGTAAGCATTTACCAGATAATCTGGATTTTTAAAAAGATTTATTTATTGGGCACCTGGGTGGCTCAGTCGTTAAGCATCTGCCTTCGGCTCAGGTCATGATCCCAGGGTCCTGGGATCGAGCTCTGCATCGGGCTCCCTGCTGGATGGGAAGCCTGCTTCTCCCTCTTCTACTCCCCCTGCTTGTGTTCCCTCTCTTGCTGTGTCTCTGTCAAATAAATAAATAAAATATTTTTTAAAAAGATTTATTTATTTGTTTGACAGGGGAGGGGCGGGGGGAGAGGTAGAGATTCTCAAGCAGACTCTACTCTGAGTGAGGAGCCCCACATGGGGCTCTATCTCAAGACCTAAGATCATGACCTGAGCCGAAACCAAGAGTCAGATGCTCCACTGACTGTACCACCCATGCACCTCAGTAATCTAGGTTTTGATTATAGCGATATAATGATATAATGATAACTATATAAAAGCCAGGGGAAAATAACCAATTTGGTTTTTTGTCTCCTCATCTGTCAAATGAAGATGTTGGACTTGATTGGTACAAAGCTCTCTGATTCAGGGAGTTTAATTTTAAGTCCCAAACACTAAGGCACGTACCTATCTGCCTACACTAAGGGCATTAGACTAATATGATCCTAGTCTTTTTCAAATCGTCAGAGACATGTGAGAGCCTAAGGTCCATGTTTCGCATGAAACCATTCAGGCCAGTAAGATGTTCTTCAATCACCGAATGATGAAATAGAGAAAGGAGTGTTGAGGAAGACATTACGAGCAATTGGCAGCCAAGCAACGAATAGTCCATCCTGGGCAAAATTTGGCAGACTCGCCTAAGGGAAGTTCTGTGAAAACAAAAATAAATGTATCCCTGTTTGGTGCGATGACCCCTTCAGAAAAAGAGGAAGAATCCTTAACTTTCATGGGACATACTCTTCTAGTGAGACAGCCAGTTGCCCTTCCCTCGTCTACCTCCTCTTGGCTTTCTTTTTGGTCAAAGGCAAAGCTAGTAAAGATCTTATTCTAGGCAGCCAGGATCACTGGTCTGGTAATGTCACATCTGAATGCACATCTGAATGCAATGTCACATTGAATGCACCCTTAAAGGTTGAAGTAAAACAAATGCCTAAAAGCAATCCTACCTCCTCCCAGATGCAGAGAAAAGGACAACAGACACCGATGTCTGACCTGAAGTCCCTAGTTCCTTAGTGATAAAAGGTACAAGGGATGGATCTGGGCCAAGTCTAAACCATCCCTAAACTCTCTAGGTGATCTGAGGCATAAAATCCAGGCTCTTGGTCAATTTTCCCATACAGGACAGGAGTTCAAATGGAGTTTGACAGCAGTCTCTTCATTCCTCCTGAAGAGCCAAAAGGAAGGCTGCCGAAGCTGCTCTGGCACCATAGGGCTGTGCAACCCTGGGCCAGTCACTCACCTCTCTGAGAGTTTGGTTCCACACCGTAAAATGGCACAGCTAGGACTTGCGTGTCTTTTCTCACAAAGCTTCTGTCAGTGCTACAAGTGAAAAAAACAGCAAAGCGTTTACAATAAAGAATATCACATACAATGTAAATAGATACAATTGCCGGGCGCACCTCAAATGAATTCAATTTAACAGTGTGAGGGTGTACCTGTAAAGCAGATGCTCAGAGAATCTGTGAGGCTGCCTTCAGCAGCTGCTGCTACAGAGCGGGGACAGAGGAGCTCTCATTCCTGGTCTTGGAGGATGCGCAGGAAGGCGAACCCTCCGACAGATTTCAGAGAGGCTGCGAGCCATTCCCTTGCTCAGGCTCCGTAGGAGGACTCCTGCACCATGGTGTGGCAAGTCCTTTCCTCTCTTCCTCCTTCCTACCTCATGCTTCAGCTACTTGGAGCACTTTACTGCTACAACCATACTGCATCCTACCCAATCATTGTTCTCCCAAGTCCAGTGGTCATAAGGGCTGCAGCCCCCCAAACCAATCTGCTTTTATGGGACCAACTTCCCAGCGACACGCACCTCCTGTGACCCTAACCATCTGAAATTCTTTGGACCATGTCACCGCCTCTTCCAGCAAGAATCCAGCAAGAATTCTCCCTTCTTTCTACCGCCTTCCGCGTTAAGAATTTATCTCGGTCAGAAGGAAGCAGGTTCGGGAGGTTCTGGAACAGCTCTTCTCCCCGTGCTTGCTTTCGGGCCCAGGTTAGCCTGCTGGAGCCTCTGCTGAAGGACAAAGGAATCAGCACGAGGGCCCGGCAGCCCCAGTTCGACCCCAGAGCAGAGACGACCAAGTCCCGAGACCTCCTGAAAGGTGGTCTTCAGGCAACAGCGTGGGCAGAAACTGGCTCAAAATAACACAGAAATCTGATCCGCAGAAGGGGCCGTTGGCTCCACCAATAGATAAACACGTACTCTCCATGCAAGTCCCGAGTGTCCTCGTCGGAGGCAGAAACGAGCGGCTGCTACTCACGAGCTGTGTAACTCCCGGGAAGGCGCTTCATCTCCGCGTGCCTCAGTGTCCTCGCCGGCAACATGGGGACGGTAACGGCGCATGTCACGGGGTGCCCGCGAGGGTAAGCGGGGTCAGTCCGGGTACAGAGTCGTGGAGCGGCGACGGGCACAGCCGGCTCCAGAAGCCCTCCCGCGCCCGGCTGCAGGTCGCGGCCACGCACCCCCGGGGACCACCGCCCGTCCCCCACGCAGCCCCGGGACCCGGCGGAGCCGCCCACAGGCGCAGCCGGCGACCCCGCCGCCCCGCCCGGGGTCGCGGCGCCACGCCGCATGACCTGTCCCCGAGCCCGCAGGCCCACCCGCCCAGGCCCGGCCCTGCGCGCAGCGCGCTCCACTCACCCGCCGCCTCGGCCGCACACCCGGGCACACCTGGGGCCGGGCCCGCGCTGCGACGGAACGCGAGTGCACGGCGCTCGAGGCAGCCGGAAGGATTAGCGGGGAGCCCCAGCGACCCCCGCGGCTCGCCGACGCACGGTAGGAGCACCGAGCGGCGCGGGGGGGGGGGGGGGGGCGGCGGCGCGGCTCTGCGCCTGCGCTGGAGAGCTGGGGCTCCGCGGCGCTCGCTGTGAGGAGCCCCTGCGGCGGTGAGTGCAGGGGAGTCGGTGATGGAGAGCCGCGGTCCACGGAGGACCGCGCCGACGCGTGTGGTTGTAGATAGCGTCCCAGGAAAACTGGGTAAAACAGAGTCCCGGGGTCGCCGCCCTGGTCTGAGGAGGGTCGCGGGAACCGGCGCTGCCGACAGGGATCCCGGGGCAGGCTGTCCCCGACCTCACTGCGGACACCGGCCTCTTTGCCTCGATGCTTCACGCAGTCAGCCGCGGGAGCTGGGGGCTCAGTCGGGAAGCACCTGTCTTTGGCGGGCTCGGGGTCCTGCGATCGCGCCCCGCATCGGGCTCCTGCTCCGCGGGAAGCCTGCTTCTCGCTCTGCCCCTCCCCCCTGCCTGTGTGTTCTCTCTCTCTCTCAAATAAATTAATTAATAGCAAAACAAAACATCCATCAAGAGCTGTAGGGATGTATAAAATCAGTATCGATTTGGGGGTGGGGGCGCTTTTCTACACAATTTTAACAGGATTGTGTCATCGCACCAAAATCGGTAAGTTTGTTCTGGAGCTGGGAAGGGAGAGCCTACGGGATGAGGGGCATCAGCCCGGTTTGGCTCTTAGGAGATACCATGGAGAGTACAGCAGAGGGCAACGCTGCAAAGAACCGACGAGCTCGACGACTGGACAGCGTGTGCAAAGCGGCGGACTGGGCGCGCGGACCTGGCGTAATCCAGGAGAAGCGGGAGCCAAACCATGAAGCTGCAAGGGACGGGGAGACCGTCTAGCTTCATCCCTTTCACTATATATATATATATATATATATTTTTTTTAATTTATTTTCAGCGTAACAGTATTCATTGTTTTTGCACCACACCCAGTGCTCCATGCAATCCGTGCCCTCTCCAATACCCACCACCTGGTTCCCCCAACCTCCCACCGCCCCCCCCCACGCCGCCCCTTCAAAACCCTCAGATTGTTTTTCAGAGTCCATAGTCTCTCATGGTTCACCTCCCCTTCCAATTTCCCTCAACTCCCTTTTCCTCTCCATCTCCCCTTGTCCTCCATGCTA